>CAJGYO010000012.1:47339900-47778028 GCA_904845875.1 Miscanthus lutarioriparius
TAACGCCATGTTTAGTTTCAAAACAATTTCCCAAAAAGTGCTACAGTACCCATCACATCGAATCTTGCGATACATGCATGGAGCATTAAATGTAGACGGAAAAAAAAACTAGTTGCACAGTTTGGTTGGAAATTGCGAGACGAACATTTTGAGCCTAATTACTCCATGATTGAACACTAATTGCTAAATAAAAACGAAAGTGCTACAGTAGCCCAAATTCTAAACTTTCCTCAACTAAACACGCGCTAAACTGTGCTGGAGAGGTCAGCTCCCCACAACATGGCGTGTCCAGCTCGGACATTGAGGGCACGTTTAGATGGTGAAAATTTTTGGTTTTGGCTACTGTAGCACTTTCGTTTGTATTTGGCAATTAGTGTCTAATTATGGACTAATTAGGTTCGAAAGTTTCGTCTCGCGATTTCTCACCCAACTGTGCAATTAGTTTTGTTTTTCGTCTACATTTAGTACTCCATGCATGTGCCGGAAGATTCGATGTGACACTTTAGGGTGAAAATTTTTGGAAACTAAACAGGGCCTGATCGAGAGATCCGCCCCGGCCGTAGGAACATGGCGTGTCCGGCTCAGACAGAGTAGGGTACCATCCGAATTGACATCCGAATTGATTTCAAGATGCCAGTTCAATTTCCAGCTGGGACCTGCTCAAGGCCTGTACATGGTCCAGTTTCCCAGTTCTGTGCGCTGTTTGGTTGGCTGGTTCATATCGTTGTTGGTTCGTTTATGTGAGAGAGAAGTACTACTAGCTAGTTCATGCGAATAGTGTATGTGAGGGGGCTAGCTAGCCAGCCCCAGCCGAACACGACGCTGGTTAATTTCTGACCCTACCCGCGTGTGTAGCATATGGAACGGCCTGGGTTGGTTTCTAGCAGTTTCAATGCTAGCTCGATGAATCGCTGGATTGGGTTGGTTTGTGGTTTCACCGGGTTCCGCACGAAGGGCGACATCATGACAGGCGAAGGCGGCTGAGGGTGCACTAGCATGCACGTCACCACGCTGAACGGCATCGTGAATGTGTGAACTCCCTCCTCACTCTCGCTGCCTTCCTGTGCTTGGCGTGGTGGCCCTCCTCAAGGCTCGCCGATAGCACCGGACGCATGGGCAACCGCAGCGCTAATGAGACCACACAGACTCCGACCTTGTCTCCTTCCACGTGCTCGCCTTCTTGTACTTCCTCTTCAGCTCTGTAGGCCTCCAGCAGTGCGCTCGCACCTATTTGCATGTGGAAGCAGGTTGATCGGCATCCAACGTAGCGGGGCACCGCACCAACATATCTACCTGGTCATATGGTTGAGCTTGCTCCACCTTTCGAAATCCAAAGTCGATCTCCATCTGAATCCCACCGTTCTATCGGTCAGTCTCCATTTGCTCCATGAAGGCGCTGGGAAGAACGGGCCATCCTGGAGACGCAGATACAGTGATGACCTTCTCCCACTTGGGGTCTAGGCAGAACCGCTCGACATCAGTCATCGCCAATGTCACGCCAGAGTAGGTCACCTCCATCGTTGTTCGTCGGCTGTAGCATACCTTAACCCAGATGTAAGTGCTTTTAGCACGTAGTGTAACGTTGAACGATGGTCGCAAACCACCCTATTCGCTTGGACTTGTTTGGCTTATAAGCCGTATTTTTTCAGCCAATGAATAGTATTTTTCTCTCACACCAAATCAGTCAACAGTACTTTCAGCCATGGCTTATGGCCAAACAAGCCCGAGTGGATAGGTCAACGTCTCTGGCCGATTCAAGACCGGTGTAGGCGATGGGTTCCAAGGAGAACTTTATCCACCTAGCGTTGTGGAGGGCTGTGAAAACCTCGTAGGACATGAAGCAAGCTAGTATGAGAAACACCAAGAAAGAGATGATGACCAATAAGCTACACATGGCGGGACGAGCCTCATCATCTAAACCAGACAGGACAATAGGCTTGGATTATTAATAGCACTATATATAAACTGTGCTGGAGAGGTCAGCTCCGCACAACATGGCGTGTCCGGCTCAGACATTGATCGAGAGATCCGCCCTGGCCGTAGGAACATGGCATGTCTGGCTCGGACAGAGTAGGGTACCATCCGAATTGACATCCAAATTGATTTCAAGATGCCAGTTCAATTTCCAGCTGGGGCCTGCTCAAGGCCTGTACATGGTCTGGTTTCCCAGGTTCTATGCGCTGTTCGGTTGGCTGGTTCGTATCGTTGGTGGTTCATTTATGTGAGAGAGAAGTACTACTGGCTGGTTCATGTGAATAGTGTATGTGAGGGGGCTGGCCAACCAGCCCAGCCAGCCAGCCCCAGCCAAACACGACGCTAGTTAATTTCCGACCCTACCCGCATGTGTAGCATATGGAATGGCCTGGGTTGGTTTCCAGCAGTTTCAATGCTGGCTCGATGAATCGCTGGATTGGGTTGGTTTGTGGTTTCACCGGGTTTCGCACGGAGGGCGACATCGTGACAGGCGAAGGCGGCTGCGGGTGCACTAGCATCCACGTCACCACGCTGAACGGCATCGTGAATGTGTGAACTCCCTCCTCACTCTCGCTGCCTTCCTGTGCCTGGCGTGGTGGCCCTCCTCAAGGCTCGCTGATGGCACCGGCCGCATGGGCAACCGCGGAGCTAATGAGACCACACAGACTCCGACCTTGTCTCCTTCCATGTGCTCGCCTTCTTGTACTTCCTCTTCGGCTCTGTAGGCCTCCAGCAGTGCGCTCGCACCTACCATCGCCGCCCCATGGCCATGACAGCGTCCTTGTCTCCTCCTCGGTGCATGACGGCAAGCGGTCTATTTTGGCAGAGAGCATGTCCACTCATGAACGGTGTGCATACTTAGCTTCTAATGTCTTATTTGAGGTGTTGATCATCTGAATCATCAATTTGCCTAAGTTTAAGCCACTTTTGCACCTTTTGAACTATCCCAAATCCACTAAATGAGCCAATGGTCCATTTTCGTTATAGTATTGTCACTCAATTACCATAACCCAGACGGGTCTTTCACCTGGACCAACTCTCCTCTCTAGGCAAGTCTTTCTTCTCTCTTCTATTCTTTATCGCCGCAATCGAGTCCCCCATACCTGTTGCAATTGCTCTAGCGTTGAGAAAAGTAGCCTTCCGTGCTCTAGCACCTGCCCGTCGGTCCCAGCACTCGTTGCCACCAGACGTCACACCAAGCTGCAGGAGGTCTTCTTCAACAACGCTGCTCGCATCAGGCCACACCTGCAAGGGAGAGTGATCCAGCCCATCATCGCTACGCCCTTCCTCATGGCCAAGGGTGGTGGTTTGGTGATATAGGTTCATGCGATCGTGGTGGCATGGTGGGGCAGTTGTGGTGGCGACATGAGCAGACTAGTATGGGACACGGTGACATGACGTGTAGGTAGTCACAAAGCAGTTCGGTGCACAATTGCAGCAGGCGACGGCTGCGGGCCAACCGCGCTGCACAGCACTCCATGCCGAGGAGGTGCATGTGCTTCAACATGCCTAAACATAAGCACCCATGATACAATATTTTTCCCTCACAACAAAACAGTATCAGCTGGCTTATAAGCCATAGAAACGATCAAGTGAAAAGGGCAAAAGATCGGGGAAAATTTTATCCCTTCATTTAGGTGGCCTAAATATAAAAAGAGGATATAGGAACTGAGAAAAGCAGAGAGAAAAACACCTGAATCGAAAGAATTTGCTGATGAAATATCAAATTTTGAATGGCATGTGAGCGTGCTTGCGTTCATAGGGATGAGTGTACGTGCGTTGTGAGTGTTTGCATTGTACTATGTAATTAAAAAAAGAAGTGAGGCGCATCAATTCAACATCAAATATTGAAATTTCTCATAAATTAAGGCACCATTTGGATCCTATAGATAATAGTTATCTCTTTTGGATTCAAACAGGTGCAACTAATAAAATAGCTAATTATTAGCTGGACCTCTAGATAATAACTTATTACGATATCCCTGCATTTTGATTCAAACAGTTGCAACTTATCACAGCTGGTGGGGTAAATGCCCGTGCGTTGCAACAAGAACACATAATACCACGATAACATATGTATGAGCGCGTGTTATACTGTTATCTAAAATAGATACCGTAATCATAATATTCCAATCAATATTACATAAGTCTTCACGAAAGATAGATAGTTAAAATATAACTCTAAATTTGAATGCAAAACTAAAACATCAACTTCAATTGTCGCATCACTTCATACCTACGATACGCGAAAGATAAGCTTGCACTTCTTTAGGAATCAAGTGCTACGGAAAGATAATCATAACAAGTTTGTGTTTCACAATACATGTTTTAGAATCTATTCTACAATTAAGAATCTAATCTCTCAATAGTTCGACTAAGAGAACGTGCTTTGCACGAATACCAAGCTACAGTTGGTCACCAATCAATGATGATCCAGAAGATTTTCTAGTCCAAGATACGGCTTCTGACTTCTTGCAGCTAAAGCATGCAGATGGCTGAAGCTGTAGTTAGAAGTATCCTGCATATAAGTTGTTTGTTATTTTTTTAAAGTTAAAGTACCATTTGATATCCTAAAAAATATGTATCAACGTGTGATGCATTACCTCTTTTATAGAGTTAGAACCTATTTATATATGATATTCTTTGTGAATATATCCTTTGTTGCTTTCTTCTTCCCTTTGTAACATTCTTTAAACTATTTGAACTCCTTTGTTTATTTTTACCCATAGTTCTACTAACTCACGTATCTTGGACGACCATAGATGATGATGAGGGAGATATATTTGAAGAGGATAATGAAGAGGATGAGGGATACATGTTTGCTGGGCAAGGTATTTGTATGAAAGACCGAATATAAATTAAATCTTCCACTACTTTATCTAAACTATTTATGGCATAAATGTTATTTCAGAAGAGGAAGATGATGATGATGTCCAAGACAATGACCTTGAGGAAGACATGACTTCTGTCCCTGAAGTACCTGACCGATACGATGAGGTGTATAGTAACATGCCTATAGATACCCATATGTTAAAACCTGTTGCAAATTGAGAGCACTACGATGCGAAAAGGTTTGAGCATGAACCACATGGGTTCTGTTGTCGCGACGGAAAGGTCGAGCTCAATGAACTGAACGTACCTAATGAGCTTATGAGGCTTTGGTCAAGTAATGACGTAGATGCTAGGCACTTTCGTAACAACATTAGGTTTTTCAATGGCCATTTCTCTTTCACTTCTTTATATTGTCGCCTTGATAGCGCTACTGCAAGCTAGAAGAACAGTGGCATATACACCTTTCGTGCACATGGCCAGATCTATCACAACATAAGGTCATTTGGCAGAGAAGAGGGTAAGGAGCCAAGACATCTCGAGCTTTACTTCTACAACGATGATCCAAGCCTTGAGCACCGCTATTGACGATGTCATGAAGAGAAGTGCCAAAAAGACAAGGAAGTCATTAAGAGGCTTGTGGCCATCCTTCGTGACAACCCATACTCACAACATCTTAGGAGTGTGGGCCAGGCTCACCACCTCGAGGACTATCATGTCACACAAAACCTTGACCAGAGGCTAGACTAGAGAACATACAATGTACCATCAACTTTAGAGGTGGCTGTTGTTTGGATCGAGGGAAGCGAACTCCTTGGTCAGTTCTAGAATAGTGTTGTCCTACATGGGAAAGATAGAAGCAGACACAGCATCCACTCATATCATGGATGTTACGATGCTCTTTCATACCCTCTATTCTTCCCTAAGGGTGAGCTTCGGTGGTACATGGATATTCCGAAGAAAGGAGTTAGTATGGAAGAAGTCATCGAGTATCGTGCCCTACAGAAGGCTCGTAGTGGGTCAAAAGAAGAAATAGGTTTGTTATTCTTCTTATTTAAATACTTCGCATACATGTACCTCAGTGGTTATTCTACAAACAACTCTAATTCATGGCTATTTTTTGTAGACTCCCTTGGTAGACTATGCGTGTCTGTGCATGACTACTACTGCTATAAGTTTTAGATGCGTCTAGGAATATTTAACCCCATACTGTACGACAAACGTCTATTCTAGCAGTTTGTAGTCAACACGTACATCAAGATCGAGAGTTTTTTTATTAGATTATATACACAACCATCAAGATGACATTAGGGCCGACCTCTACCAAGGATTGGTTGATAGCCTACATGCCGATGAAGGTAGAGCAGAAGCTGTTGGAAAACGAACAATGATGCCTTCATCATTTATTGGAGGCCCACGTGACATGAGGCGTCGGTACATGGACGCCATGGCTCTGGTACGGAGGTTTGGTAAACTGGACATCTTCCTGACTATGACAAGTAACCCAAACTGGAATGAGATCAAGCGTGAACTCTACCCTAGCCAGACACCACATGATCATCCAAATCTCGTTGTTTGGGTCTTTAGAGCAAAACTACAAGAGCTGAAGGATAGACTACTAAAAAAGGATATCCTTGGAAAGGTGCGAGCACATGTTTATGTTGTGGAGTTCCAGAAGAGGGGTCTGCCGTATGCACATTTTTTGCTAATTATGGATAGGAAGTACAAGATCATGTGTCCAGAGCAGTATGATCGCCTCATCTCAGCTGAGCTCCTGAATAAGAAGAAGTACCCAGTCTTGTACAAGATGGTTACCAAACATAAGATGCATGGCCCTTGCGGACTGCTTAATTATGATTGTCCATGCACAAAGGGTCATGATTCCTACAAGAACCATTACCCTAGACCTTTCTGTGATGTCACAGTACAAGGCAAAGATTCATATCCAGTTTATAGACGGCGTGAAGATGGCCGAAAAGAAAAAGTTCGCGGACATGAGCTTGACAACAGATGGGTCGTGCCTTACAACATGTATCTCCTCTGTCTATTCAACTGCCACATTAATGTTGAGGCATGTGGGAGCATCAAGGCAGTCAAGTATCTATTTAAGTACATTTACAAGGGTCATGACCGGGCGTCTGTGGCTATGAGAGAGGCTGACAAGGAGGATATTGAAGGGAACGTTGATGAGATCAAGCAGTGCAGAGATGCTAGATGGGTAACCCCGGTAACCCCCCTAGAAGCCTTGTGGAGGATATACGGGTTTGATTTGAGTGATAGGTAACCTTCTGTTTTGTCCTTACAACTACATCTTCTAGACATGCACATGGTGTCATTTCACCGGCGCCAAGGGATTCGACGAGTGCTTGATCGTCTAGGTGCTGACAAGTCAATGCTTATAGCATAGTTTGAGAAGAACAGGACAGATGAAACAGCTCGAGGTATATTATACTGGGACTTTCCTGAGTTCTATACGTGGCAAGCATAGGGCAAAGTTTGGCAAAATAGGGTACATCGTGATACATTATGACAGATTGGAAGAATCGTGTCTGCCAATCTAGCCGAGGGGGAGCGTTACTATCTTAGGGTTCTCCTGAACCACGTGGCAGGTGCAACCTCCTTTGAGTGTCTAAGGACCGTGAATGGCAAAATCCTACCGACCCTCCATGAAGCTGTAGAAAGAAGGGGCTTAATCGAAGAGGACAACATGCTAAACGAGAGTCTCGCTGAGGCAACCAGGTGGATGATGCCATATGCGCTGCAAAGGCTCTTTGCAACAATATTGGTATTTTGTGAGCCCAGTGATGTGTTTGGACTGTGGGAGAAACACAAGGAGGCAATGTCAGAGGACTACATGCACAATAATCAATCCACCTTCATGGTAGAGTAGATGGTCCTCATGGATATTCAAAAATTGCTACAATCAATGCAGAAGGATATAAAGATGTACCCACTTCCTAATATTGACGACACATGTGATGCCTCTCATGATATTCCTAGAGAGATTTTTGAGAAGGCTAGCATTGAGGCTAACGAGGATGGTGTGGCTCTGTCAGACACCCTTAACGAGGAGCAGCGGGCTGCATACGATGAGATCATGTCCTCGGTTGATACCGAGGATGGGGGTCTCTTCTTTGTGGATGGTCCTGGTAGGACCGGAAAGACTTATCTATACAGAGCACTTGTCGCTACTATACGTAGTCAGAAAAAGATTGCTGTGGCAACAACTACATCTAGTGTTGCAGCCTCAATAATGCCTGGTATTAGAACTGCCCACTCGCGCTTCAAGATTTCCCTCACCATTGATAATGGGGCCTTTTGTACCTTCACGAAATAGAGTGGTACTGCCAAGTTGCTTCGAGCATCATCTCTCATTATTTGGGATGAGGCTAGCATGACAAAGAGGCAGTCTGTCGAGGCGCTGGACAACGGTCTCTATAATATAATGGACCGACCAGAGCTGTCGTTCAGTGGGAAGACCGTGGTGTTTGGTAGAGATTTCAAATAGGTTCTTCCCGTTGTTCGGAGAGGGTCGAGGGCTCAGGTGGTTGGTGCCTCGCTGCGTATGTCGTATCTTTGGGATTTCTTGCGACATCTAAAACTGGTGCACAACATGAGGGCAAAGAGCGACCTATGGTTTGTAGAATACATGTTGCGCGTCAGTGGAGGATCTGAGGAGGCGTCTGTTGATGATGAAATCTGTCTTCCTCATGATATATGCATACCGCACACCGAGAAAGATAGTGACCTTGATACTGTAATTGACTATATATTCCCTAACCTCAACGCGAATATGTCAAGCAAAGATTATATCACCTCTCGAGCGATCTTATCTACGCGGAACGGCTGGGTTGATATGATTAATATGAAGATGATAGGTCATTTCTATGGGAAAGAGATGGTGTACCATAGTTTTGACTGTGCGGTGGATGATACGCACAACTACTACCCTGAGGAATTCCTTAACACTTTGACACCCAATGGTCTACCTCCACATGTGTTGAAGCTGAAGATTGGTTGTCCGATCATATTGTTTAGGAACATTGACCCTGCAAACAGACTTTGTAATGGTACCAGGCTTATCATACGAGGGTTTCAAAAGAATACCATAGATGCGAAAATTGTGTTGGGATAGCACGCTGGAAAGTGGGTTTTTCTGCCTCGTACACCCTTATGCCCGTCGGACGATGAGATGTTCCCTTTCTAATTATCCGGCTCAGCTTCGCGATGACCGTTAACAAGTCGTAGGGGAAGACTATCCCTAACGTCAGGGTATACTTGCTGAAACCAGTGTTCTCGCATGACCAATTGTATGTGGCACTATCAAGAGCTACGGCAAGATCGAACATTTGGATCCTAGCCGTGCCGGCTGCTGAGAAGGACGTGAATAAGGGGAAAGGGAAAGAGAAGGGGAAGAAGAAAGCGACAAAGGATATATTCATAAAGAATATCATATATAAATAGGTTCTAACTCTATAAAAGAGGTAATGCATCACATGTCGATACATATTTTTTTAGATATCAAATGGTACTTTAACTTTAAAAAATAACAAACAACTTATATGCAGGATGCTTCTAACTACAGCTTCAGCCATCTGCATGCTTCAGCTACAAGAAGTCAGACACCGCATCTTGGACTAGAAAATCTTCTGGATCATCATTGATTGGTGACCAACTGCAGCTTGGTATTCGTGCAAAGCACGTTCTCTTAGTCGAACTATTGAGACATTAGATTCTTAATTGTAGAATAGATTCTAAAACATGTACTGTGAAACACAAACTTGTTATTATTATCTTTCCATAGCACTTGATTTCTAAAGAAGTGCAAGCTTATCTTTCACGTATCATAGGCATGAAGTGATGCGACAATTGAAGTTGATGTTTTAGTTTTGCATTCAAATTTAGAGTTATATTTTAACTATCTATCTTTCGTGAAGACTTATATAATATTGATTGAAACATTATGATTGCGGTATCTATTTTAGATAACAGTATAACACACGCTCATACATATGTTATAGTGGTATTATGTGTTCCCATTGCAACGCACGGGCATTTACCCCACTAGCTGTGATAAGTTGCACCTGTTTGGTAGTAGGGGAGTGAGATTTGCTAATAAAATGCATGTGGTAAACTGATTTTATGAAAAATCAAATGAATTCTACCCGACCGAGGCCATGTTCTGCAGCACTACTTCAGTAGTACTTTTCAGCGAACGAACAGTAGTTTTCTCTCATAACAAATCAGCATAAGCATCAGCATAAGTCAAAATTCAGCGAAACGAGAGCTTATATGGCTGCGGGTTTGAATCCTAATTGGGCTCCTTGGACTTTTTTATCTTTTTTTTTCTAATATAGAACATGATACACGAGCGGGCCAAGGAAACGTCCCTGTTGGGCTGCGTCGGCGTTAGTGGTACACATGCAGGCCGAATAGCCAGAATGCGGGCCAAGGAAATGTCCCTGTTGGGCTGTTTGTGGTACACATGCAGGCCGAATAGCCAGAATGGAAAGGAAGGAAACGTGCCGAAAAGAAAAAACGAGAGCAAAATATGGGCTGCTGCAGGCTGAAATGGACAGATTTGTGAATTGAACCCTAGCTAGGTTAGGATGCATGATAAAGCTTAATCTTTTCTAAGATTTAATTTTATCCGGTCCAAATGGAATTTGAATTTGGTTCAGAATCTGATGCCATTGCTGGTTCACAAATATTTTTTTTAAGTAGAAGAAATAGTTTAATGAATTTTCCAAAATCATCCAAAACTCTGAAAACCAAATTGATTTCATATTCGAACTAGGTTTTGAAATCATTAATGATTTACCAAATTGGTAAGCACATCAAAATACATATGCTGATCTTTCTTATGCATGTTTCTAGGAAAAGTTTCCACATGTAGTATTTACAATCAATAGAAGCAAACATTTTATATTTATTGACATTTGAAAGATATCAAACTTTTAGTAAATGTTATGATATGCCAAATACACGGACCACGGATGTTACGTCACTCTTTTTTGCCCTGTTCGGCTTACCCCATATTCGGCTTGTTCGGCTTCTTTTTTCAGCCGGAACAGTATTTTTCTCTCACAACAATTCAGCCAGAACAGTGTTTTTCAGCTAGTTTCAGCCAAAATTCTGCTAGCCGAACGGGTTTATGTCACTAGCAAATATACTCGTGCATTGCAATGAGAGAACATAAGCTATTGAATATATAGGAATGTTGAGAAAATAAGCTATCGAATATTCGTGGAAAATGAGAATAAAGAATGCTATATAGCATCCTTCTATAAAATTTTTAAACTAATTTATTTTAAAACGATCATGACATCGATAACATATAATATAAAAATTTAATATTAGTAATATCTGAGATCTGTAAAAATCTATAATTTTAATTTTTTACGTACCAAATTGCATGCACAGAGTATTCTTTCAGAGTAGCCATTGCAGATGTCTTCTCAATGGATCAGTTTATGAATTGATCAGACCGGCCGGGCTCCGCGGCAGCACGCAACGATGGTGGTCAACAGGACTCATTCTGCCGGAGGAGATTGTCGGCGAAACTGTGGGTTCTGTGAAATCAACGAAGACAAGGATATAAGATATATGGCCCCGTTCGGCTTGTTGAATCTTAACTAAAACTGGCTAAAAAATACTGTTCTGGCTGAATTGTTGTAAGAGAAAAACACTGTTCCGGTTGAAAAAACAAGCCGAACAAGTCGAATATGGGGTAAGCCGAACGGGGAAGGAAAACGAAGGACTTTTTGTCGGAAAAAGAGAAAATTGCTATTATAGGACGCGAAACAATGGACTTCGCTATTATAGGACTCCAATCGTCGACTTCGCTAAAACGACACTTGAAACGTTGGCACATTGTTTTAGATGACATTTGGTGTATTTCTTGACATTGGTAATCAAAACACATGTATTTTGCTCCTTAATTGACTCTTTTACCCTTCTGGCCTTACGTATCCTTTTGCATGAGCCCGACGTTTCATTTCATCTTCTAACGTTTCGTCTGACCGCCATCGCCCGCTGAATCCTCCTCGACGCGCCGCCCATGGAGGAGACGAACTCGCCCCCACCGGATCCAGAAGGGCCGTCGGACGCCTCTGCCCTCAGGCGTGGCCACGTTGGCCGGCCCTGGCCTGGCCTCTTGTGCCCTAGCCGCGCCAGCCTCTGGCCCTGCTGCTCGGCCTTCAGGCGTGGCCGCGCCGGCTGGCTGTGGCCTGGTCGCGCCACCCTCTGGTGTGGCCGCGACCGCCGCCTCTGGCCTGGACGGGCTGGCTGAGGGCATGGCCACGCCGGCAGCAGAAGGCGTGGATGCGGCAGCAGAAGGTCCAGCAAAAGGTCTGGATGAGCCGACAGAAGGCATGTCCACTGCTCTAGCCCTAGTGAGATCACTGCTTCCAACTGCTCCTCTTCCGGCAGTAGAGTGCAACCTTCCTGTTCTTGAAGTGCAAAGGTATATATGCTTGTATGCTTTCTGTTTGTTTTTTACCACGATAGTAGTACATATTAGTTAAAGTTGATTTCACTTGTTTAGGTTCAAAGTAGATCATGTGGAAAATATGGAAAGAGTTGATTGGGATACGATATAAATAGTGGAGGCACATGATGATAAAGATCGTATTGCACTTATGAGTGAGTCGTAGATTTGTGAGCTTTTAGGCTTCACAGAGGAGGGAACAACAAATATACCTGCATAAGGCTTTGATTGCCGAATGGATGAAGAGGGAAATGATAATGAGATTGGGCAAGGTGATGATGGTGCTGCCATTCCTACTAGTGATGCCGTACCAGGTGAGATGGTCATTTCATACGATAAGAACAACCCATCAATGGAGGTAGAAACACTGTACCCAACAATGGAGGAGTTCAAGCTGGCAGTGCGGCAATTTGTCATCAATAAGGAGTTCGATTTAGGAGTAGAGAAGTCATGTAATACGAGATATAGGGCTTTTTGCAAGTCCGGTGATAAAGATTGCCCTTGCCCTTGGAGGATAAATGGCACTAAACAAAAAGGCCAAGCCACCGTGGACGTGAATAATTTTTTTATTATTTCATTAATTCTACTTGTTATGTAAATTAATATCAATCTCATTGATTTTTTGTTTTGCAGGTAGCCGTCTTAGTCGATAAGCACGAGTGTGTGTCTAGCATAAGGCAGATAACTACAACTCCAAGTTGCAAGTGGGTAGCTAGCAAGGCTGTGAGTATCCTTAGAGCTGATCCAAATATTGGTGCTAAGGAATTGCAAAAGAAGTTGGAGACAGATCACAAGTGTTAAATTGCATATGACACTGTATGGCGGGGTAAACAAAGAGCTCTTGAAGAGGTTTATGGCAAATGGGAAGAGAGTTTTGAGCTATTATTTAGGTGGAATGCTGAGGTAATGAAGCGGTGCCCCGAGAGTGTCATTGAGATTGAGGTACTTGAGGTGGATGGTCAAATATATTTCTACCGTTTTTTCTGTGCTCTTAAACCATGCATTGATGGTTTTTTAGAAGGTTGTAGGCCTCATTTGAGCATAGATGCTACATCACTTAATGGAAGGTGGAATGGTCACTTGGCCACAGTTGTAGCAGTTGATGGTCACAATTGGATGTATCCACTCACTTATGGCTTCATAGCTTCTAAAAACACAGACAACTGGACTTGGTTCATGGAACAATTAAAGAAGGCAATAGGTGATCCTCCACTGCTTGCTGTTTGTTCTGATGTTTGTAAGGGCTTGGAGAATGCAGTGAAGAATATATTCCCAAATGCAGAGCAAAGAAAATGCTTTTATCATCTTGTCAGAAATTTTAAGAAGAGATTTAGAGGGTTTGGCCAGATATATGCTGCGGCAAGGGCTTACAGAGAGGACATATTCTATGACAATATAGCAAAAATGGTAAGTGAATCAGCACAAGTAGTGAAATGGTTACAGACCAATCATAAGTTATTATGATATATGTGTGGTTTTAATCCAGAAATTAAGTGTGACTACATAACTAGTAATATTGCTGAGTCATTTAATAACTAGATTAGAGACCATAAAGACTTACCTGTTGCTGACCTTGCTGATAAGATCAAAGAAATGATCATGGTACTTTAGAACAAGAGTAGAAATATTGCCTGAAGGCAAGATACTTTCAGCTATTATGGCTCAGCTAAAGGCAAATATTAGAGGTTTGGGATACTTGAAAATTGTACCATGTTCTAATTGGAGTGCAGAGGTGTGGGACCATAGCAGCCGAGCTGAGAGGCATATTATCAAGTTACACCAAAGGACCTATACTTGTCTTGAATGACAGCACACTGGTAAGCCATGTCAACATGTATTGGCCTATGTAACCCGCCATCGGGGAGTTGACCTAGATCAATTTGTGCATGATTACTACTCGGTCAATAGATTAAGGGCTGCTTATGGAAGAGAGATTGAGCCGATGACAGATAAAACACAATGGCTACAAGTTGACCTACCATTTTTAGTTGGTGCACCTCTTGCTAAACTACCTATTGGACGACTAAGAAAATTAAGAATGAAGGGATGGATGGAAGGTGGACACAGGAAGAAGGGTTCCAAAGATGGTGAATTTACCAACGATGGTGAAGGTGAGAAGAGATGTGACAACGATGCACCTCCACCAAATGCAAAGGGAAAGAAAATGATCAGATGACCTATGACTTGCAAAAAATGCAGAGAAAAAGGTCATACGCAAGCTAGTGCCAAGTGCCCACCCAATGGGACCGCAAAAAAAGGATGAACTGATTTTCTTTATCTAGAAACTTGAATGTAAATGTTAATATTAATTTATTTGATTACTTGTAGGAAGCGTAGGCAACCTAGAAAGAATGTTATAAAAGCTGCGCCAGCAGGACCTAGCACCTTACGGAGGCCGACTAGAGAAGAAATCCTGCGGGATAGTCTAGGAAGGGTCATAAGAAGGTAAGGAATATTAACACGTTTGTCGTACATTAATTCTTTCCATACATCTAATTGTGGTATCGTATTTATGTGCAGCAAGCTTGCGATGTTATTAGGAGATGGCACATTTTCACAAACCGACAACACTTGTCCCATGAGGATACCTACAGCGGCAGCGCCAAAAAAAAGATGACTCCGAAGAGAAAGCTACACATTGGATGAATTATTTTAGCTATGATGAGATGTAAACTCATGATTTATTTGCTATGACTTGAATCTAGTTTGGAATAATATTATGATGTGAGATGAATTCTTGTGTACTTAATATTGTGTTATATGCCCAGAATTTTACTCTAATTTTCTGGTATTTTTTACTGTATTTTTGTGAATTTTAATAATGTGTGACATACCTCGGCGGCGGCAAGCGTGCCAGCCAGCCTGCCCAGGCAGCGTCGGCGGCGGCAAGCCTGCCATCCAGCCAGGCCAGGCCAGGCGGCAGTAGCCAGGCAGCCCACGCACCTGCTTACCCATTCTTATGTGAATATGACTGAAGGGCAATACGGTCATCCCATAGCAAAATACATGTATTTGAAATGAGAAAAATGATTAAAAGGACCAAATGTCATGTAAAATAAAATGCCAACGTTTTAAATATCGTTTTAGCGAAGTCGACGATTGAAGTCCTATGATAACAAAGTCTATTATTTCGCGTCCTATAACAGCAATTTTCTCTCCGGAAAATAGCACGAGATTTTTCTGATCCGATATGTTTTCGTTTTTTATTCCGATTCGCACTTGCCATGGAATACGGCCGCATCGACGGCGACGGAGGCAGGAGAAATTTCCGCAATGGCTGCTGTACGGAGGGAAATTTTTGGGGCGCGACACTGCATCGGACCCGGAGCGAAGAACGAGGGGGGCTCGGAGCGGCGCGTGGCGTTTGGGAACGGCGGCACTGTGTTATGACGGCAGAGGGATTATTGGGGTGGCGGCGCTTGGGAACGGCGGTGCTGCGTGCAGGCGGAGGGATTTTTGGAACAGGACACTGACTCGGAGCAGCGCGATGCGGACGGCGGCGCTACATGCGGACCGATCGGAAAGAAGGAAAGCCCAACACGAGTTCGATTATTGGGCTCGACGAAAATCTAAAGTAGGTAGGTTGGCACAAATTTTACCTCTATATTATTAAAAATAAATATATACTTTTTATAGTTGCTGCGAAAAATATATTTAAACTAGATAAATGCTCGTGCGTTGTACGAAAAAAATATTATCCTAATAGACATTTTATTTAGAAACATTTTTTAAACGTGATCTTCGGAATATCAATATTACAAAATTAATTTTCTGCATGGCTAGAACTAATAAGAGCAATTATGTTGTAATTCTATCCTCCGGCACACTTTAGTTCCAGGTCTTCTTAACGCATCATAAGAGTATTGAGTCAGCAAGCACTAGCAATCAAATAGTCTTTTCATTTTTTTAGATATGTTGGTAGCATCCTGCATATATTTTTGTTGTTAATATATATAAAGCTAGAGTATTGTTGACCATATGTTTTAAACTATGTGTTGCCGAGAGAAATTACCTCTTTTATAAAGTTAGAATCTCTTTGTAAACGATATTCTTCATGAATATATCTTTTTCCAATTTTTTCTTCCTCTTGCCCTTGTTAACGTCCTTCTCAGTAGTTGGCACGACCAAGTTTCTAATTTTCGATCTTATTGTGGCTCTTGATAGCGCTATGTATAACTGGCCATCCGAGAACACTGGTTCCGGCAAGTACACCCTCACGTTAGGGAGAGTTTGTCCCTGTGCCTTGTTAATCGTCATTGCGAAGCTGAGCCGAATGAGAAACTGCTTTCTTTTAAATTGAAAAGAGAACATCTCATCGTCAGACGGGCCTAAGGATATGGGAGGCAGAAAAACTCGCTTTCTAGCATTTTGTCGCAACACAATTCCTGTATGATAAGCCTTATACCATTACAAAGTTTGTATGCTTTGTTTCTTTTTTTTAGTTATATACTGGGCATACACGTCGGAGTTTTGTGATCGTAGTCGCGCACGATGTGCATGTGGTCCGTGACCGTGAAGGCATCGAACGTTCATCGGTTCGGCCCGGGCCTTTTTGGCGCCTTGCCGCGTTCGAGTCCAACTCCAACGGCCCAACGGCGACCGAAACAAACGCCGCCATACTCGGAATTTACTCGGAATTCGACGGGCATATACTCGGAGGCACGCGCACCAAATTTTTTTTTTTTTGGACGAAAGCACTACTCGTTTTTTTTAAATAGCATAAGACTGTCTTCAATAACCATTATCTAAAATACAAGATCAATTTTACGTTTAAGTAACGCTACATGCAAAGAGTTTAATACCTATTTTTAGTCTAATTCAATAATAAAATCCAAAAGAAAACCCTTTGTACAAACGTGTCTTCAAGAGAGATAATACTAAAATTTAGGTTATACCTCTCCTAACATCTAAAATAGATATTCTATATAGATATTCTACTATAGCCTTTAAGTATTCTGTTAGAGACCTATTTTAGATTTAGGCCGTGTGATGGATCTCCTGTTAGACAGCATAGTCGCGCACGATGTGCATGTGGTCCGTGACCGTGAAGAAATCGAACGTTCAGCGGTCCGGCCCGGCCCTTTTTGGCTCCTTGCCGCGTTCGAGTCCTACTCCAACGGCCCAACAGCGACCGAAACAGACGCCGCCGTACTCGGAATTTACTCTGGAATTTGACGGACATATACTCGGAGGCACGCGCACCAATTTTTTTTTTTTGGACGAAAGCACTACTCGTTTTTTAAGTAGTAGTATATATAACAGATAACAGATGTGGGACCTTGGGACTTGTACAATGCTGGTCGCTTTATCGGCTGTTAAATTGTTTCTGCCAGGGTGGAGTCCACAGTCCAGCTTGGAAGACTTGGGATGCTTACGGACAGATTTGCCGTTCCGTGAGGCAGCGACGACGCAGAGGGACAATTACAACGTATCAAGACACGGTTCGTATTGCTGCTAATGTTGCTGACCTTTATGAACAGCTATGGCATTGTATATACCATGATCTGTGCACCAAAGCTCGTTCTACAATCAAGAATATGCAAAGGTAGGTAGTTCTGAAGCAACAGGAAGGTAAGCAAATGCAAGTAGTTCTGAATCAACAAGATATCAAGCAGCTGCTATAAGTGAAAATTTTTAATTTGAGTGGAGTGGATTTTCACGTAGACGTAGGGGATCGGAGGATTTGAAGGTGATCGACCATACTTTGAGGTAAGTGAGGTGGTAATCTTGAAGGAGCTGCAACACAACACCTTACCTCTCCTATCATCAGCCTTTCCTGAAGTCTGCGACTTCAGATCCATCTCTACAGATCGTTTCAGGGTAGCCTGCAAGCCACACGACGACAAAGTCGAAGAGGGTAGCCATGATGGTAGAAGGGAAATGTGGAGAGCACGACCCCGGATACCCACGTCAGATCACATGGGATGCGTCTCCAGAGGTGGCCTAGCCCACAAGACGAAGCCTTGCGGGGCACGACGCTGCTCGGCGCCTTCCACAGGACACCGGGAAGATATTATGAAGATACTACGAGATATGTTAGATACGTATGATCCCATATTTCCTGTAATCTGTTATTACTTTTCAGTTATCTTTTAGATCTAACCGACTTGTAACCCTGCTCCCCGGACTATATAAGGCGGGGAGGAACCCCTCCAAACTCACGCAATATGATACGATAGCCAATACAATCCAACAGACCACAGGAGAAGGGTATTACGTCATACTGATGGCCTGAACCTGTCTAACTCGTGTGTCTCTGTTACATTCTTGTTCTCGATTACACGCATCTCTGTCGATCAATCTACCTTCGTGGAATACCCCTCGAAGGACTGCCGACGATATTTTATCGACAGTTGGCGCGCCAGGTAGGGGTGTGCGTGCTGTTTCTATATCGAACAAGATCGTACGTTCTGCAGCCTCTTCGTCCCTCCCACAGCCCGGCCAGATCTTCACGGTCGGATCGATCTCGTGGATCATCAATGCTGACGGAGTCGGAGAGGTCATCGAGCCAGTGCAGATCAATACTGTGCCGATCACCCCAACACCTGCGACTGCAGATCCGATCTCAGAACCGCTTCCGAGGTTGTCTTCATAAACAATTCGCCGCCCGCTCCCCCGCTACTAGAGGAGGCAAATCAACAACGACGATCTGATCGCATCCATCGATCAGGTCGGCCAGAAGCTCACCGATTGCCTCTCCATCCCAGAATCGGCTCTGACCACTCTGGTTCAGCGCCGACCACCTTCCGATCAAGATCTAATGGAGGCTGCTCGGGAAACTCCAGGGGTTACGGCCTTACCCTTTGGGCTCACCAACGTCGTCGCCGCCTATCAAGATGCCCTAAGGGGCAAATTCGCCGACCAGGTTGGAGATGTCCAACCTCTCGCCGACTAGATCGCCGACCAGCTTCCGCTGATTGTCAACATGCTACACGTCGGCCGATGCCCCGGAGCGTCCCTCCAAACCATCTTGGAGGAGAATCCGGACTCCGAGTCTCAGGGCTCTACGGAGTCTGTCGCCGAAACCACCTCCGAGCAACCTCCCTTCCCTCCTTTCCATGGAGGTGCAATCTTCAACGTCAGCGTCGACAGCCCCCCCGCGGGAAGGGGAAACCGAGGAGGACCGCGCTACCCGCGTCAATAGGAACGTCAATCGTGCGCAGCGCCGGGCAAACGAGGCTGCCCTTGCGATGGCCGAGGTTCAGCTCGACTCGCAAGGAATGCCACGCCAGCTCCAACGCAACCTCGACGACGAGTTTGTCCGTGTTGACGGCCACGACGTCTACAAGACCCCAAGCACCAACTTGGCCGTGGCCGCCAACGAGCTCGCCCGGCTCCCGCAGACACCGGAGGTCACTAAGGTCGCCGCCATGCTTAAAGCAGCGCATTGCCAGGTCAACGAAATCCGCCAGGATCAGAGGCCTTCATACTCCACAAGCTCGATTCGCCGATCAGCCGCACCAAGATCTGATCGCCACCCAAGTCGTTTTACCGACCAACACCGCGACGACAGGCAACCCCTCTAGGGGGAGCTATTGGCAACCGCATCGAACACCTTCGCCAACATGACCAGGAGGTCGACCAGGACGTCCAAGCACACCTCAACAATCTTCGAGACACGCGACGACATATCGACGAGCGCCGCTTCGGTCGTCACGAAGAAGAGGTACGCCGCCGTCAAGAGTACGAGCTAGAGTACGGTAACCCGGACTCAGCTCTTGAGCCGCTCAACGCCGGCAATGCTGCAGATCACGGCGCCGACAACCCCGAAGGGCCCCCAGCTTTCACGAGGGCACTCCGAACACTCCAGTGGCCCCGTGGTTTCAAAATCACTGGGGTCGAGCCATACGAGGGAAGGATGAACTCCACACAGTGGCTACAAGCTTACGCCACTGCTGTGCGTGCCGCCGGAGGAGATACCAGTGTCATGGCGAACTATCTTCCCATCATGCTAACGCCAACCACCATGAACTGGTTCACAAGCCTTGCCTCGGACTCCATCGGATCCTGGGAAGAGCTCAAAAAGGTCTTCACCGACAACTACATCGCTACGTGTACTCGGCCGAGCACCAAGCATGATTTGAACCGCATCTACCAGAAGCCACCCGAGCTCCTCTGTAGCTACATCAGATGCTTTTCTGAGATGAGGAATTCTATTCCCAACATCACGGAAGCTGAGGTTATCACTGCCTTCATTCGAGGACTCCATCACCGCGATCTCCGCTCCAAGTTCAACCGCAAACTGCCCACGTGGATTGGCGAGATGATTACGACTGCCAACCAGTACGCCAACGTCGAAGAAGCTAAAGTGCGCTTCAACGAGGATGCGGGCACTCATCGCCCAACTCGCCATAGCGACGATCGCCCCGACGACCGGCGCCACAGCGATCGCCGCTACGATGACCACAGTCACCATCGAGACAGTGGCCGTGATCGGCCAGAAGGATACAAGTCTGGTCAATATTGCCGCCGATGACCAGACCATATCGTCATCGCTGTCGATGAACCTCGCGCCAAGCACAACTACGATGAGCAATACAAGAAGATCCTCCTGGGCCCGTGCCCCCTCCATAAAAACGGCAAGCATAAGATGAAGGACTACCTCGGCTTGGCTAAGGAATTCTAGGCTAAAAAGCCGAACGACGACAAAAACGATGGAGCCGGAGGTCACCGACCACCTGGGGGCAACAACAATGCCTTCTAGGATCACGACAAGGTGGTCGCCACCATCTTCGGGGGCCTCTCCTCTGCCAAAAGCAGAAGAGAATGAAAACTCACCGCCCGACGGGTGCTCGCTGTCAACGCAGAAGACGCCGTCACCAACCCCAGCTATCGCCCCTGGTCTGAGGTTCCGATCACCTTTAGTAGGGCTGATCAGTGGGTGGATATCCCTTACACAAGGCGTTTCCCCCTCGTCCTCGGCGCAACCATCTAGAAAGTGCTTTTTAGAAAAGTGCTCGTCGACGGTGGGAGCGCTTTAAACCTCCTCTTCGCCGGAGCCCTAAAGGAGCTGGGCCTCAGGATAGGAGACCTCACACCCTCCGACTCCTCCTTCTAGGGTGTGGTACCTGGTAGGGCATCCAAACCGCTTGGAGAGATCACCCTCCCAGTACAGTTCGGCACGGCCAGCAACTACCGCGTTGAGGACATCAACTTCTACGTCGCTGACTTCAACACCGCCTACCATGCCATACTTGGTCGGCCAGCTCTGGCCAAGTTCATGGTCGTACCGCACTACGCCTATCTAGGGCTGAAGATGCATTCTCCTACATGAGTCTTGGCCCTATGGGCCAACCTCTCCATCGCCTACGGCTACGAGTCAGAGAGTCTCGCCCTCATCGAAGCCACCGACCTCTCTATCTAGATGGCTAGCGTGGTCACCGACGCCAAGACGGTGCCCGCCGATGACCTGGAGATCCCATCGCTGGAGCTTCCTCGTGCCCCCGCCAAGTCCAAGGAAACCAAGAAGGTTAGCCTCGGCCTCGACGACCCCTCCAAGACCGTGAAGATTGGGGCTCACCTTGACCCCAAATAGGAAAGCGCACTCGTCTCCTTCCTACATGCCAACGCCAACGTGTTTGCTTGAAAACCTACAAACATGCCGGGGATACCATGAGAGAAGATCGAGCACTCCTTGAATGTCTTGCCGACCGCCAAACCGATCAAGCAGAAACTCCGACGATTCACGCCAAACAAGAAGGAGGCTATTAGGGTAGAAATAAAATGGCTCCTAGCTGCCGAATTTATAAAAGAAGTGTATCATCCTGAGTGGTTAGCAAACCCTGTTCTCGTTCAAAAAAAAGAATAAAGAATGGAGAATGTGCATTGATTACACTGATCTTAACAAACACTGCCCTAAAGACCCCTTCAGTCTGCCTTGAATAGACGTGGTTGTAGACTCCACCGCCAGTTGCGAACTGCTCTCCTTCCTCGACTGTTACTCCGGCTATCACCAGATATCCCTCAAGGAAGAAGACCAGATCAAGACGTCGTCCATCACACCTTTCGGTGCGTACTGCTATACCACCTTGTCCTTCGGACTCAAGAACACCGGGGCGACATGCCAAAGGGCCACCCAGATGTGCCTCAATCAACAGATAGGCCGCAACGTCGAAGCTTACATCGACGATGTGGTCATCAAGTCCAAGACCGCCGATAATCTTATCGCCGACCTCAAGGAAACGTTCACCAACCTAAAAAGGTACAAATGGAAGTTGAACCCTTCAAAGTGCATCTTTAGAGTTCCATCCGGCATACTCCTTGGCTACATCGTTAGCGCCCATGGCATCTAACCCAACCTCGACAAGGTCTCTGCCATCACCAACATGAAACGTCCGACCTGCGTAAAGGACATACAGAAGCTTACAGGCTGCATGGCTGCTCTAAGCCGCTTTATATCGTGCCTCAGCGAGAAGGGACTATCGTTCTTTAAACTCCTCAAGGCCACCGAGTGCTTTTCCTGGTCGGAGGAGGCAGATACAGCTTTTGAGCAGCTCAAGTTGTTTTTAACGAAGCCTCCAATCATGACGGCGCCTCGACCAGACGAAACTCTACTGATCTACATCGCCGTCACCTCTCGCGTCATTAGCACAGCTATCATCATCGAACGCGAGGAGGCCGAGCATGCCTATAAGGTGCAACATCTGGTCTACTTCATCAGCAAGGTCCTTAATGAGCCAAAAACTCGTTATCCTCAAGTTCAGAAACTGCTAAACGCTATTCTGATCACGTCACGTAAGCTCCGCCATTACTTTGAGTACTACAAGATCGCCATGGTCACCGAGTTCCCTCTAGGGGACATTCTCCGCAATAAAGAATCCAATGGCCGCATCATTAAGTGGGTTGTTGAGCTTGGCACTTACTCCATTGAATTTAGAAGCAGGCCTACCATCAAGTTACAGGCGCTCGCTGACTTCATTGCTGAGTGGACCAAGATCCAAGAGCCCATCCCAGCTACTTGCCCTAAGCACTGGGTGATGTACTTCGATGGCACCCTCAACATCAATGGTGCTGGTGCTGGCATTCTGTTCATTACGCCGACCAAGGATAAGCTCCGATATGTTCTCCGAATACATGTTCCAGCCTCCAACAACGCTGCCGAATACGAAGCATGTCTCCACGGACTCTGTATAGCCATTGAGCTCGGCGTCAAACGCCTAATGGTATGTGGGGACTCCATGCTGGTTATCAACCAACTCAACAAAGATTGGTCCTACTCTAGTGAGAAGATGGACACATACTGCGCTGAAATCAGGAAGCTTGAAGGGAAGTTCTACGGTATCAAGTACCACCACGTGGTACGAGATCAAAATCAGCTCGCCGACCACCTATACAAGATAGGCTCCTCTCGCGTTGTGATTCCGCCTAGGTCTTCGTTCAAGACCTCTTTACATCGTCCATTAAGGAAGAGAAGGAAGTTCAAAAAATTCCCCCCGCCGAGCAGCTGGTACTTACAGTACCTTCGCCGGCCGCCGATTGGAGGGAACAGTTTGTCAAGTACCTCACCAGCGCCGAAGTACCCGCCGACAAGACTGAAACCGAACGCCTAATCTATAGAAGCAAGCATTACGTGCTGGTGGTCAGGAACTTGATGAGGAAAAGTGCCAAGGAAGGGATACTGTAGAAATGCATCACCCAAGAAGAGGGAGTGAAACTACTTCTTGAAATTCACTCTGGTTCCTACGGCAACCACGCGGCCTTGAGAAACCTGATCGGCAAAGCTTTCCGAGCTGGTTTTTACTCGCCCATGGCCATCTCCGATGCAGAAGACCTTGTCCGATGTTGTGAAGGATGCCAATTTTTCGCCAAGCAAATCCACATGCCGGCACAAGAACTGCAGACCATCCTAGCTTCCTGGCCTTTTGCTTGCTGGGGACTAGACATGATAGGACCTTTCAAGCTAGCGCCAGGTGGTTTTCGATATGTGTATGTCGCCATCGACAAGTACTCCAAGTGGATCGAATACAAACTGCTTGTTTCGGCTACTGCAAAGAAGGCAGTCAAGCTATTCGAAGATATCATCCACAGAGTTGGTCTCCCGAACAGCATTATCACCGACCTCGGAACTACATTTACTGGTCATCATTTTTGGGACTTCTGCGAAGACCGATGCATCTCCGTCAAATATGTCTCTGTTGCCCATCCTAGAGCCAACGGCCAGGTTGAACGGGCGAACGGCATGATCCTTGATGCCCTCAAAAAGAGGTTATATCAGAAAGAAGAAAAACATCTAGGTAGATGGCTCAAAGAGCTACCAGCTATGGTCTAGGGACTGCGCACTGAATCTAGTCGCAGCACCGGTGTGTCTCCATATTTCTTGGTCTACGGCTCCAAAACCATACTACCAGCGGACATTGCCTTCCGAGCACCTATGGTGGAACATTATGATGAAGAGCAAGCCGCAACTGTTCGGATAGAGGACGTCAATAGGGTCGAGGAAGAACGACTGATCACCTGTGTCCGCACAGCCAAATACCTAGAAGGCTTGTAGAGATACAACCGCAACATCAAAGGTCGTTCATTTGCTGTCGGCGACCTCGTTCTCCGCAGAAAGTAGAAAACCAATGGGATGCACAAGCTCTCCTCCCCCTGGGAAGGGCCCTACGTAGGGTCTTACCGGCTATGTGACTTGGACGGACTCAATGTCCCCAATTCATGGCTCATCGAGCACATTATACGTTTCTATCCTTGAAACGTTCTAGATATGTATTCTCCACTCCGTAATGAATGAAGTTTTGGTCGCCATAATTTGTCTCCATTATTTCTCCATTACAGTTTAATCTCCATTTGTGGTCGCCAGCTCTAAGCTACTCCTTAACGAACTCCAATATGGGATCTCCATAAACGCTCCGCCACGTTTCTCTATATCTCCAATATGTGATCGCCATAAATGCTCCGCCGCATTTCCCCATATCACCAAAACATTCGCCGACCATCGAGCAGCACACGTTCTGTTCTGTGCTCTATGGAGAAGACCCAGTCTCTGATCTCTCCCTACACGTGCTATGGGCTTTGCACTCTACGTTATGGGTGGTCGGCTGCAGTTCTTTGGTCACGCCTATCCTCCTACACGTGCACGGGCTCCGCGCTCGACGTTATGGACTTTGGGCTAGAGCTTAGTAAAAGAACTAACTTCTCAGACGCCACTTATACTACGTATATCTCCAAGTTAATTCACCAACCGCCAAGCAGCACACGTTTCGCTCTGATCTCTATGGAGAAGACCCAGTCTCTGATCTCTTTCTACACGTGCTACGGGCTCCATGCTCTGCGTTATGGGTGGTTGGCTGCGGTTCCTTGGTCACGCCTGTTCCTCCTACATGTGCATGGGCTCCGCGCTCGATGTTATGGACTATGGGCTAGAGCTCAGTAAAAGAACTAACTGCTCAGACGCCACTTATACTACGTATATCTCCAAGTTAATTCACCAACCGCCGAGCAGCACACGTTCCGCTCTGATCTCTATGGAGAAGACCCAGTCTCCGATATCTTTCTACACGTGCTACGGGCTCCATGCTCTGTGTTATGGGTGGTTGGCTGCGGTTCCTTGGTCACGCTTGTTCCTCCTACACGTGCACGGGCTCCGCGCTCGATGTTATGGACTATGGGCTAGCTAAGGCCAAAGAGTTCAGTAACGAACTAACTGCTCGAACGCTACTTATACTACGTATAATTGCATTAGGGTTAACACTACAACGATTCTTCAACGAAAAACTGGCAAACTGCATAAACATGCACATGACATTTTACAACATTTATACATATATATAAATGATTGTCTGCGCCCTTGCGTGTTTTAACTACTCTCTCCAATTATTACAGAATTCTCTCCAAGCAGATCATGGGGCTTCACCATCACCATCCATCTCGCCGAACAGGTCGACGTCACCGGCCAGTTTCTTCGCCGCATCTTCCACCTCATCTTCCAGCTGCTGATGCTCCATCGCCTCTGTCCCTCTGGTGAATCTGGCCCCTATCGCTGGAAGGTCAATGGCCGGGTAGTGGGACTGGACCACCGCTAGGGCGTGTGTAACGGCGGTGACAGTGGTGTCGCGGTTGAAGCTTTTGAAGTTCTCACACGCCGCCTTGCATCTGTCGATGATGGTGTCCGGGCGTGGCGGCCTACCGTCGGACTAAGGAGCCTCCTCCATGTCGACGCAGTTGAGCACCAGCTTGATTCCGGCTACCACGGCGTCGAGCTTGTTCATCTAGGTCCTGGCCTCAAGCTCCAGCACATTGAACTGTGCCTTGGTGCTCCGACGGTAGTCTGCAGGCATCACAAGGAACCGTCAAACAAAAGATATCACTCCGGCAACAACTCCGACCACAAAGTACTCACCTTTCAGCTCCTCGGCCAGCTTCTCTGCCCACCCAGCCATCTTCTTCTCCTCCTCCTAGAGTTGACTGACGACTTGGCACAACCGGCCGAGCTCTGTGTCTTGCTCTACAAGCATAATGGTCGTCAGCAACAATACGATTTCAGCAATGTAGAGTAATTCCGCCGATCCGCCGATCCGCCATACCTTTCTTCTGCTCGAAGACTTTCCATAGCTGCTCGGAAGCACCCATTAGCTACTCAGAGATGGTGGCCAGCTACTCAGACTGGCCCCGCAACTACTCGGACACAGTCACCAACTGCTCGGATAGGACACCCTTCTGGTACTCTAGATCCTGCACGTTGGATTCGGCAAGATCACGCTCACGCTGGGCCCTCTAGACATTTTTCTCCATAAGTTTTAATGCCTCCTTTAGCTTTTCATTCTCCTCGGCAAGGGGCTCCATCCTCTTGATCAGCTGGCGCCGTTGTTTGGTAGTCCAAGCTATCCCTGCAAAAGCAACAAGATTATGAAGAACTCCAAATCTCCAATGACAAACACGAACATTGATGATGCAATGTTAACCTTGATCTGTTTCACCACTGTGGAAAGGGTGGACTCCATCCTCCTGAGCTCCTTGGTGGTGTCCTCCTCCTCAATGACCACCACTTCGTCGCCCTACTTGCGGATGATTCGAACGGCTTGAGGTCCTGATTCCTCACGCTCAATCTCTTCCACCTCATCCTCTCCCTCCGCAGCGGGTGGCGCCACCTGGGGGCTTGGTGGCCGCACAATGCGTCGGACCACGCCCTCCGACGTCTCAGGGGGCGTGGCCGGCTCTTTCGGCTGCAATGGTCTTGCCGCCCCAGACTCAGGCACGACACCGACATCTCCAGCATTCACCGCTGAAGACCCAGCGGTTTCCACCATTTCCTCGGGCATCGCCGCCAACCTGTTCGCCATCGGCGCCAGCCGTTCGCTGCCGCCAAGGCCGCCAGCAGCGGCGGTTGACTCCTCCATAGGTCGCCGAGCGCCCAGGGACTCCAGGACAGGATCTGCCAGCATCTTCTCCGCTCGGGACCAGCCTCTGGTTGCTCGCCGGTCTGGATGGATGGATTCAACTCCTCCATACGCCTCGCTCTACATTAGTTGAGCTTGTCAGTCGCCACCGCGATAAAGATCCGATAGCAAAATAACTTCAAGGCAAGGATACTTACATGTCGGCCTACCGATACACTTTTCTAAACCGGTGTTGCCTACCTGAGCCCCCAGGCATGGCCCTGGGGTCGATTCCCACGCCTTGGGGTGGAGGTCTCGTGGTCTTCGCCGTCGGCCTCTCCTCCGCTTGCTGCTCTAGGACTCCCCTCGCCTATTGCTTGGGGACTCCCTTCGCCTATTGCTGGGGGACTCCCATCTCCTGCTGCTCGGGGACTCCCTCCCCTCCCTTCGATTGCTCCTCCATGCACGTGTTGCGCGGAGGCACCTTAGTGCTTGGTGGAGGAGCCACTAGAACTTCGTCGTCATCCGACCACTCGGACATCGCCGCACTCTGTGTCTGAGTGGTCTGGTCGTCGCTAGGCGAGATGCCACCTGGCTTGTGGGGGACAGCACCCACCGTCTTCCTCTTCTTCTGAGCTGGCTCATCTGCCACTGCCCTCTTCCCCTGGACTTTCTCCGACACCAGGGGGTGCTCTCCGTCCGACCAGCGTTGATGCCTCCAGATTCCGACGAGGTGCTGATGACACCCTCCTTAGGCTACGTTGGTGGCCAGGCGTCTACTGCCTGCAGCCAATCGCCCCTCGGCACGCCTGAGAAGTACACCACTTGTTCCTATGAATGGATCTTTCCATAAGTGAATCAGTTCATAGCTCGGCAATGGTATCAGATAAAAAAGGATCAGAAACACACAATTGAGATGTTTACCTGAGGGGGTGGGTTCTTGCAGTTAAAGGGTCTCGTCTGTCCTGACACGTTGAACAAGGCAAATGGAGTGAATCGATCTACGGCCCGCTCTTGCACATCGTCCCTCAATAGCATCTCCGTCCTCTCCCAAGTGCCGTCGGTGTCCCCCTTGAAGTCAAAGCCCGCGTGGGCCCTCTCCTTGAAGGGCTGGACACGGGGCACTATGAAGCTCACCGCCACTAGTCCACCATTGGTCTTCATGCCCTTTATTAGCTTAAGGAGCTCCCTCACCTGCTCCATATCAGCACTGCTTGGCCTCTCCGACCAGCTTTTCTGGCTCTCCGGGATGTGGTCGGTGTCGCAACGGATGGTCGGATGACTCTGCTTCATGTAGAACCACCTAGCGTTCCACCCCTTTAGCGAAGTGTTCAGAGGTATAGTGAGGTATTCGCCTGCCATTCCATCATGCAGTTGAAGATACATGCCGTCGACCACCTTTGAACCACCACCGCCCTTCTTCTTCAGCCAAAATAGGTGACAGAAGTGGTTGAAGTGGGGAAGAATCCCGAGATACGCCTCACAGAAATGAATGAAAATCAAAATGTGCAAAATGGTGTTTGGGTGGAGGTTGCACAGACTGACTCTCCAGAACTCCAATAGATCTCTCAAGAAAGGATGAATAAGAAATCCTAACCCACGCCAGAAGTAATCCTCAAATACTATAGCTTCGTTAGTATGAGGCATTGGATAGGGCTCACCGCTAGCCGACCGCCATCCGGTAGTGACGCAGTCAGGAAGAACGCCCACCTCCACCAACCTATTGAGCTCCGCCTCCCCCATGCGTGACGACACCCACTCTTCATCATGGCTAGCTCTGGCGCTCGCCTTCTTTGGTTTCATAGCTCCCCTCTTCGGCGCCATCTCTCAGATTCAGATTGGGACTGGCGGCCGAAGCGCATGTGGATGTGAATCTGGAAGTGCGAGGGCTGAGGAGGAAGATGAAATGGCAAAGGTGGGAGCACGGGGTGCGGCAGAGCAGTTATAAAGCACTCCCCCTACCTTTTCACATTCGAGGGTTTTTGGGAAACCACTCCATGATTTGCGCCTCTCCAAATTCTCCGCAACAACATGGTGGGCCGTTACCTGGGCTTTCGTGCAACTGCAGCCCGTATCACCCATTTATTGCCGTAATTTGTTACTGCTCACTAAATATTCACCGACTTCTCCGCCATCTGTTACGGCTCAGTAATTACTACTGTACAGCCATTACTCTGGTTTTTCTCCAGGATTTGTTTTCTCCAAGATTTCCTCTTGTGGCTCGGGGACTGCGTCAGCACTACGGCTTGGTTCCTCACTGCACTGGGGATTTTCTTCTATTGACTGATGTTTCTAACCCTAGCACCATGTGACCACATCACCTACTATCAGGCTCGGGGACTAAGTGGCACACTTCACCTTGCGGTGAATGTGCTTTTCTCATCTCGAAGCTACGCCTGGGGACTAGCTACCTGCTCGGCTGGTCTTCTACTTTTGTTATACTTTGGACCCTAGCACCTCGTTACTACATCACCTACTATCAGGCTCGGGGACTCAGTGGGCACACTTCACCTTGCGGTGAGTGTGTTTGCTTTAATCTAGAAGACTTCGCGCCTCTTGAAGCTAAAGAAGACTATCTCCCTTTCTCATGGTCGGACTCTAAGTGGGCACACTTGGTCCACTGCGAAGAAATTTTTGATTCTGAACTTGAGCTCCTTACATCCTTATGGCAAGCCATACTTAGGTTACACTGCTTGGCAATGGTTCACGCTGCTTGGCGACGGTTCACGCTGCTCGGTGATGGTTCACGCTGCTCGACGACGGTTCACGCTGCTCGACGATGGTTCACGCTGCTCGGTGATGGTTCATGTTGCTCGACGATGGCTCATGGCTACTCAGCAATTCATCATGGTGGTTGAACCATGAGTTTGACTGCTCGACCTTGTTCGCACCTGCTCGGACATGCTCAAGACGACGTTGCACAACGGATATAAGGTGCTCGGGGACTAGCTGTGGGGAGCACCACCCCGGATACCCATGGTAGACCACATGGGCTGCGCAAGCCATGCGGGGCCATGCGGGGCACGACGCTGCTCGGCGCCTTCCACTAGACACCAAGAATATATCCTGAAGATACTACGAGATCTGTTAGGATATGTATGATCTCATGATTCCTGTAATCTGTTATTACTTTCCAGTTATCTCCTAGATCTAACCGACTTGTAACCCTGCTCCCCGGACTATATAAGGCGGGCAGGGACCCCTCCAAACTCATGCAATTTCATACGATAGCCAATACAATCCAATAGACCACAGGAGTAGCGTATTACGTCATACTGACAGCCTGAACCTATCTAATTTGTGTGTCTCTGTTGCCTTCTTGTTCTCGATTACACGCATCTCTGCCGATCAATCTACCTTCATGGGATACTCCTCGGTGGACTGCCGATGATATTCTGTCAACAGGAAAGGAACGAGAGAGGGGAAGGAGAGAAGCTGTTAAGGCCTCGTGTTTGCTAGAGCTCCTTTCCGGTTCTGGCTCTAGTTCCCTTAGAGAAGCCCTACCAAACAGTTTAGTAGGAGGAACTGTTTGAAGCTGTTTTTTAGTGAAAAAAGAGGAGCCAGAGCCGTTTTGGAGAGACACAAATTGTAGCTCCTCCAAAACGACAACAGCTCCTTTGGATGAGCCCTCGGGAAGAGCCCTCACAAAAACTAGTTGAATATCTCAGATGGCATTGTCCATGGTAGGAAAAAATGCTTAGAATGAACTCTTGAGTTAACCTGACTTGTTAAGCGCCTTCAAATAACTTTTGAATTGTAGATTAAACTCTTAGAGAGAATTTTGCTGACATAGTATTTTGTCTCTGCTTCTAAGCGTCTTCACAAAAGTTTTTGCATTGTACGTGTTAGTTCACAATGTCCTAATTTTTTACAATAAAACTTTGTCATATGTGCTAACCCAATTGTAATGTAATGACAAAAATATGTTGTCACAGTTCTTTAGGGTACTGGTCCATGACATTTTTAGTTTGGCATTAGTGATGGATTTTATGGCGTTTTTTTATCTGATATTTTTTTAATTACACAGTACAACATAGACGCCCACAACACGCACGCACACTCACCCCTATGAACGCATGTACACAAACCTTACCCCTATGAGCACATACGAAGGACTGAGCCGGCAGATCTTGAAATTCATGAAGTCACCATAGGCGTCGCAGATCTTGAAATTCATGAAGTCACCATAGGCGCCTCACTGTCGACGGGACATCGCCTACCACTGAAAGCATAGCGCCGAAAAATCCTGGAATGAATCCAGGAAAATATGAGCACCCGTGCCAAGTCGAGAACTTGAACCCAGGTAAGCAGGTTATACCACAAGAAACCCAACCAACTGGTATTCGTCACTATTTTCAACCTCATGCTAATTCTTATGACGTTGTCTAGAGAAAATGTCATAAATCAATAATGAATTACTTTATCGTCAAAGGAAACACATCATAGAAGGTTAGATATGTTGTAGTGTCCTCGGGTACGGCAGCACATGTGTGAGCTAGGATTTATGGCAACGCCTAATTCTAAAGTCAGCATGCAGGGCGCCATGGTATAGGGCTTTTCTTATATAGCCACAGGGATCTTCGAACCGTGTGCTATGAATCGGAGGCGGATAACGGAGGTGACGGCTGGCTTGGTTAGGGTTTGTTTGCGGGGAGAAGTTGACGGTGCCAGAGGCTCTTGCATGGACCTTAATTTGGAATAAATCTAAAATGAATTATAATTTGAAACAAATGGAGCTGAAATTTTGGGGGCCATTCTCTTTTTGTTATTTCTTACACAAACAATATCTTTTGATAAATTATACTAACATGCTTATCTACTACCAGACAATAATGGACTAAATAATTCTACGTGGCTAGCGCCCGAATGTCTGGACGCTAGCCCTTGTCTGGACGCCCACGCTTGCCCATCCACACGTGCTGTTGCTCCGCGCCCACCTGCTGTGCTACTTCGCATAGTTGAAGGCTCTAGTTTGGTTTTGGTAAATTGATGAAACCCTATGTGCTGACCTATTTGCTCTAGTGACCATGAGATAGGAAGTACAATTTCAAGTGGTGGAGCAAATGAAGATCACAATTTCAAGTGGTGGAGCAAATGAAGATCATGTTGATGATGGTGGTGGCCATGGTGCTCAAGTGCACGGCTTGGAAAAAGAAGAAAGAGAAAAACAAAAAGCTCAAGGCAAAGGTGAAACTTGATAGGAGCTTTTTGGTTTGGTGATCGAGACACTTAGCAAGTGTGATCACATTTAGGATCGATAGACATACTATTAAGAGGGGTGAAACTCATATCAAAATGCGGTTATCAAAGTGCCACTAGATGTTCTAACTCATTGCACATGCATTTAGATCTAGTGGAGAGCTAACACCCTTGAAAATGTTTGTGAAAATATGCCAATACACGTGCACAAGGTGATACACTTGGTGGCTAGCACATTTTATTATGGGTGGTGAAGTTGGAGATCAAAAGGAGTTGATCTAGGGGTGTCAGACCCTCTTCCTTGAAGCGTCGGACCGGCCTATTGCTAGATCTGATAGCTAACCCTAGCTTAGGCGCACGATCACAGGGGCGTTGGACTGGTCGGGAACACTGTTCCTTAGCGTGGGAATTGGTGCAGCGCACGGAGGGATGACACGTAGCAGTGTCTCTGGACCTTCTGGACCGCGTCAAACCCTCCCTGTGTGGAGTTTGACAGTGGGTCCGATGGTCTGGGTCCGACTGTAGTGATCCTACGCGTGACTGCTTGACCGTTGGCGGCAACGGTCGGCTCGTTTGACTAAGACATGTGGCAGCGCATGGTTGGCCTTGGAAGGCGTCGTACGGTCTGACGGCCCGTGTGCATGGGTCCGATGGTCACTTATGTGACCCAACGACTCTATTTTAAGGGAGCCTCTATTTAAGCCCCTTGGCCGGCTCTGCCTCACTCTCTTAGCCATTTGCATTGACATAGCAACCTTGTGAGCTTAGCCAAAGCCCTCCCACTCATCTCCATCATTGATTCATCATCTTTGTGAGATTGTGAGTGAATCCAAGTGCATTGCTTGAGTGATTGCATCTAGAGGCACTTGGTTTTTGTGTTTTACTGTGGATTTCGCTTGTTACTCTTGGTGGTTGCCACCACCTAGACGGCTTGGAGCAGCGAGGATCATTGAGCGGAGGTTGGTGATTGTGTCCGACTCCGATCGTGGTGATTGTGAGAGGTTCTTGACCTTTCCTCAGCGAAGAGCCAAAAGGTACTCTAGTAGATTACTCATGGCTTGTGTGATCCTCATCTTGTGTTGGTTGTGCGGCACCCGGTTGCGGGTTTTGCGTGTGATGCCAATTAGCACGCGAACCTCCAAGTGAGTGAATCGTCACAACAAGGACTAGCTTGCCGGCAAGCAAGTGAACCTCGGTAAAAAAAAGTTTGTGCCATTTTATCTGAGGATTTCTTGGTATTCATTGTGATGGTTTGTGATCATCTTGTGATTGGCTCAATTCCTCGATACGGTGGTATAATCATCACCACCCTCTCTTGTGCATTTACATTTCTAGTATTGCCTCGCTCTTTAGTGTATTTAGTTTTGAGAGCAAGCTTGTGTCAGGTCTAGTGGTTAGTGAGGCTCTTTAGTTAGTCTTTGAGAGCTCACTAACTTAGCATAGTGACTTAGCCAATTGTGTGTTTAGAGATCATAGTCACTAGAATTGTGATAGGTGGCTTGTACTTTTAGTTGGCTAGCGCAACACTTGCTTCACTGTTTAATTGTCTAACATCTTTGCTAAGTGTTGTTGTAGAAATTTTCAATAGGCTATTCACCCTCTCTCTAGCCATTTGGACCTTTCAAGTGGTATCAGAGCCGTGGTAACTATGATTTGAGGCTTAACAACCTTCGATGTCAAAATGGCTCAAATCAATAACACCAAAAAGCCACCCCAATTTGATGGCTCCAATTATCCTTATTGGAAGGCTAAGATGACCACCTACATCAAGTCAATCAATAGAAAGGTGTGGAAGGTGGTGGAGGCCAAGATTGAGATTGCCAATGAGGAGGCTCCCACCGCCGCCGAAGAAGTGCTACTCCAAAACAATGGCATTGCTCTTAGTGCCATTCATGATGCTTTGGATGAGAGAACATTTAAGCAAATCAAGAACATTGAGAGGGCTCATTAGGCATGGAACAAGTTGGAGGAGTCATTTGAGGGCACTTAAGCTGTGAAGGGTGCAAAGGCATATATTCTCAAGATATGAAGGGTGCAAAGGCATATATTCTCAAGGAGAAGTTTGCAAGCTTCAAGATGAAGGAGGATGAGAGTGTGCCAGAGATATTCCATAGGCTTCAAGTGATTGTCAATGATCTCAAAGCACTTGGAGAAGAGGTGAAGGACAAGGACTTCTCCCACAAGTTCTTGAGATGCTTACCATCAAGATTTGGCACATTGATCACTATTCTAGTGAGGAGTGGTTTGGACACCATGACACCAAACCAAGTGTTGGGAGTTGTCATGACCAATGACACCAAAAGAAGGAGAAGAAAGATGAGAAGAAGGATGAGAAGAAGAAGAGTGTGACATTCAAAGCCACATCATCCAAGGGCAAGGCAAAGCAAGAATCATCAAGTGAAGATGAAGACTTGAGCTTTGATGAGATGGATAATGAGAACATGGCTCTCTTTGTCAAGAGATTTGACAAGTTTATGGTGAAGAAGGGCTACCGTACTAGAAAAAAGAAGTCTTCATCCAAGAACAAGGAAGAGTCAAGAAGGTGCTTCAAGTGTGGAAGCAAGGATCATCTTATTACTCAATGCCCATACAATAGCGACAATGATGATGATGACAAGAAGAGCAAGAAGAAGGACACGAAGGAGAAGGACAAGATGACCTTCAAGAAAAATAAGAAGGGTGGTTCATATGTGGTCACTTGGGATAGTGATGCTCCCTCAAGCGATGATGATGACAGTGATGATGACAAGACCCCCAAGAAGAAGGCTCTTTAAGCATTGCTATCAATGAGAAGCCTTCTCTCTTCGACACTCCATATTGCTTCATGGCTAAGGCCACTAAGGTACAAACTTGTGATGATGGAAGTGATGAGGAACATGATAATGAAAGTGAAAGTGACAATGATGATGAACCCACTAAAGATGAACTAACTAACATGTTAGAAGATGCTAAAGAACATTTTGACATTAAGAGAAGGGAATGCAAAGACTTGCGCAAGGAACTAAAAGCCCTTAAGCAAGCCTTTGATGAGCTAAATGCATCTCATGAGAGGCTAGAGGAAGCCCATGAGAATCTTGGCAAGGCTCACAAGAAGCTTGAAAAAGCTCATTCCTCTCTACTTAATGAGCAAATTGAGAAGGAGCATGTTGTAACATGTGATAAAGGCCTAACTTATGATATAATTGATAAATAATTCTATAAGCCTATCATTGTTGCTCCCACTAACCCTTCTTGTAGCACATCTACTTCTACATCATCTACTAGTGATGGTTTTACTTGTGATGCCTTACTAATGGTTGAGAATGAGACCCTCAAGAAGGAGGTCAATGGGCTCACTCATGCCCTAGGCAAAGCCTATGGTGGTGAGGACCGCTTGCTTATGTGCTTGGGTAGCCAAAGAGCTTCTCTCTATAAATATGGATTGGGCTATACCCCCAAGAAAGGCAAGGCGGCCTTTGCTCCTCACAAGACTAGTTTTGTGAAGAACAATGGTCAGTTTTGCACTAGTTGCAAGCAAGTTGGTTATAAAGAGCATGAGTGCAAGACCAAGAACAAGAATGCTAATGTATCCTCAATTAAGCTTGATTCTTTCTATGTGGTTACTATGGGTACAAATGGTGTGAAGGCTAAGTTCATTGGTTCACCATGTATGAGCTCAAAGAATAAAGCTATATGGGTGCCAAAGAGCTTGGTCACTAACCTTTAAGGACCAAGCAAGTTTGGGTACCTAAAAGAAATTGATCTTCTTTTTTAGGTCAATTATAAAGTCAGAGGAAGATATTAGGTTCTTGATAGTGGGTGCACTCAACACATGGCCAGTGATGCAAGAATGTTCAACTCAATCAATACCAATGGCAATAATGGTTATGATAGTATCACATTTGGTGACAATAGCAAAGGCAAGGTCAAAGGGCTTGGTAAGATTGCAATATCCAATGATATGAGCATTTCCAATGTGTTGCTAGTTGAGAGCTTGAACTTCAATTTGCTATTCATGGCTCAATTGTGTGATCTTGGATTCAAAGGCATATTTGGGGTAGATGATGTAGAGATCATAAGTGTAGATGGCTCTAACTTGATCTTCAAAGGCTTTAGATATGAGAATCTATACTTGGTTGATTTCAATGCTAGTGAAGCTCAATTGTCAACATGCTTGTTCACTAAGTCTAGTATGGGTTGGTTATGGCATAGAAGGCTTGGTCATGTTAGAATGAAACAATTGAATAGATTGGTTAAGCATGACTTGATTAGAGGCTTGAAAGATGTTATGTTTGAGAAGGATAAGCTTTGTAGCATTTGTCAAGCTGGCAAACAAGTTGGAAACACCCATCCTAAGAAGAGCATTATGAGCACTAGTAAAGCATTTAAGTTATTGCACATGGATTTGTTTGGGACAACACAATACACTAGCATCGGTGGAAAGAAATATGTCTTTGTGATAGTGGATGACTATACAATATACACTTGGACATTCTTTCTAGTGGAAAAGAGTGATGTGTTTGCAACATTCAAATCATTCGTCAAGGGCATTCACAATGAGTTTGAAACAACCATCAAGAGAGTTAGAAGTGACAATGGTAGTGAGTTCAAGAATACAAGAATTGATGAGTTGTGTGATGAATTTAGAATTAGACATCAATTCTCGGCCAAGTACACTCAACAATTAAATGGCCTTGTTGAGAGGAAGAATAAAACACTTATTGACATGGCAAGGTCTATGCTTAGTGAGTACAATGTGAGTCAATCCTTTTGGGTTGAAGCTATCAACACGGCTTGCTATTGTAGCAACTGATTATATTGTCACCCATTGAAAGAGAAGACACCGCATGAGCTCTTGAATGGTAGAAAGCCCAACATTGCATATTTTTGGGTCTTTGGTTGCAAATGCTATATCTTGAAGAAAGGCACTAGATTGGGCAAGTTTGAGAAGAAGTGTGATGAAGGATTCTTACTTGGATACTCAACCACTAGCAAAGCATATAGAGTTTGAAATTTGGCAAGTGGTACTTGTCGGTGCGGGACCCACAGGATACCACACAAGGAAGAGAGAAGATCTAGTCTAACTAGGATTCTCCCCATGTAATCTTAGTAGTAGTATTATTTTGTAATCCTACTAGGAACTCTCATTGTAAACCGACTAGGAATCTGACCTCCTGACTATATAAAGGAGGGCAGGGTTCCTAGAGAAGGGAGATAAGGATTACTACAACACAATCAATCCAACGCAAAGGCTAACGCCGACTGGACGTAGGGCTGTTGCTCGACCACAGTCGAGGGCCTGAACCAGGATAAATCGACTGTCTCTTGCGTTCACCGTCGAGTTCCGCATACGCTGAAGCCCGAACAATACTGCCCCGGGGACCCCCGTGGCAAGCTATCGGTGGTGAAACATCGACAGCTGGCGCTCCAGGTAGGGGCTTTCGGCGAATTTGCATCCGAGAGCTCGATGGACCTCAACAACATGATCTTCTCATGGGATCAACTTTCATCTTCGGCTCATGGATCTGCGAGGCGGACAACAATGGCAAGCTCCAAAGTCGTCTCCTCAAAGATTCGAAACACCATGAAGACTATTCTGTTCCGACGACCACGACAGATCAAATCTCCGGAAGATTCGCGCAGCTCATAGTGTCTGATTCAACTCAGGTTCCGCAGCTTTGTGCATCCGACTCGAATTTGAGATCCGCATCCGAGTTGGAGTCTTATCCGAGTCCTTTCGGAAAACTGAATTCTTTTCCGATGGGACTTAAGAACGCGGCCCTGACCTATCAAGAATACAACTCGGAGTACGCGCAGAACCCCTTCAAGAAGTCGGATCTTCCTCCACTCGGACTCCTCAACATGGCAACATCTTATCAGGCATGGCTCAGAGAAGTCCTCGATCCAGTACTAAGAATGCCACTGAAGGGAGCTCAAGAAGACCTCGTCCTGACTGTAACATCTCAAAACTGCATCGTTCACTGGCCGGACTCTGTTCCTGAGGATAACAGTACCCAACTGGACAACACGACGACGACGGCTATTCTACCTTACCAAGAAGGAGACTCGATCTGCGACATCGAGGCATCTACTAAAGTCATCAACAACTCCGACAGTATGAAAACTAACGCCAATAACAGAATGGCTCACGCACGGGAAGTATTCATGGTTCGACGCCCTCGGTCACCATTAAATCCCCCAGAAGCACCCGATGTCAGGTCATCAGACGAATCAGAATCCAACATATCACCCTTTGCCCAGGGCTACGATGGAGAAACCGAGAGTCAGAAACAAGCTAGAGAAAGAAAAAACAAGTTGAAGCAAGGGCACCAACACTATGCTAGGCAGCGCAGGGAAGCCTGGATCAGATACGAGTCAGAGTTGGCCGAATACGACAGAAGAAAATCACAACGAGAAGTCAAAGGAAGACGCACGGCAAAGACGCCTTACGATAAGATTCGAGAAGCATTACAAGAACTCAGAGCAACTTCACACCCCGGTGAGAAGTATGAACAGCTCCAGGACTTGCTCCGGTCGACGATCCCGAGAACGCATGAAGAGAGAGCCTAATCAAAACTACCCGCCAGATCAACAACCCATAGGTAAGAAGATCAAAATCAAAGGAAGTCCGCTTTCAAAAGACTTGGGCCAGGTGGAAGTCATAACGGAGAAAGTAGGAAGGATCATAATCAAGGCCACCGATTTGAACAACCAAGAAAGACCAGGAGTAGGGCGCCTACCCAGACAGCCTCACAGAATTATTCCCATCAAAACAACAATTGGCTAGAAGGAGGTGCCGAATCAGAATTCAAAGAAGCCGAAACGCACGACAGATTCCCCTGTTTCGCGAACAGGCTTGCATCAATACGATTACCTCACAAGTTCAAACCATCTAACCACTCTAAGTATGATGGCAAAACTGAACCAAGGCAATGGCTCAGAATATATTCACAATCAATTGAACTAGCTGGAGGAGACGACGATATCCAGACCCTGTTCTTTCCCATGGCACTGGAAGCCATGCCCCTCCAATGGTTCGACAAATTAAATCCAGGATCTATCAGAAATTGGGAGGACTTGCAAAGAGCTTTTTGTGAAAATTTCGTAGGAATCATTACACACCCAATCACTCATGCAGAACTGAAAGGACTCAAGCAGAAGGGAGGCGAAAGTCTTAGAAATTACTATCAATGATTCGGCGAACTACAGGCTCAAGTGCATGACATCACCGAACGAGAAGTGATTGAAGCTTTCTCTCACGGAATCATGGCTAGGTGGCAATTTCAAGATTTCTGCAAAGAAAATCTAAGAAACAATGAAGAATTCAAACGAACAGTAGAAAAGATGATTACTGTAGAAGAAAATACACGAGAGAGGTTCCCAGATAGAAGCAACCAGGACAACCCGGACAAGCAAAATCATCGAAATAGCAGACATCAAGAAAGAAAACGTAGACCAGACAATACCGTAGCAATGGCCGACAAATCAAAGAAGTTTTCCAAACCCAGAAGATATGATGACATTGAAAACATACGTTGCCCATTGCACCCTAATGGGAGGCACACCATCGGAAATTGCTACACTTTCAATGATCGATACACCAGAAAAGATAGTAAGGAGAACACCAAAGAGGACAATCAGAAAAAAGATGAAGACAACCACGAGGACAAAGGATTCCAAAACCTGAGGAACAGTAGCGAGTGATCTTCTCGGGGGCTCCAGTTGCGAAGCAAACATCAAGAAAAACTAGCACTACGGACTATCATGACAAAGCAGAATCGGCTACTCCAAGATATCTCAATTGGTCACGAGATCCTATCCAATTTACAGAGAAGACCAATGGACTAGCGGGAAACGAGGCCATTATCCATCTGGTGCTAGATCCAACTATTGTTGGTATGATCTGTCACCAAAGTACTAATCGATTTGGGAGCCGGACTCGACATCATCTTTTCGTAAACACTAAGGAAGATGGGACTAGAACTCGCCGGGATGATTACACCAACAAGTACACCTTTTTACGGCATAGTACCAGGCAAGGCAGCCAAACCACTTGGACAAATTACTTTACCCGTTACTTTTGAAACTCCTTCGAACTACCGAATAGAGTTTATCAAATTTGAGGTTGCAGACTTCGATTCGTCATATCATGCAATCCTCGGACGCCCAAAGACTAGCAAAATTCATGGCAATACCACATTATCCCAGATTTTATCGCTTAAGATGCCAGGACCCAACGACGTCCTTTCTCTTCGAAGTGATTTGAAGCGTGCTTTTGACTGCGACGTTCAGGCAATCCAAATCGCAGCCAAAGCACAAGCCGACAATGGAAGAAAAGAAATAGCCACAATTGCTACAGAGATGAGCCAAGAAGAACTAGAAATATTGGCTAAAAAGCCCAGCATCATCGCACCACCAAAAAAAGCCGACGTCAAGCAAATCAACCTGGGCACTGGCGATGCCTCCAAGACAGCAACCATCAGTGCTCACCTCTCGGCAAAATAGGAACTCGCGCTCACCAACTTTCTTCGGGACAACAAAGATATCTTCGCTTGGAAGTCGGCTAACATGCCAGGTGTCCCAAGAGAGTTGGCTGAGCACAGAATTGATATTAATGAAAGCTCCAAGCCTGTAAAGCAACGGCTACGACGATTCTCACCTGACAAGAAGGCGGCAATTAAAAAAGAAATCACAAAGCTAATGGCGGCTGGATTCATTAGAGAAATCCTTCATCCAGATTGGCTAGCAAACCCAGTTCTAGTACAGAAAAAGAACACAGACGAATGGCGCATGTGTGTTGATTACACAGATCTCAACAAGCACTGTCCGAAAGATCCATTCGGGCTGCCACGCATTGATCAGATAGTTGATTCAACAGCAGGATCCGCCCTATTATCCTTTCTTGATTGCTATTCAGGGTATCACCAGATAGCATTAAAAGAGCAAGACCAGAGCAAGACATCTTTCATCACCCCGTTTGGTGCCTACTGCTATAAGACCATGTCATTTGGACTCAAAAACGCTGGAGCCACCTACCAAAGAGCTATCCAAACATGCCTTGGCGATCAAATCGGTGAAAACATAGAAGCATACGTGGACGATGTAGTTGTAAAAACAAAGAACCCGGATACACTGATTGAAGACATAAGACAAACCTTCGAGAACCTAAAAAAGTGGAGATGGAAATTGAACCCGAACAAATGTGTGTTTGGGGTTCCTTCAGGACAACTACTCGGTTTCTTGGTCAGTCATCACGGAATCGAAGCAAGCGCCAAGCAAATTAGAGCCATAATGGAGATGGGCCCACCCAGAAACATCAAAGATGTGCAAAAGCTAACGGGCTGCATGGCGGCACTCAATCGTTTCATTTCAAGGCTTGGTGAAAAAGGGTTACCTTTCTTTAAACTACTAAAGAAGACAGATAAGTTCGAATGGACAGAAGAAGCCAATGAAGCTTTCAAGAAACTTAAGGCATACCTCACATCCTCACCAATTCTCACACCACCAAGGAAAGACGAAGATATGATGCTATACATTTTGGCGACCACTGCTGTGGTCAGCACGGCGATAGTCGTAGAAAGAGAAGAAGAAGGACGCGTGTATAAAGTACAACGACCCATATACTACATCAACGAAGTATTATCTGAATCAAAAATCCGGTACCCGCATATGCAAAAACTACTCTACGCCCTATTGATCACTTCACGCAAGCTTCGCCACTATTTTGAAAGCCACCAGATCACCGTGGTGACAGACTTCCCGCTCGAAGACATCTTACACAACAGAGATGCGACGGGACGCATATCAAAGTGGGCAGTTGAACTCGGAGCTCTTAACATCGATTTCACCCCGCGGAAAGCAATCAAATCTCAAGCCCTTGCCGATTTTGTGGCCGAGTGGACAGAGATTCAACAGCCTTTATCAGATACAATCCTTGACCACTAGAAGATGTACTTTGATGGGTCACTCAAGCTAGGAGGAGCCGGCGCAGGCATTCTCCTAATCTCTCCGGACAGAAAACAGCTTAAATATGTCCTTCAGATATTATGGCAAGCTACAAACAACGAGGCAGAATACGAAGCTCTCATTCACGGGCTACGAGTGGCAATTACTCTCGGAATCAAGCGGTTACTCGTATACGGCGATTCGGCAGTAGTCATCAACCAAGTCAACAAAGATTGGGACTGCACCAAAGAAAACATGGGTGCTTACTTCGCTGAAGTCCAAAAACTCGAAAAACATTTCCAGGGGTTAGAAATTCTGCATGTCCTGCGCGATAACAACATTGCAGCAGATGTCCTCGCCAAACTCGGATCAGACAGGGCAAAGGTACCACCTGGCGTATTCATAGAGGAGTTATCGACTCCTATCAAACAAACCAGAGAGAAAACCCCGGAACCCCCAACCAAAGGTAGTCACATTCTGGTAATCAACACTTCATGGACACAAGCCTTTGTTGATTATATCAAAGAGAATAAGTTACCAGCTAAGAAGGAAGAAGCCACCCGAGTTGTTCGCAGAAGCAAAAACTACGTCCTAGTGGGGGACAAACTCCATAGAAGAGCTGCATCATCAGGAGTACTCCTAAAATGTGTCTCGTTCCAAGAAGGCAGAGAAATCCTAGACGAAATACATTCAGGTTGCTGTGGAAATCACGCTGCTTCAAGAACACTAGTCGGCAAAGCCTTCCATACCAGCTTCTACTGGCCAATAGCTCTGAAAGACGCAGAAGAACTCGTCAGAAAATGTAAAGGTTGTCAAATGTTCGCAAGACAAGCTCATGTGCCAGCTCACAACCTCATCTGCATCCCACCCGCTTGGCCTTTCTCCTGCTGGGGGCTGGATCAAGTAGGACCACTCAAGAAGGCAAAGGGCGGTTTTGAGTACATCTTCATGGCAATTGACAAGTTCACCAAGTGGATCGAATACAAACCACTCAAAAATATATAGCGCGCCAAAGCAAATGAAGTTCATCCAAGACATTATGTATGACTTTGGCATGCCCAATCGAATCATAATGATTTAGGCTCCCCTTTACGACCCACGAGTTCAAAAGTTGGGCGCAAGATTGTGGCTTCAAGATAGATTACGATCATCAAGACACCCAGATGCCAACGGACAGGTAGAAAGAGCCAATGGACTCATACTAGCCGGGTTGAAACCAAGACTATATGAAGAACTAGCAAACTATGGATCAAAATGGATTGAAGAATTACCCAAAGTAGTGTGGGGACTACGGACCCAAATAAGCAGAGCTACCGGATACTCGCCTTTCTTCTTAGTTTACGGATCAGAAGCTGTGCTACCTACCGACTTGATTTGGACATCACCAAGGATAGAACAGTATGACGAAGGAGAAGCAGAACACACCAGAAGATTAGAACTTGATGCTACAGAAGAAGTCAGGGTAAACACTACCCTTCAATTAGCAAGATACCTACAAGGATTAAGACGCCACTACAACAAGAGTACACAGCCTCGATCACTATAAGTCGAGGACCTAGTGCTAAGAAGAATACAAAAAACTAACGGACGCCATAAACTACTCAGTCCATGGGAAGGTCCTTTTATTGTCTCAAAAGTCACCGGACCAGGAACGTACAAGTTAATGGCTGAAGATGAGAAAGAAGTCAGTAATACATGGCACATCAGCCAACTGAGAAAATTCCACGCATGAAAACAACTCAAAGGAGAGTACATGTACAAAACACAAGAGATCAACGTTCATGACCAATAAAGATGTTGTCCCTCGACAAAATGTGTATTATGGCCTATCAAACGATCATGATCAATAAAGATGGTTTTTCGACAACATATGTCTTATGATGGCTAAACCCCGAGTTGTTTCCAAAAGAGCAAAATGGCTTAAACATGCCTGAGCCTACCGGCCGAGAGCAAAATAGCTGAAAAGATGCTTGAGCCTACCGATGAGGGTAGCTAATAAGCTAACACCCGAACCAAAGAGCAAAATGGTTGAAACATGCCTGAGCCTACCGGCCGAGAGCAAAATAGCTGAAAAGATGCTTGAGCCCGCCGATGAGGGTAGCTAATAAGCTAACACCCGAACCAAAGAGCAAAATGGTTGAAACATGCCTGAGCCTACCGGCCGAGAGCAAAATAGCTGAAAAGATGCTTGAGCCCGCTGATGAGGGTAGCTAATAAGCTAACACCCGAACCAAAGAGCAAAATGGCTGAAACATGCCTGAGCCTACCGTCCGAGAGCAAAATAGCTAAAAAGATGCTTGAGCCCGCCGATGAGGGTAGCTAATAAGCTAACACCAACCAAAGAGCAAAATGGTTGAAACATGCCTCGAGCCTACCAATTTGAGAGCAAAATAGTGAAAAAGATGCTTGAGCTCGCCGATGATGGGGGTAGCTAATAAGCTAACACACCGAACCAAAGAGCAAAATGGGTGAAACATGTTTGAGCTACCTACCGAAAAGCAAAACAGCTAAAAAAGATGCTTGAGCTCACTGATGAGGGTAGCTAATAAGCTAACACCCAACAAGCATGGATCGAGGAAAATTAAGACAAGACCCTCTAGCTCCTTGTAAAAAAAAAAGCAAGAGGCTCGGGGCTACACCGAGGACACTTGAGATCACAAAGTCTGTCAAAGCAACGGTCTACACCGAAGTTGTTTTTATACGGCAAAGGCGAAAGCCGACAAGAACTCAACAGATCAAGAAAAGTTGTCAACATGCGGGGTTGTTTACGGTGGCAAAGACGAAGGCAAGACCAAGTACTCGGCGAGTCGAACAACTCTGATCACTTGGACAACTCATCCAAGGAATAAACAAGGCAACCAAGCAGAGGAGATATCAACAAAGTATCTTCATTCAAAAAGAATATAACTACTACTGTTAGAAAAAATCAAAAGTAATGAGGTCGATTATGTTCAAGCATCATCATCAGGAGAGGAGATAACAACATTAAGATTATCTACAACTCTACTGGCTAAGTCTTCGACCTCAGGCTCCATCCGCTCAACGGCATCAATGTACTCTTGACTATCGGCTTCCTCTGCTATCTTGGACAGAGGCGCCTCGAGCAAGAACTCGGACTGAGCCAAGACATTCTTGGTACACAAGCCATGCACCTCTTCACGAACTCTTGAAAACGAGTGAATTGGGAATCAATCGAGCCCAAGATTGCCCATCGTCCATTGGAGTTCGGAGAGTCGTCACCATCGAACGAAAGGATTTCCATAAAGCTTTCAGTTCTCGGTAGCCAGCCGCCAACTTGCCGAGATAAGTCTTCAATAGTTCTTTGAGCTCGCACAAGATCTCTGTCTACTCCACGCCTAATCACTTAGCAAGGCGAGTTCTTCCTCAAAGCATGAGTAATTACCTCCTCAAATTTTTGTTATGACTAGAGCGGACAAGAGCCTTCATTTTATCGATACTCTTCGAGAGCTTCTGCTTTTCAACTCAGAGAACTAGACAAGGCACTAAAAAACAAGTCAGCAAAAAAAAAGAAGTCAAAATATAAGAAGAAACAAGCAAAACCCGCGACACCTTTGCACTCGTTCTTCACAGACTCCACCGCGGCATCCCTCTGCTTCTCCGTCTCTACTACCCGAGCACGAAGGGTCTTCTCCTCCTTTTGGTGCATTTGACGCTCTATCTCCAACTCAGCCCGGAGGAGGTCAAGATCGGCTTTCAGAGCGTTCACCTCAGAAGACAACTTTTTCTCATTTTCAGATGAGAAAAAGAAGCCAGAATGATCACGAGAGAAAGACTGAGCAAGAAGAGACAAAGAAAAACAAGGCATAAGGACAGAAGAAAAATGAGCATCCAAAGGAGGAGTGGCAGTAAAACTTACTAGGAGCTTTTCACCAAAAGAAGTCGATAAGCTCCCCCAGGCAGCGGTTAATTCCGATAGTCGATGGGTGGCATCAAACTGCTGCACCACCTCATCGGCAAAAGGCAGACCACCGGAAGTAAGAGAAGGAGAAGGAGAAGTCGGTCGAGGCGAAGAAGGCACGACCGGAGCAATCTCACGGGAAGTCAAGGCCAATCCCTCAGATGAACCTGCCACCATGGCCGTGGTCACTTCAGAAGCAACCAAGCCAACAGCAGCGCCTTCACCAAGAAACCTTGTCTCCTCAGCAACTGCTTCGCCTACCGAGTGCTCCGAACCCTGACGCTCGGTACTCGGTAGCACACCAGAAAACTGGCAAGAAGTCGGCAGAGGGTCAAGAGAAAACGAAGGCCTGAAAAGTTGACAGATAAACTTACCGATAAGAACAAAGGAAAAGGGAAACAGATGCAAAAAAGACGAAGCCAGAAGTTACTCACCCAATTATCTTCTTCTTCGTAAAACACAAAGAAGGCCTCGCAGGGGGAACAACGGCGGCGAAAATGTTCCCACCACTTGGCGACAGGAGCGATGTAGCTGATACCAGAGCTTCAGAAGAAGCCGAAGCTGAGGCCGTGGAAGAGCTAGGCATCAGAAGTGCGGAGGAGCTCGATACCAAGGAACTCAACACCGGAGCTTCAGAAGAAGCCAGCGCAGAGACCTCAGAAGAACTCGTACCCGATGCCCGGTTACTTCAAAAAGATCACGACTAAAAATCAAGACAAAGAGGAGGAATGCAATAGAAGGGGAATATAAAAGCAACTCACTGCCGCACAATGAGGGGTACTTCATCATCTTCTTCCTCGGTTTCAACCAAGGCCACCAGACCGCCCGCTGAAGGAAGGGTAAAAGTACCCCATTCAAGAGAAAGAGAAAGGAGAAGACAAAGAGACAAAGAGTATTAAATATGCCCACCTAAGAGCATGCTAGCTATAACTGGAGTACTTGGAAGAGTACTTGGCTTGCGAGACTTCTTGGAAACAGGTAGGCCAGATGAAGACCCATCCGTTCGCCCCCTCTTCGGGACACTACGAGGACCACGAGGGACTAGACGAGGAACATATTCTTCATATACGTCAACAAATCCAGAAGAAACTCCAGGAAGCACTATGGAGAACGGGAACTTACTGGTTGCGGAAGCTCTAGCAAGTTTCTCCCCAGCTTTCGCCAAAACAGGGAGAACATCTAGGGGGATCGGGTCAACAAAGTTGCGCCCAAACTCCTATACAACAAGACAGAGAAAAGTTAAACAAAAATGGATACAACAAGAGTACACAAAGTACCCAGACAAAGAGATAAACAACTTACAACTGGAGGCGAGTTGTTAGCAGAGAACTCGGAGACAGTAAGCGGGACGACGCTTGCTCCTTTCAACATCTTCTGGAGACGCTCAAGTACCTCCTCATCGGTCAGCTCAAGAGCTGGGACCATATGTGAAGGATCCTCAGCCCTAGAGTACTCGAAGCCAAAATGCTCACGCTCCTTCAAAGGCTGAACTCGGCGATGAAGGAAACTCAAAACAATCCCAAAACTGGTTAAACCCTGCTGTTTCAGCATACTAATCTTATTAAGGAGTGGCTGGATTGCCTGGACTTCAGCGGGCGACACAGGGTTCTTATCCCACCGGTCATTAACCAATGGACCAGACCCAGAATGTACGGAAAGAGAAGGAATCAAATTGGTGGCATAAAACCAATTAGCACGCCAATCCTTTTAGAATCAACCAGGTCATAGTCAAAAAACTTGCTTTTAAGACCCTGGCGAAACTGGATCCCACAGCCGCCGAGAACATTGGTCTCTTCGCGATGAGGTTGAGGCTTCAGACGAAAGAAGTAGCGAAAAAGAGATAGAGAAGGAGGGATTCCAAGGAAAGCTTCACAGAGATGAACGAAAATGGAAAGATGGAGAACGGTATTAGGGGTTAGATGGTTCAGACTAACCCCGAAATAACCAAGAAACTGGTGAAGAAAGGCGGAAGCAGGAAGGCAAAGTCCGGCGCGGACAAAGGAAACGAAAAGGACAATCTCACCAGGACCCGGAGCAGGAACCCGATGCTCGCCCGAAACTCTCCATTCAGCGATGTCTTTGCTTTGGATCAAGCCGTCGCTGATGAGCTCACGTAGCTGGTCTTCGGTTGTTGTTGGAGCCGGCCAAACCTTCTGAGCAGCCCTCATGGCCGCGAACTCTTGGTTCTCGATCAAAGAAAGGGATGACTCCTCATCCACAAAGGCTGCCTGGGACTTGCTCGCGGTTTTCTTCTTACCCATGAACTAGCAGGAGCAAAAAGGTACTGGGGAAGATGAAGCTAGGATGGTGTTGCTCGGGTGACGGCGACGATGACGGCGACGGATTTCTGAAAGCTAGGGTTTCAAGGCAAGAGCTGGGTAGCAAAGAAAAGGAAGATAAAAGGTCTTTAAATAGATTTTTTAGTGATAAAAATGGCCCACAAGGCTCGTTAAAGCACGGTGTGGGAACGCAACGGTCCATTTACTGACACAGCTAAAATGACGGACGGCACAAATCCACACAACGGTACAATTTAATGGGCAGATTTCAGACTTATCCGTCCAGCACCATGGCAGGGTTATCAGATCACTACAAGAACAACCCATCAACCAAGAAGAAAGAAAGGGCTACCTTGCAAGGAATAAAAGAACCCGGTTATTAAAGAGAGAACTCGGGAATCTCATGAATAACTAGGATTACAGCAGAAAAATGAATGGAAACTCTGAAGACAAGATTCTTTCCATTACAAATGGCTTTAAAGATAGAAGATTACACATCTTACAAGACCCAATGAACTCGGCACTACGACAAGCAAAGTAGCAAAGAGGAGCCCGGATGCAACTAGGCTCTGGAACGACTACGTGCTCCAAATTGCTACTCGGTAGAACAAACCGCGATCGGCTACACTGTTTTCTTCAAAGGACGGACAAAGTGCATCCAAGGCGGAAATCAGCAGCACGGCGGGATGACAAAGACCAGGGGAAGTCGGTAGGCATCTGTCTACCCAAGCCTGACGTGATGCAAGATCAGGTGTTGATCTGCACTGGACAGTCTCAAGACAAACGGCGAAGATCAACCTAGAACTGCCGGATGAAGGAACGAAATCCACATCACAAGACTTCCTCCAACTACCGCTACGTACTTCCTGGTACATTGCTGCTGCGGGGTTAGTCTACCTCTAACCCCTATCACAAGACTTCCTCCAGCTACAACAAGACGCACAGGAACTACAAAAGATGCCCAGGGGCTGCTCTACTTCGCAAACTACCATATTCATGACTACGAAGATTCAAGATGTTCAATGGAAGAAAACAAGCACTCCGGGAGGGTATTTATAGATCGAAGGAGCGATGCACATGGACTAGGAGTACCAAAGAAACAGGCCTTACAAAGGACACAGTGAAAAGACAGGACTGAATAATAGAAGACTTAGGCACAGTACTCGAAAATGAGCATATTCGGAAGAATATACCAACACTGTGCAACCTGTAAACAGGCAACATTTATACCCAACCGCCACCATACAACCTCACCTGGCAAACGACAGACTACCACAACAAGAGAAATTTTCAGTTAAAATTCAGTTCCTCGAACAAATCAGACTCAAGACCCTCCAACTCTTTGTTCCAAACAGCAAGAGGCTCGGAGGCTACACTCAGTGAGTGCACTTTTTTCTCTCTCTCAAAAAAAAGAGCACACGTCACCAAGAAGACTTTTTTCAAGACAAAACTACTTCAAGGACTCACGACAAAAAGAAGCCGGACTGAGCTATACCCAAGCTCTTCTTGATAAAGAACCCGGGAACATGCTTGGAGACCTTTCAATGAAGATCATGCATGTCCAGAAACAACTCAGATTGATCGAAAACAACTCATATATTATGTCACTAAGCTCGGGGGCTCGGCCTTCGTTTCAACTACTCCCGGAGGCTCAAAATCAAAGACAAAGGACCAAGAATACAAGAAACTCAGGACTACAACGACGACAACACATCAAGACCGTTCATCCGATTTCTTTTCTAAAGAAAAGAACTCGGAGAAGGCTCGGGGTTGTGGGATACATAGCCCCAGAATTTTTTTAAGACAAGAATCTGGACCCTCCAACTTTTGCAAGCAAAAGCAAGAGGCTCGGGGGCTACACTCAGTGAGTGCAATTTTTATGAAAAATTGCACCCACCCAAAAAGAACTCAGATATAGTATGCTCGAGAGCCCTTCAATGAAGAATCAGAGCAATTTCAGGACAAGACCCTCCAGCTCCTTGTTCCAAATAGCAAGAGGCTCGAGGGCTACACCCAGATGGGAGTACTTTTTTCTTTAAAAAAAGCACACACCACTCGAAGATTCCAAGAAGCGCTACATGGTTTCACTCAAGAAAGCACTCGGGCGACGCTTGTTCCTGCTCGGCAGGACCTGGAGGAACAAGACAAGGCTTCCGGAGTTCAACCATGAAGTGCTCGGGGGCTTGTCAGTGCGGGACCCACAGGATACCCCGCAAGGAAGAGAGAAGATCTAGTCTAACTAGGATTCTCCCCATGTAATCTTAGTAGTAGTATTATTTTGTAATCCTACTAGGAACTCTCATTGTAAACCGACTAGGAATCTGACCTCCTGACTATATAAAGGAGGGCAGGGTTCCTAGAGAAGGGAGATAAGGATTACTACAACACAATCAATCCAACGCAAAGGCTAACGCCGACTGGACGTAGGGCTGTTGCTCGACCATAGTCGAGGGCCTGAACCAGGATAAATCGACTGTCTCTTGCATTCACCGTCGAGTTCCGCATACGCTGAAGCCCGAACAATACTGCCCCGGGGACCCCCGTGGCAGGCTATCGGTGGTGAAACATCGACAGTACTCTTGAAGAGGTGCATGATGTTGTATTTGATGAAACCAAGGGTTCCCAAGATGAGAATGGGAACTTGGAAGATGTTAGAGGCATTCAACTTTCAAATGCCATGAACAACATGGATGTTGGCGAATTGAGGCCTAGGTAAGTGATTGGTGAAGAAGATGATCAAGTGCAAGTGCTCTCTAACTCAAATGTGCAAGTTGACACTAATCAAGCAAGTTCAAGTGGCTCTCATGACAATGTGCAAGATCAAGTGTCTAGTACATCATCTCAATGCAATGATCAAGCAAGTGCAAGCAATGTTCCAATACACCAACCAACTCATATTGCAAGAGATCATCCATTAGACACTATAATTAGAGATATTTCTAGATGTGTAGAAACAAAATCAAGATTGGCTTCATTTTATGAGCACTTCTCATTTGTGTCATCTATTGAACCAAAGAAGATAGATGAAGCATTGAAGGATATTGATTGGGTGAATGCAATGCATGAAGAATTGAACAACTTCACAAGAAATCAAGTATGGGAGTTAGTGGAGAGACCAAAGAACCACAATGTGATTGGAACCAAATGGGTCTATAGAAACAAGCAAGATCAAGATGGGATAGTTGTAAGGAACAAATCAAGATCGGTAGCACAAGGTTACACTCAAGTAGAAGATCTTGACTTTGGAGAAACATATGCCCCGGTTGCTAGATTGGAAGCTATTAGAATCTTGCTAGCCTATGCTTGTGTCTACAATATCAAGATCTATCAAATGGATGTCAAGAGTGCATTTCTCAATGGCTACATCAATGAAGAAGTATATGTTGAGCAACCTCCCGGTTTTGAAGATGACAAGAAGCCCAACTATGTGTACAAGTTGAAGAAGGCATTGTATGGCTTGAAGCAAGCACCTAGAGCATGGTATGAGAGATTGAGGGACTTCCTACTCTCTAAGGGTTCATAATGGGCAAGGTTGACACCACTCTTTTCACCAAGAAGATCGCCAAGGACTTGTTTGTGTTGCAAATCTATGTTGATGACATCATATTTGGATCAACCAATCAAGACTTTTGTGAAGAGTTTGGGAAGATGATGGCTAATGAGTTTGAGATGTCCATGATTGGAGAGTTGAGTTACTTCCTTGGACTACAAATCAAGCAATTGAAGAATGGTACATTTGTGAGTCAAGGCAAGTACATCAAAGACATGCTCAAGAAGTTTGGCATGAATGAGAGCAAATCCATAAGTACATCAATGGGGACAAATGGCAATTTGGATAGTGATGCAAGTGGCAACATGGTGGATCAAAAGTTGTATCGGTCTATGATTGGAAGCCTACTCTATGTGACCGCATCAAGGCTGGATTCATGTTTAGTGTGTGCATGTGTGCAAGATTTCAAGCCTCACCAAGAGAAAGTTATTTGAAGGCTACAAAGATAATATTGAGGTACTTGAAGCATACACAAAATATTGGTTTGTGGTATCCCAAAGGAGCAAAGTTTGAACTTGTTGGATATTTGGACTCTGACTATGCGGGATGCAAGGTTAAAAGAAAGAGCACCTCGGGCACTTGTCAATTGTTGGGAAGATCACTTGTTTCATGGTCATCAAAGAAGCAAAATAGTGTTGCATTATCAACCGCCGAAGCCGAATACATATCCACCGGTAGTTGTTGTGCACAAATACTTTGGATGAAGGCCACATTGAATGACTTTGGAATCAAGTTCAAGAAAGTGCCATTGCTATGTAACAATGAGAGTGTAATCAAGCTAACCAACAATTCAGTTCAACATGTAAGAACAAAGCACATTGATGTCCGCCACCATTTCATAAGAGATCATCAACAAAAAGGGTACATTTGCATTGAGAAAGTGTAGGCACTGAAGATCAACTTGCCAACATATTCACCAAGCCATTGGATGAGAAGAGGTTTTGCAAGCTAAGGAATGAGTTGAACATATTGGATTTCTCAAATATGTTGATGCACCCCCCCACTTATATGATATGCCTCTCCTTTGAGCAATCCAAGGTAAAAGTTGATTGGTGTTGATATTTCTTAACAACTATTGGAGGATTCCGCAAGCGCACAGAACTATCATGTAGCACTTTGCTCGGTGAGTACCGAGTGTCGAATTTAAAATTTATCCCATAGGAAGGCGGAAGGCTAGAATCTATAAGTGGACTAGGATTTGCTAGAAGAAGGCTTGAGTTGATCCTAGGTAGGTGAATGATAGTGAAGGATGAGTGTGAACTACCTAAACTAACTACTAAATACAAGCTAACCAGAGATAGCTAGGTGGAAGAGCGAGCGATATATCTTTCTAGTAACTAAGGGTAAACAAATAAATAGGAGAAATGCGATAGTACTTCGAGGCACAGCCCGCCTACCAACTAGGAGAGTTAAATAGACAAGGTCTGCCACGAGCCCTATGATTTAATAGCTAGACCTATCATGGTGGAATATAGAGGATGGACAAGGCTGTCACTATTTTGCCACCTATCATAATCTATCCGGAGGCCCTAGCCGTATCCACAGGTAATCTATTGCCTAAGCACCACACTTAATCTATAAACTTACTACTTCGATCCAAGCTCTGATAAAATGAGATCAAAGCACCCTAACCTAACAGTGGAACCGGTACTAACGAAAGACTACTAATGATAAGATAACCTATGCTACTAATACCAAACAACAAGCTCCTAAGCTCACTAATGATGAACACTAATGACTAAGTACTTAAAGTAAAGCTAGCAATACTAGAATAAAGTACTAAAATAAATACTAAATAAAGTAATATAGAAATGAAAGAATTACAAAGGAGCTATACTAGACCCAGAAGACTCTTCCAAACTCCGAGAAGAGTCTTCTGAAATAAAGTAATGCAGAAATGAAAGAATTACAAAGGAGCTATACCAGACCCAGAAGAATCTTTTAGACTCTGAGAAGCTCCGCTCTTGCTCTACTCCACTACTAGACTACTACTCTATAGCTAATGCTAAGCTAGAAAGCTAAGAGAAGCTTGGAGAGCATGGAAATGAATGGGGGCATGTAACAACCCAGGTTTTCCAATAACCCAAAAATCCAAACTTAAATTTTTTTTCTAATGAAACCTATGCATGGTGAGTGTGCATACTAGGAAACCACCCATGTAGTTGCATAAATGGAACCCAAGTTAGCATGGTTGTGCACTTTGCATTTAATTCAACATGTGAGTTGCTTCTTCATAATTTTATGTGATGCAATAAAATCAATTCAACCTTTATAAATAACTTGTTGTGTGTGTTGCCAACTCTTGGTTTGGACCCTAAAACCCTAGATGACCCCTAGTGGACCCCACTAGATTGTGTACATCCTTGTCAACTCATGTATACATGCATAGGAGCCCTAGGTGTAGTTTGGAAATAGAAATAGAAATAGAAAAGGAATTGGAAAAAGGGAGAAAATGGAAAGACGAAAGTAGCCTGAGCAGCCCAAGCCAGCCCAGTAGCGGCCCAGCTTTGCCAACCCCCCCCCCAGAGCATGCCATGCCCGTGCCCGTGCCCGCGTAGCCCAGCTAGCCACCGCGGCCCACATCGTGCCCCCACGTCGCGACATAACATCGTCGCCTTCTTCCACTGCCACCTTCAGGTGGGCCCTACCTATCATCCCCTTCCCCCAGCACCCTCCCCTGCTTTTGTGAACAGAGCAGAGCACTGGTGCCAGAGCATCTCACCCGGTCCCCCGTTGCTCACAGCCGTTGACCCTCGGGCCATTGGCCATGGATGCATGGATGTGTGCCACGTCCACGATCTACGACGCCTGCGCCTGCCTCCAGCTTGCACCCGCGCTGCGTGACGTTGTCGTCGTGGCCCTGCACCACTGACACCACCCCGTCCTTGCCTGGACCGCTGACGTCTGAAATTGGGGGTGCCAACGGGCGCGCAACCACCCCGTGCTCCCAAAACTCTAGCCTAGAGGCCGTATCCGCCCTACACGTACCCCCTCTACCCTTCCCCACCGTCTACCGCTCATCATGGCTATGGCCTCCCTATAAGAGGGCACCCCCGGTGCCCTAGCGCCCCTCCTACGCCCCGCCGCCACTCTGTGGCAACCCACGAGCCACCACAATGCCCTAGAGGAGGAGGGATGAGAAGGAAGGAGGATAGGAGCCGAGCCCGCTAGAGACGAGGATAATGCCGATCGCCTTCTTCCTTGTCGCGGATCGGCACGATGCTGCTACACCTCGACACTGCTTTGATTCGCCACAACACCGCCATCCCAGCTGCCCTAAGCCCACGGTGAGCCCCCGTCGAACCCCTCTGCTTGCTCTCACATTCGCGCCATGGCCGCTGAAGTGGTCTTTTAACCTGGGTGGCCCAAAGGCCTCGCCTTTGGCCATCACACACACCCACATGTACACACGCACATACACAGGCCAAGAGCTGGCCTTGCTGAGCCTTGGGTGCACGGGAACACCGGTATGCGCTCGCCGTGCACCGCACGGTCGCCATGGCCGAGGCCACACATGGCGTCGCCATGTTTCGACCTCGCCCCACCGGTAGAGGTAGCGCAACCACCCCAACAAGATTCACCACACTGAGGGACATGACATGCGCTAGATAGATGAAGAAGGGAAGCCCTAGGGGCCGCTGGTCGCCTTGCGATGCCGGTGCGGCCGCGCGCTCATGCCACCGCCGTGCCATGACCATCCCGACTGACTTCGGCCACCTCATGATACGAGACCTCACCATCGAGCTTCGCCTAGACCCCGCGCACCCCACCATCTAGTTGGTTGGAGGAAAAGCCTCACCATGCCTTGGTCTAGCGAGGGCATGCGCTCACCAGAGTTACCCCGTGTGCCCTCGCTGTAGAGCAGACTTCGCCGTGCCCATTGGTCATCGCCGACGAGCCCTTTGGCTCTCTGGTGACTCCGTGGCATGGGGAAAGCTAAAGCCTCACCATCGCCCAGAGCACCTCACTACCATCCCTATGCTGCCATGAGCCACTGTATCGCCATGGCCGGCCACGCCGAGCCCCAAGGTACCGCCTGCAGCCCCTCGATGCAATCACCATGACCCCACGCAGCCGTACAGCCCTTTACCTACCCCGCTAGGTAGCCATATCTCATGGCCGAGCGAGCTCGCTACTGGCGAAGGGCACCACCATGAGAAACAGAATAGAGGGGGAGGCAGCCGTGCCCTCGCCTGACCCCACGTGCACCCGGTGCACCATAGATCGAAGAGAGAGAGAGGGAGTGGAAGCGGTCCACCATGGACCGTGCTAGCGCTCCATAGACCCGCACGGCGCCGTCCACCTTGGACCAGCGCCGTGGATCCAAGGCCAGTAGCGGCCCGCTTGCGCCATGTGGCTGCCTACCTGCGCGACACGTGTCGAGGCCTGGCCAGGCCCAGATCGGCCTAACCCGGCCCAAGACCCGGCCCATTAGGCCCAGTTAAGCCCGGTCAGCGTTGACTGGTCAACGTTGACCGATGACCTGGTCCCACCTGTCAGTGAACATAACCGCCTCGCCCAATCACGTGCTGCCATGTTTAAGCCTCTGGTTTTTCCATTTCTTTATCTTTTTAGAAAATGATTTAAACTTAGAAAATTCATACGACCTCAGAAAATTATGAAAACGGTGCCCAAATTTTTCTAAAAACGAGCTCTACATCATAGGCTTGTGTTTGAGTGCATTTGAATCTTTTGAATTTCTGTTGCTTCTTTGTGATCATCTATAGGAGTCACTTATCGTGGCTATATGTCTCGTTTGACAGACCCGGAGGAGCCACAGACTGAGGAGCACGACCCCGACTACATTGAGGAGCTCGGAGATGACCGACCAGGTGCCACGTCCCACCCAACCTCGTAGAATCCTATTAGACATGCTACAATGTATATGCTAGTGCTTTACTTTTATGCAAATGATCTATGACAGGTTGCATGGTAGAATTGCTTGTGAGCCATTACCTTGATGCAACCTATACCCCTGCACACCCATTATTAGGTTAGACGCTCGCTTACTTACTTGCTACTACTTCTACTATGCATTATATCTATGATGTGATGCTTGGTGTAGGAATGTATGTGAGTGGTTAAGGCACTGGGTGCCGGTAATGTGGTAACAACTGAGGAGATCTTGGCGTGCATTTTGGGTGTGTGGTGAGGGTTGAGTCGATCTAGCAGGATCTCACGATGAGTCATTAGATGAGTCTTGCTAGGGGGGTGCGACCTAGGCATCCCCAACAAGTGGTACTTATGGCGGGTGCATGTGAGATGAGGAGATCCTAAGGTGGAGTGTCTTTGTGGGATGAAGCCCTGAGATGGAGGTGTCATCGAGGCATGGGGTGTTGGTTATCCCCTTTGAGAAGATATCCTATCCGGTCCCCATAAGGACTGGTATGTCGAGAGAACTGGATCATAGGACCCTACGTGCAAGCCACTCATCCCTGAATGGGTAGGGGACGGATGCTGACCAGCTAGGATGGTGCCACTACTACTAGGTTGAAAGAGGATAGTGTAGGGTGGTACGGGTGTATGGCCCACACCCTCCTAAGACAGCATAGTGACCTCTGGGACCCGGTACTACGTCTCACAGTCTCAGCGTTTTGGTGGACTCTGGGGTGGCCCAAGGCTGAGTGGTAGGGTGGCATCAGACAGGTTGGAAGGTAGCCTGGTATCAGCCTAGGAGGGGCACCACCGATGATGGTGATCTTGTGGTTCTAGGTGTACATGCTCTACGGAGTTGATCAATCTATACGTATAGCCACGTTGTTGGATATGGACATTCCTATGACCTACGCTTCCCTTGATTAGTGAGTGGAGTCCTTTCTTCTCTCCTCTTGGGTTCTTGTGTTGGTTTCTGGCCTTGGCCGATGAGGCAAGGTACGAGCGGGAGTCATCCTTGTCGCATAAAGAGTGTGAGAGTGGTGAGATGTGTGTGATGGGATGGGAGAACATGTGGATGAGATGGGTTGAAACTTGATGAATTATTATTAAAACTTGACATACTCGCCTAGGAAAACTTTAGCCACAAATAGGTCTTTTACTCTACCCTTGCATTCCACTACCACAAAGCAAACACAAAGCATAGGGTGGGAGCCAGTGGCCAGTACAAATCGTACTGATAATTGTTTGATAGGTTCTAAGCCTAAGTACGACTACCAAGGAGATGGTTGGGAGGATTAGAGGTCTTGTTCCTGCGCTCAAGTTTGGTTGAGAAGATGGAGTCGATGCCCACTGCCTTTCTACTTGAAGCTGTTCTAGATGTTGTATGCTTTCAGTGATTCCGCCAAGTGGCAATGTAATAATGAGTAAACCTTGCTATTTGTACTGGTTTTAAGACAGGTATTTAATGTATGACTGTGATATCGACTGTTATTTGATAATGTGATGGGATGATCACCTAGGACTATCACGTTATACTTCAAATCTATGGATTTCCCTTCAAGGAAATCAGTATCGTTTCAGTTGGTATCAGAGTCATACTTGACCCTAGGATGAGACCCTTAGGAATGGATGGTAGAAATAGGAGTGGAACTTGTCTTTTTTGGTTATACGTACCAACCTTACATCTTTTTATGCATGGCTTATCTTTTTCTAGTCCACTGATTCCCTTTTTATGGACTGATTTGCAGACAGCACCAGCAGTTGAGCTTCCCATTGATGGTCTGAGCTATCGGGGTTTTGCTCAGATGCTCTACAATGTCCTCGAGGAGCTTGGTGTCAGGTCGAGTACGTCTGTTGTGGTGAGCCGGGACCTGACGGACTGTAGGGCCACTTTGTCATCCACCTCAGGGTTCCTGCGAGTGAGACCCTGCCAAAGCTGCATGCCTTCTAGGAGCTATAGGTGGAGACCTCCATCGTAGCTTGTGTCTAGTCCGGTTCATGTTCAGCCCTTCACTGCATGACGCGTGACGCCCATGAGCACCTTAGGAGGGGACTGTACCACTTGTTTCCTCGAGCCTTGGACCTTACCCAGAGTACCAGGAGGCAGGTCTTGGCCACTGAGCAGACTATCTACACCGAGGAGGGCCCTTGCCTTCAGGCGTCTGGATAGTACATCCTCTGCTAGGATAGGTACATCATGGAGGTCGAGTCATAGAACCGTCGGAATCGGGACATGTGTTCTAGGCTGACGAGGCCTTCCTAGAGAAAGAGAAGAAGAAGGAAGTACTTAAGGAGACCATCCATGTGGAGCGTGAGGTCTACGACCGCATGGAGGCCTACTACAAGGCACGTGAGAGCAAGCTGAAGGAGGAGATTGTAGATCTGAGAGACAACGCTGGAGACTTTGGGCTCTACAATGACTACTTAGATTGCAAGGTGTTTGAGCTTGAGGATGCCCTCAAGTGCAAGAAGAGGTGCCTGAGTGTGGTAGAACCTCCTAAATTATAGGACCCACATACATTTGTCACTGTCCAAAGACCTTTGACAACAATGCATATGTTCCTGGTAACTTAAGAAGTCTGTCGGGTGTCCTCGGGGAACCCCGAATCATCCATGATTTCCGAGCAGGATCACATTACAGAGTCATTGTAGTATTACAACAGTTTATTCAAATAAATACATCAGAGTAAAAGTAGCGGAAGACTTACAATAACATAGTTTACAAACCATTTGTTTCAAACCATACAACTAAGTTCGATATTAATACAAACCAAAGTAGTGGAGCGGCATTATAATATAATACAAAACACACAATGAGGCTGCCCTACCCAAGGGCCACACAATTACTTCTCAACGCATCATCACAAGGTACAATCGTCATGCAAAGACGATCCAAAACAGATCGCTCATGAGGCTCACTCGCAACAAGGGTCAACGAACCACGAGTACAAAAGTACTCAACAAGACTTAACCGAAATAAGAACCGAGATAACTCAGGAATGCAAAGCTCGAGGATTCAAGGTATGGTTTTAGCAATAATCAAAGTTATTTTGCGTAAAAGCTCTTTGACAAAATTCTTTGTTTCAACAGTTTAAACTTCATAAAATCATATACAAAGATGACACGATCCGTAATGAGATCATGAAACTTCATATCCAACACCTTCATCAACCATTCTCAAGTTCCAGTTATTAATTACTACGATGATGAACAGTGAGTTGAGTCTCCATAACCGAGGAGCAATGACGATTCGAACCGATTATAAACCCAGCTGGGGATTCCAGACCACACGACATATGCAGGTCCCTGACCTACATATACCAACCTATTCTTAGATCCTCTAAAATAAGAACGGGTCCGCGCCACCCGAGAATACAGTACTCCACCAATCCAGCCCATTGCCACGTGGGTACACGTTATTCCCGCCATCTCTCCACTCCCAGTGCGCGAGTAGCCATTCTCGTAATAGAATTGCCAAGTAAAGGCTTACCGGAGTATGTGGTTAGTACTACAAATTCTCACCTCATGCAATTGAACAACGGACGTGCCTTAATCGACACAGGCGGAAAGATCCCGCTCACAAGACCTCCATGTCTTGTGGCTCACACACACCGAGTCCGCCCAGTCTAGATTTATTACTCCACATTCCCATATCACATGCTAACATAATTAACCAATGTTCCATTTAAAACTTGCAGGTGGCAGGTAGTCACCGACTTCATCGTTCTACGCATAGCTAAGCAAAACTAGGCATATACGAGTTCAAAACTAGTAATATGGTAAATATGGAATAACAAGGGTGGTAATGCACCAATTAGGCTCTTACTTAACTCTTAATCACTTAATGCAGTAACGGAAAGCAAAAGCGAAATTAATTTGTAAAACACAAGGTAGGGTTGTATGCATCCGGGGCTTGCCTTCGTTGACGGAAAAGTCCGGCTCCTGCGACGTTTCACAAGTCTTCGATCCGACCTCAACAGACAAATCAACCTCCTCCGCAACTTGATTAACTACCACGTGTTCACCTTCGTTTACTACACGTAGTAACATTGCCATGTTTAACATGATGCGGAATATGAAACATGATGCTCGATGATGGATGCAAAAATTAATAAATTGGATACAATTTTCCTTCGCGGTACAGTTACAAACCAAACTAACCAAACCATATTCGTAACTGATGTGACCACGCCAGCACCGATCACTTTGATGAACTCTCCGACCACTATGGTGAACTATCCGACCACTACGGTGAACTATCCGACCACTACGGTGAACTATCCGACCACTACGGTGAACTATCCGACCACTACGGTGAACTATCCGACCACTACGGTGAACTATGCGGAGCAAAGATCGTCGGTGAGGGAGAACCGGCGACTGCAGTGATCAAAATGAGTAAACAACAACTGACTAAGGACTACAGCATCGAAACGAAACCGTAAGTACACTAATTACAGACAACGGCTCATCGAAGGGCTCTGGCCACGATGACACGCCCGCAGCGGTGAAGTTGCTGACCTCGAGGAAGAAAAACGTGGACAGCGAGTTCTTGGCAATTTCAGGCGACCAATGTTAGCTGGCTGGATTCGCAAGGAAAAGACGGAACTAAGACGGCCTTTACCGAGATGGCAACAGCGCTGGGGAGACGATGCGAGCTTGTTGGACCGATGACAACGGCGGTGGTGAAAACAAAGGAAGAACAAAAACGACGATGACGACGTCTTGGTACTTATAGCGCGGCGCAGAAGCTCAAGGAAGCCACGACGGAGCCGTTTCCGTGCCAGCGTGACATCAAGGACGGCCACGACGCGCCTGGAACGCCGAAGAAGGTCCGACGGCAATGTAGCTTAGGCGGTGAACACTGTTCATAGAAATTACAAAATTGCCATACGCCAAAATTCACAAATTACTCTCAAATTTTCATAACAACTCAAAAAAAATCTCCAAAAACAAAAGTTGTTCAAAATCGAAAGTTCTACAACTTTGCTTCTATAACCATCTCCTAATTCGGTCTAGATTTTGAAATGGATTTTCAAGGTAGGATTTAAATGCTGAAAAGCGGGGTTTTCTCAAAAAATTCAAAATCCAAACAAACTTTGAACTAGAGTCAACCAATACAATTCAACACATACCACATGAATATAAACTTGTTTTAGTGTATGCATCTCAAAGTTTTCACCAAATGCCAAATGCTTTGCAATGCATATGATGACATGTCAGGTTTTAGTATTTTAAACACCCGAGGTGTTACACTGAGGGATCACATTAAGATGGAGAAGAGGTATGGTTTCAGGAAGATGATGCTGGAGAGCCATTGCAACATGTTGGAGAGGGAGGTGGTTTAGTTTTGCGTTACCACCGCTCACAACCAGTGCCACCTTATTGAGTACATGAAGTACACGGAATTCTAGAAGGATAGGGTAGACATGATAAGCCAATACATCTCAAGGATGCTCCGCACCGATGTAGAGCTCCAGGTTGTGGATGCTAGCACTTCACCACCACCTAGTTGGAGTTAGCTTCCATGTGATGCTCTAATAATGTAGTAGTCATAGTGTTGATGATGAGCCCCGTGTGGCTATGAGACATGACTCACTTTTAGGAGTAGAGTAGAATGTCCCTCTTTTGGAGCCTACCTGTGTGTAGTGCGATTCCTCATGAGTTTCTAGTGTAGCTACTAGAAAAACATCGCCACGTAATAAACTCATGTAATGAATATTTGGATCTTAATGCTTCTTATGGTTGTTCCTGCTTCTTTGTTTGAGTGTATGGCTAGAATTGAATTATTAATTGAATTGCTAACAAATCATCCAACCACTTGATAATAACTTGTATCCTAACGTTTGCAGCAAAGATGTTGTGTCGTCACTCAAAACATGTGAACCGTCGCTCTCCGTCCCCCGTGCCCGCTGGCCGTGGTCATGGTCGTAGCCATGGGCATGGAAGAGGGCACGCTGCTGCCCGCGCTGCCCTCAACCTCGAGGAGGAGGTACCGCCTACTAGAGAGCAGCATGTGGAGGAGCCCATCCTAGAGGAGCCAGGCGTAGCCCAGCCTAGGGGCGAGGACGCTCCACCTAGGGGCGACGATGCTCCACCACTACCACCACTTCTATCTGAGGTGATGGATCGCCAGACACGTCTCATAGAGACACTGGCTGAGGGGCTATTGCGCCACAATGGGGGACGACCCAACGACTTTTAGAGAAAGTTGGAGGGTTTCCTCAAGCTAAGGCCCCCTACCTTCGACAGCTCGGACGATGACCCCATCACTGGTGAGGACTGGCTACGTGAGATGGAGAAGAAGCTAGACCTAACCTCTTGCTCCGATGAGGAGTGTGTTGGAGTCGCAGCCCACTAGCTCACTGGCATCGTACGTGCTTCGTGGGACAGCTACTGTGGCACCCATGCTGACCCCACGCACATCTCATGGGAGGAGTTTGCCGAAGCCTTCCGCAAGCACCATGTTCCCGAGGGAGTGATGGATGCCAAAGTGGAAGAGTTCCACAATATTTCCCAGGGATCCCAGAAGATCTAGGAGTACGCCAACCGCTTCACTCGCATGATGAGGTACACCCCGGTGAGACATACTTTGAGAAGAAGAAGATGCACTTCTTCAAGAAGGGTCTGAACACACTCCTCAAGGTGGCCCTCTTGGGTCATACCTGCTACACCCTCCGAGAGATGATCAACAAGGTCCTAGTGATGGAGAGGGATCATCTAGAGGCTAACGCCCTCTACAAGGAGAAGAAGCGCTGGTCTGAGAGCACCTCTCACGCAACAGCATCTCAGAGGCCGCATGATCACGTGCCATCTCAACCTCGCCCTAGAGCTATCTAGGGAGTCGCACCTACTTCGAGTCGTGGAGGTGGAACCCACACCACCAACTACCACCACCCCGCTTAGAGCCACCCTGCTCAGAGCCCTAGCACGTGGAAGACCACTACGCCCACCGCCACAAGCAGTGTGCCCTTCACTTGCTTCGTCTGTGGTTAGCCGAGCTACACAAGCCCACCATGGGACCAACCCATGGTCGTCTCACCCACCTGACCACGGAGGACGTCCAGAATGCCCTCGACGTGGTGTACGGTATGTTTTTAGTGCATGGGTCTAAAGCTACAGTGCTATTTGATTTTAGTGCTACATGTTCATATGTGTCTACCAAGTTTGCATGAGAGCATAACCTACCCATAACTCCACGAAGAGTGCCCATATACACTAGTTCACCTTTGGGCAGCATCAGATGCACCAAGAGATTTTAGGGAGTGAACATCACCATTAAGGGTCACCCTTTTGATGGACTGGATGTCATACTAGGAATGGATTGGTTGACTCAACACAAGGGAGTAATATCTTGCTCACCACGGTATGTGGAGATAACACACCCGAGTGGTCACGTAATCTGATGCGAGCCCAACATTGAGAAGATGGTTTCCATGTTCTGTGCCTTGGAAGCCAAGTCAGTCGAGGAGGTGCCCGTAGTATGTGAGTACCCTGATGTGTTCCCCAAAGAGCTACTAGGTATGCCACCTAACCGGGATGTGGAGTTTGTGATCGACCTTCTGCTTGGTACGGGACCTATTGCTAAGAGGCCCTACTGCATGTCGGTTGATGAGCTGGAGGAACTCAAGAAACAGCTTAGGGAGTTGTCTGACAAGGGGTACATTAGGCCTAGTGCTTCACCCTAGGGTTCCCTTATCTTGTTTGTGAAGAAGAAGGATGGTTCCATGAGGATGTGCATTGACTACTAGAACTTGAATGTCGTGACTATCAAGAACAAGTACCCACTATCGAGGATAGATGATCTGCTAGACCAGCTAAGGAATGCCAAGTTCTTTTCTAAGATTGATCTCTGATCTAGGTACCATTAGATGAAGATCAGGATTGAGGACATTCCCAAGATAGCCTTTGTCACTAGGTATGGGCAGTAGAGTTCACCATTGTGTCCTTTGGACTCACCAATGCCCCTGCCTACTTCATGAATATGATGAACAAGGTGTTCATGGAGGAACTGGATAAGTTAGTTGTGGTATTCATTGATGACATTCTTATCTATTCGGCCACTATAGAAGAACATGAGCAACATCTGAGAGTAGTGCTGGAAAAACTGAAACAAAATTAGTTGTACGCCAAGTTTAGCAAGTGTGAATTTTGGCTTGAAGAAGTTACCTTCTTAGGTCACATTCTCACTGCTGAGGGAGTAGTTGTTGATCATGCCAAGATGGAAGCTGTAAAAGGATGGGAACAACCCCACAATGCGACTGATATCTAGAGTTTCCTTGGGTTTGTAGGATATTACCGCCGCTTCATTGAGAACTTTTCCAAGATAGCCAAGACAATGACCAACCTTCTGAAGAAGACCAATGAGTTTGAGTGGACGCGCGAGTGCAAGCAAAACTTCTAGACCTTGAAACAGAAGCTTACCGCCACTCTTGTGTTAGCATTGCTTGACATTCAGCAAGACTTTGTGGTCTATTGTGATGCATCCAGATAGGGACTCGGTTGTGTTCTGATGCAAAATGGGAGAGTTATAACTTATGCTTCCCGCCAGCTGAAGGACCACGAGCAACGCTACCCTACCCATGATCTTGAACTTGCAGCTATTGTGCATGCCCTGAAGATCTAGAGACACTATCTGATCGGGAGCAAATGTGACATCTACACCGATCACAACAGCATGAGGTACTTTTTCACTCAAGAGGATCTGAACATGAGACAACACCGATGGCTAGAGCTAATTAAGGACTACAACCTGGAGATACACTGTCACCCAGGGTAAGCCAATGTAGTCGCATATGCCCTGAGCCATAAGAGCTATTGCCACAGTCTGATGACAGAAGCCATACCACCAGAGTTGAGTTAAGAGATGGAGGACCTTCGACTTGAAATCCTACTTAAGGGAATGCTGAATGGGCTTTGAGTGCAGTACAATCTTGAAGGTCGAATCCACAAAGCCCTGCAAGAATGCCCCAAAATCTGAGAAATCCAAGAGCTTATGGAGCTAGGCAAGTGTCCTATGTTCAGAGAAGATGAATAGGGAGCGTACTGGTACAAGGATAGAATCTATGTACCCTCTGATGTAGCCTTGCGAGAGGAGACCCTAGCCGAGGGTCATGACTCTAAGTATTATATCCACCTAGGGAGTATCAAGATGTATGCCGACTTGAAGAAGCTTTTTTGGTGGAAGAATATGATAACTGATATTGCAGGGCATGTCACGCGTTGCGACATCTGCAATAGGATCAAGGCCGAACACCAAAGACCAGCAAGACTATTGAAGCCCTTAGATGTTCTGATGTGGAAGTGGGAAAGCATATCCATGGACTTTATAGTGGGTTTAATTCAAACCCCGAAAGGCCACGACTTGATCTGGGTAATTGTTGATAGATTGACCAAGGTAGCTCACTTCATAGCTATGAGGAATGACTATAGAACTGAGAAGCTCATAGATCTCTATGTGGATAGCATTCTTAGGCTTCACGGAGCCCCTATGAGCATAGTGTCTGATTGAGAGACATAATATGTGTCCAAGTTCTAGAAGGGTCTCCACAAGGCAATAGGGACTCGACTGGATTACAACACCGCTTACCACCCTTAGATGGATGGCTAGACAGAGAGAGTGAACCAGATCTTGGAGGATATGCTCCGAGCTTGTGTTCTAAAATATGGGTCTGATTGGGAGAAGAGTTTGCCACACGCAGAGTTTTCTTACAACAATAGCTACCAGGCTAGTCTCAAGATGGCACCATTTGAGGCCTTGTATGGGAGAAAGTGTAGGACCCCTATGATATGGTCAGAAGTCAGGGAGAGATCATTCTTTGGCCCTACAAAGATCAAGGATGCCGAGGAAGGAGTCACCCAAGTGCGAGAGAATCTGAGAATTGCTCAAAGCCGATAGAAGAGTTATGCAGATAAAAGGTGAAGAGACCTTGAGTTCGAAGTTGGGGACTACGTTTATCTCAAAGTCTCCCCACTTCAAGGCACCATCAAGTTCCATGTGAAAGGGAAGTTGGCGCCAAGGTATGTAGGACCTTACTAGATTTTTCAGAGAGTTGGCAAGCTAGCCTACGAGTTGGACCTGTAAGAGGAATTGACCGGAGTGCACCCAGTGTTCCATGTATCTCAACTATGCAAGTGCTTGAAGCTACCAGATGAGCAAGTTCCTACAGAGGCCCTCAATATACAGGACACTCTAGAGTACAAGGAACACCTGATATGGATACTCGACAGAGCCGAGAAGGAAACTAGAAGCATGATCATACCTATGTGCAAGGTTCAGTGGAGCAACCACACTGAACGAGAAGCCACTTGGGAGAAAGAGTCAGAACTTCGGATGCTTTATCGCTACCTCTTTGAAAGGTATGTCTCACCTTAAATCTCGGGACAAGATTCATATGAGGGGGGAGGACAGTAACAACCCAGGTTTTCCAATAACTCAAAAATCCGAACTTAAAATTTTTTCTAACAAAACCCATGCATGGTCAGTGTACATACCAGGAAACCACCCATGTAGTTGCATAAGTAGAACCCTAGTTAGCATGGTTGACCATTTTGAATTTAATTCAACATGTGAGTTGCTTCTTCATGATTCCATGTGATGTAATAAAATCAATTCAACCTTTATAAATAACTTGTTGTGTGTGTGTTGCCAACCCTTGGCTTGGACCCTAAAACCCTAGATGACCCCTAGTGGACCCCACTAGGGTGTGTACATGCTTGGCCACTCATGTATACATGCATAGGAGCCCTAGGTGTAGTGTGGAAATAGAAATAGAAATAGAAATAGAAAAGGAATGGGAAAAAGGGAGAAAATAGAAAGAGGAAAGCAACCCAAGTAGCCCTAGCTGGCCCAACCCTGCCCCCACGTGCGTGCGCCCACGCCCATGCCCATACTCCGCCCGCCTGCCTGCTTCACCCGCACAGCCCAGCTAGCCACCACGGCCTAGCACCGTGGCCCATGTCACGCCCCCGTGTCACGACATGCCACCGTCGCCGTCTTTTGCTACCGCCACCAGGTGGGCCCTACCTATGATCCTTTTCCCCCGACATCCTCCTTTGCTTTTGCGAATAGAGTAGAGCACTGACACCAGAGCATCTTGCCTTGTCCCTCGCTGCTCGCAGCTGTTCACCCTCAGGCCGTTGGCCATGGACGCATGGATGTACGCTAGGTCCGTGATCCACGACGCCTGCGCCCGCCTCCAGCTCGCACTCGCACTGCATGACATCGTCGCCGTGGCCCCACATGGATAATGCCACACTATCCTTGCCTTAACCGTCGACATCCAAAATTAGGGGCACCAGCGGGCCCATAACCACCCCGCGCTCCCAAAACCCTAGCCTAGAGGCCGTATCTGCCCTACACGTACCCCATCTGCCCTTCCCCGCCGTCCACCGCTTGCCATGGCCGTGACCTCCCTATAAGAGGGCACCCCCGGTGCCCTAGCGCCCCTCCTAGACCCCACCGCCACTCTATGGCAACCCACGAACCACCACAATGCCCTAGAGGAGGCGAAGAAGGGAGGAGAAGGAAGGAGGGGAGGAGCCGAGCCCACTAGAGATGAGGACGACGCCGATCGCCTTCTTCCCCATCGCGGATCGGCATGGCGCTGCTACACCTCGACACTGCTTCGACTCGCCATTGCATCGCTATCCCAGCTGCCCTAAGCCCATGGTCAGCCCCCGTCGAACCCCTCTGCTCGCCCTCGCGTTCACACCATGGCCACCAACGTGGTCTTCTAACCTAGGTGACCCAAAGGCCTTACCTTTGGCCATCACACCCACCCACATGTACGCATGCATGTACACAAGACAAGAGCCTGCCTTGCCAAGCCTCGGCTGCTTGGGAACATCGGTGTGTCCTTGCCGTGCACTGCACGGTCTCCATGGCCAAGGCCACCTATGGCGCCACCATGTTCCGGCCTCACCCCAGCGGTAGAGGTAGCGCAACCACCCCAGCAAGATTCGCCACACTGAGGGATAAAACATGCGCTAGATAGATGAAGAAGATAAGCCTCGGGAGCCGCTGGTCACCTTGTGACGCTGGTGCGGTCACGCGCTCATGCCGCCGCCATGCCGTGACCATCATGACCCACTCTGGCCACCTCATGAGATGAGACCTGGTTGTCGAGCTTCGCCTAGACCCCGCACACCCCGCCATCTAGTCGGTTGGAGGAAAAGCCCTACCCTTGCCTTGGTTCATCGAGGCCAGGTGCTCACTGAGTTCCGTCGCGTGCCCTCGCAATAGAGCAGACTCCGTCGTGCCCGTTGGTCATCGCCGATGAGCCCTTTGGCTCTATGGAGACTCCAATCGAAGGAAAGGAGCCACCTAGGCTCCAATTGATTCCGTGGCCACCGTGTTGCTGCCCGCCTTCACTGCCGAGCCGCTGCCACCGTGGCCGCCTCGCCTAAAGCCTTTAGCCTCGCCCCTAGAGCCCTAGCCGTGTCCTCCATGGTGCGGGGACAGCTAAAGGAGCTTTCCCTGGAGCCTCACCATCGCCTAGAGCACCTCACTACTGTCCCCGCGCTGCCATGAGCCGCCGCATCGCCATGGTGGCCACGCTAAGCTCCAAGGTACCGCATGTAGCCCCTCGATGCAATCACCATGACCCCACGCAGTCGTATAGCCCCTTACCCGGCCCGCTAGGCCACCGTATCACGTGGTCGAGCGAGCTCACCGCTAGCGAAGGGTGCCGCCGCGAGAAACAGAAAAGAAGGGGAAGCAGTCGCGCCCTCGCCTGACCCCCACGTGCACCCGGTGCACCGTAGACCGAAGAGAGAGAGGGAGTGGACACGGTCCATCGCGGACCATGCCTGCGGTCCATAGACCCCCACGGCTCCGTCCACCATGGACCAGCCCCGTGGACCTGAGCCCAATAGCGGCCCGCTTGCGCCATGTGGCCGCATGTCTGCGCGACACGTGTCCGGGCCTGGCCCGGCATAGACCAGCCCACGATCCGACCCATTGGGCTCAGTTAAGCCTGGTAAACGCTGACCGATGACCTGGTCCCACCTGTCAGTGACAGTAACCGCCTCGCCCAATCATGTGCTGCCACGTGTCAGCCTCTGGTTTTTTCATTTCTTTATCTTTTTCAAAAAATGATTTAAACTTAGAAAAATTATAGAAAATTCATACGACCTCACAAAAATATATAACAATTGCCCAAATTTTTCTAAAAACGAGCTCTACATCATAGGCTTGTGTTTGAGTGCATTTGGATTTTTTAAATTTCTATTGCTTCTTTGTGATCATCTATGAAGGAGACGCCGTTCATCTAGATCGAGAACAGAACGAGAACCAGAGGAAGGCCGCAGAACACGATGAAGGACTTGAACAACATGATGATCTAGGACTTAAACAACATGATGATCTAGGACTTGAACAACATGGTCGACCTAATGAAGATGTTAATGCCATGGAAGTCTTCAAGGACTTCCATACCAGTATGAAAAAGGGCTTGAGTGATGCTGTAAGAGCAGCAGTTGTAAGTACCTTCATTTCCTTTCCTTGAAATATACTGAAACCATTGCCATAAAAGAAGGAAACGAAGCATGAGCCTAATGTGGCAACATCATTTAATTTTGTAGTTGCAATTTTACACCAATCGATATGGTACATGTACATTGTGCATATGTAATCTCTATCGGCAGTAGACAAACAAAAGACCTATGCATTGTGCTTATCAAATCTCTATCAGTAGTAGGCTGATGAAGACCTATGCATTACTTGTTATGAATTAATCGCTTGGGTTTTTAATTGAAGTCCTCTTACACTATTTGTAACCTAATGTTTTACTGATTGAATTTCATAGGAAGCTAAGAAAACTATGAAAGCAGAACCTATTGCTAATGGGCAGCAACCAATGACTAGTGTTGATATTGTTTGCAAGGTCCTCTATGTCCACCAGGTCAAGGCCCCCTCCTAGAGAAGCGGCAACAACCCTTTTTGAAGAATCTTGGTATCCAGATAAGCTCCACCAGAACAGAGACATTAGCGAAGATAACGCTTCAGGAACAGCTTGCTACTGAATAGGAAAGTAAAGGTGCCATCGTCAAACTAGTGGATAAACTAAAGAGGAAGATAGAAAAGACTGGAAGGGAGTTTGAGGAATTCAAAAAATGGCAACAGGAGGAGTACAATAGGCTCTATGAGCAAGTCATGCGCTTAAGGTCTCCTGGTAACTCTCAGTCTTCAACTCCTGTGGCTTGATGCGGTGAACATTTATGGTCTGTTGTGTGGACTCATGTGATAGTTTGATGTGGTGATACTATGTCAGTGGCTTGCTGCTGATGTGTGAAATGTTAATGCTGGTATTTGATTGCCAGACTCAATAATTATGTAGTCAATCTGTGTAGTAGTGACGATCTCAAATTACTTTTCTAATGTAATTATTGTCCTACATGCGGTAGAACTAGGACTAGCCACATGACCAAATAAAATATGTCACGTGGATGAACTAGTGCATGACACGTAAAATAGCCAGGGCATGACACTTGGACTGTTAAAAATCTAACACATGGAAGGAAGTTGTTAAGCCACGTGGCCAAATAAAAATATGAAACATGGACGGACAGCACCATGACACGGGGTCAAATAAGAAACAGCCACATGGACAAATACAAATATGACACATGGTCCAATAAAGAAGTGACACGTGACCCAACCGCAACACGACACGTGTGCCAATAGAAAACTGACATGTGGAACAATAGTGACCCGACACGTGGTCCAGTAAGAACCTGAAACGTGCAAGAACCAGAGATGGCCACGTTGTGCAATAAGAAGGTGGCATGTACCCGAACCATTTCCAATGCAACCGGCTATAGCATGAACACGTGGAAAGCATCTCCAACAGAAGCACCCACCAGCGTGGCAGCCCCCTGTCACGCATGCCAAAACAGTTCTATGATGGTCTACTTTTGTCATAGGTCAAGCCACTTCTATGACGAGTTGCTTAGATTCATCATAGAAGTTCGAGTATGACGCGACTTCTGTAACGAACCATTTTCCATCATATATTCGTCATAAAACTCAAATTGTGACGAATTTGGCTTATTCAGTGACGAAAGTTGTTCGTCATGAAAGTGCAAATTCCTAGTAGTGCTAGGTGGTAGTGGAACACATCTTGGCAGTTGGACCCACAAGCTGCCTTGGATAACAATGTTCAAAAATTTTAATAAAACAATTCCTAATATACCATCCTTATCATAGATTTATGTCATTTCCAAATTGCACTAGCTTTAAGATATTTTTTGTGACATATATTTACTTAAACTGATTGATCTATTAACATTTTGATGAGATGTCATATCATAAATGTCACAGAATAACACATTTCTGGTAGTGTATACTACTAGAGTAGGGCTTCACCTAAGTGTAGAATGAGCAACTTCTCCTTGGTGTCTTGAATGAGAGGAAGTGTGGGGGTTATTTATAGTACTAGGGGATGCCTTGGGAGAGTGAAACGATGCTTCCTAGGGAATATTCCTTTTGGTGGGCTCATGGATCCAAGTGCTCCAAACCTGCTCTATTGGATCAAATCGTCATTAAATCAAGGGTGGAGATAGAGTGGAGTTGTGTTTCCTTGCATAGATGAGAGGTGAAAGTCGGTGGGTGCACCATGGGTGTTTCCAGACGTGTAGGGGGGTTTAGTTCTAGGGGCTTCGCTCCAGACCTTCGCTACAAGATAGCGGGGTGGAGGCCGAGGGTGTCCCATAGGAAGGGAAAGAAAAGTGGGGGAACAACAGCGAGGGAGACACGAGTATGACATAATAGATTCCAGAGTAAATGACCATTAATTTCTCATCCCTATAGTTGCGCCTGCCGGGTATTTATAGCTCACACTCAGGGGCATGGTGAAATTACGTTTATGATCAGGTTGATCAAGAGTGTCCCTGCTAACATTCCGGGGCATCTTGGTCATTTGGCGCCTTCCTTCAACAACCCACTAGACGTCGTTAGGGCTCCTTCTTCAGGGGCATCATTTCTCAATAGGCTTCTTAGGTGACGTCAAGGTCGGCTGCGAAGGTCCTCTGTCGTCGGCCTACTCCGTGGTCATCTCTAGGTCCTATAAGGTAGGCGATTTAACACCTTTCCGGAGAGGTTGGTGGTGAAGATGTAGATGAGCCGGCGAGGGTATCCTAGGTGACATGTGCTGGCGAGGGCCCTATTTTGGCTAAGGGGAGGCGAGGTGGCATTGCGTGGGGCCTTCCCATAATAGTAGCCCCTTAGGCTTTTGTGCTACCTTGGTGGGACGAAGCATCGATACCTAGGGCAAGCAAAGGTTTGCCCCCAAGGGTCTTTGACCCAAGCGACGCCCCACATGTTTTTGGTCATTAGAGCTAGGCCCGAGGTGTGGTTATGGGCAAGGGATTCAAGGTGGTGGTTAGGGTTTTTTGGGGTACGGTGTCCGTGTGAAGGGGTGGATTGGGATGCATTTCTGCGGAAATCAGGAGTTATTTCTTGATTTTTGTGCTAGTGCGGTAGCCATAGGGCGGGGGCGCATGGTGTGGAGTCAGAGCTTATAAATAGGAGGGGCTAGTGGGAGGGGGTTGGTTACTTGGCTCCTTGAGTCTATGAACTATTGCGCTTTCCTCTTTGCGGTGAAGGTTTTCGAGTTGGACATCTGTGTAGCGAGTGAGGGTTCTTGTGTGTTGTGTCCATTGGTGTTGCTAAGGTAGCGTTGCCTGCGATTGGATTGCGAGGGTTTTGGTTTTTACTTTTGGCAAGGGTCTGATCATTTTAGTTGTGTGTTGTGATGTGTTTTGGAGGATCTGATAGATGGCTCGTGTCAAGAGTACTACTCGACTTGTTGATGGCGGGGATGGGCAACCTAGATCGGAGGTGCCGTCGTTTGAGTTTGGACCTACCCTGGTTGAGGAGGGGGATTTTGATATGTTTGTGGAACGAGGGTGACTTGAAAAGGAGAATGCGAGGCTTTCGGAGGGTTAGAGCGTTCCAAAGCTACAAGACGAAGAGGTGGTTATCTTTAGTGACTTCTTTGCCGCGGGGCTGAAGTTCCTGGTGGACCCGTTCATTTTCGAAGTGCTGAAGAGGTTCAAGGTCAGGTTTCATCAGCTAACACCGGCATGCTTCACAAAGCTCTCGGTTTTTGTGTGGGCGTGTAAGTCTCAGGGTGTTGAAGTGGAGATTGATGCGTTTTTGCACTTGCATAGTACTAAATTAAAGCTCCTTCAAATTCTGAGATGATGCAAAGACCGAGTAATTATTGTATCAGGGAAAAAAGAATCCTACCGATTCTAAAAAATCTAGTTAAGGGAAGAGTGACAAAAACCTTCTTAGCAAAACCCCTACTCATGCCTTGAAAAGGAGCCCCCCCAAAAAAAAAATCAACTCTCCAAGCCCTCATACATAGGGGCCCTCTCTTCAAGCGCCTCGGATTTATGTTCCTACCATTTCCTGTCTTTGCGCATGCACCTACACAGAAAATTGATTTCGGCTGATGGCCATCGAACCTATCCCCCCACGACTGCAATCTCTCCCTAACCTCCTCCGTACCTGGATTCAAACTCGTAGCCATAACACTAACTTTGGCCGTCTTCTCAAATTCCAATCAGCCTCTACCCTCGCCTACCTCCGAGCTTCGATCATCGCCACCCCTAGCCTCCCTGACTAATGAACTGTACCACCAGACATCCTCAACTCGACTCCTGTGCCATCAGACATCCCGAACTCGCCACCTAACCTCCACGCCCCCACCTTGGCCGTTGGCCACCCTTTTGCTCAAACCTTAGGCTGTCTCCAACAGGAGACTCATTGCAGAACCCAAATTCAAAATGGGTCTACAACACAGTACCTATAGCCTCCAACAGAGTACCTATATGGAAGACCCATTTTGGGTGCCAGGAGAGGCATAACACAAATATGAGTATCCTCTTTCCTAGAGACCCATTTGCAGAAATGATTGTCTTTTGGGTCTTATTGTTGGAGAAGACCAAAAATAGGTATTGAACCCTTTGCCTGTAGCGCTACCAAAAAAAATATGTCTTGTATTTTGGTTCGCGGTCGTTGGAGACAGTCTTAACTGCCCGACTTTGTTTGATATTTTAAAATTTCAAGTTGAATTAGAATTATCATGTTTGATTTCATATATTTCAACATTAGCCATTTATATGAACTACTAATTTTTCAGTTTGAAATTATGTAGTGCCAAATAGAGAGATTAAATAGATTATGTGTGCAAATAGAGAGAAATAGTAGGAGCCGTGATTTTAAAATCATTGCTAGTTGATGCTACAAAATTAGACACTCAAAATAAGTAAGTCCTCAAGCCAAAAGTAGTAGCCTCAATTTTAGAGACGAGTTGCACTAGTTTGCCCATTTCAGAGTTAGGTATATTATGTTGATTTTTGAGTTGGGGCTTTTAGCCTAAGACAAGTTAGGTTGGGTTTTTTATATTCAGAGACAGGTTCAGAAGCAAATGTTGCAACAAAATCAAAAGCAGTTTCAGCCAGAAAACCAAAATAGGTGGCTGTAGCAGTTCTTTGGAGTTGGCTCGTGAAACCAGTCGTCAGTTTTTTAGAAAGAACATTGTTGTTACGATGGCAAAGCTAAGCGCAAAAGGACGATCAGGAAGCTGCTTTCCTTTTATGAGAAAGACCACAATCACCAGAGGCTGTTCCATTCCATCTTCCACTTCCCCAGTTGAATGCAAGCTCTAACTTCAAATTAAAAAGGGCAAAAAGGAAGATGAAACTTCCGCTGGGCAAGAGGTACGATTAATAAAGTGCTTAAAACTCTCCATTCAACAAAGATACGGTAGTAACATTGAGGTCTCTCACAAGATAACACTAACATAGCTAGACAAAAATAGATGGAATCAAATTACTTGGCAAGGTACATCAGCAGCATGCAGAACGACACCACTTCAGCAGCACCAATGGTAGCCTCCTTTGATGCCTAGTCTGCATAGACAAGAAATGAATGTAAGACATGCATATATGCAGTGGATTTCCTCATTATTTGAGGAAAGAACAGCATTAGTAAGTGGTTAGTGGTAATGATCATTCGACATCAACCAATGTTGAATCTCATGATAGAACAAGCAATGTGCTTCAGACTGAATATTCGGCAGGATGACAAATCTTGGCTAAATTGGCAGGTATATAATCCATCAACATTCAAACTGAAGCACAAAACCATTAATTTCCACAATTGACCGAACAAATGAACCATAATGATCAGCTAAATGAATAAATAATAACTTAATAAACATCTGGACCTCAATGAAGCAAACATTTAGAACAAATAGTGCTAGACCAACACTCAACAGCATAAAGAAACAGATGGTGTAATTAGGAGCTTCACAATGACAGAACAGTAGAAGCACAACAGACCAGGGTAAACTTTCTAGCAATGATTGACACAAGTGCAGAGGCTAAACACACATCAATACAGTATATACTAACATTTAGCTTCCCATGACGCGCACCAAACAAAACAATAACAGAAGCATCGGCCAAATCTAATTTGGTGCAATCCGAGCAAGAGCAAACCGTAGTAGTATAACAATAATAAGAGAGGATGTATGAATTTCACCTTTATGCCGATGGGATCTCGACCTCGCCGTCATCAATCTCCTGTTGCAGGTCCTTGGGGTCCTTGCCGTCGACGGTGCAGCCCACGCTGACGCAGGTGCCGAGGATCTCCTTGACGGTGCCGGCCATCTCCTTGGCCATGGACCTCGGCCTCATGGTCTTGGCGATCTCGACGACGTCGTCGAGGCTGATGTTGCCGCTGTGCTTAATGTTCTTGACCTTCTTCCTGTCCCTCTCAGGCTCCTTGAGCGCCTTGATGACGAGCGCGGCGGCGGAGGGCACGACGGAGACCTTGGCCTGCCTGTTCTGGACGGTGAGCTTGACGGTGACGCGGAGGCCCTTCCAGTCCTTGGCCGTCTCCTTGGCGATGTCCTCGCCGATCTTCTTCGGGGACAAGCCGAGCGGGCCGATCTTGGGCGCCAGCGACGACGCCGCGCCCACCTCCCCGCCCGTCACGCGGACGAACACCTCAACCACCTGCGACGGGTCGAGCTTCGGCGGCATGGCTGCTGCTGCTGCTTGCTCGGCGGCGGCGGCGGGGGATGGGTAGGGTTTGGCAAAGGGTGAGGACTGGCGGCGGCGGGGGATGGGTAGGGTTCCCGCAGGCCGCGTTGCCCGTCGTTATATATGTCTTATTGCAGGTAGGCTTGCTTGCCCGTCCCGTTGGGCTGTTTGTTGTTTGGGCCTTGGGTCACTTTGTAAGCCCACCTAAAATAAAAATAGGTTCGGCGTCTCCCTCTCTTTGGGCTTCAACGAGATGGGCTGGTGCCATGTAGTCGTCTGATCCACCAGGCGCACGGATGTGGCCCATCTTCCCCTTCCCGGACCACGCCGATCAGGGTTTCAGGAACAGAGAGCGCGCGCGGGCGGCGTCCGTTTCAGTTTCAGCTCAGCATCAGCATCTCCTCAAAAAAAAAAAAAAAAACTCAGCATCAGCTGACTGATGATTGGTTGCATGATGCACTCGCACAAAGTGGATTGACGTGGCGGCAGTGAAGCGTCGGTGTCCTGACACATGCTTGCCATCGCGAGTTCGCGACTGCTACCTGCCTCCTGCCTGCTGCCTTCTGTTCAGGTGGTTTCAGCAGGTTCAGGCAGGCGTAGCTGCTGAGCTTCCTCATCATCCACTAAACACAAAACGTAATACATGCAGGAGAAAGGAAGCAACCACAATGATGAGAGTTTGTGAATACGCTTTTGCTACGGCTGTGTGTGGTCGATTCAGCAGGGCAAGCTTATACATGTGGCATTCGATCCCTGCTCACTCACAAGATTCTTCTCTGGTTCCGTCTCGTCAACCAACCATGGCTGAGTTGTTCACTTGACAAGGCAATGCAATGCCTTCACCGCCATGGAAGCAATGATGAGCTGACGACGATGACGATGACACCGACGCGGCGTGCTGCTGGCCATTGCATGGATCCCAAGCAATCAGGTGGTGCGCTGCTGCGGCTGCACCGTCAGCTTCCCCAAACAGTGCGTGTGAGTGTGACTCCGAGACAACGCGCCATGGTCCATTGCATGGATGACGAAAAGTCAGCCCGTTTATTCTCCTAATCCGATCGACATCACAAGCTTGTATTAGCATAAATAGCCGATATCTGCAGATTCCCTGGTTAATTGCCTTGCCGAGTGTTTTTGTCAGGCATTAAGTTTGAGCTTCCACTTGCCGCAGCTCCAATCCGATTGGTTGCAGGTAGCATGCGACTGGGAGCTGATGGATGGAAGGTCCTTGTCTGTCCAAGACAATCAACCTTAACTGACACTGTGTTAGCACCCCTCTGCTTTTTCTGATCAGGCAGCAGGGCACATTTAGCATGTGTGTGATTAGCTAGTTTAATCTATACAGTAGTGTGCAAGGAGACCTCCAATCAGCCTGTGCGGCAGTTGATGAAGAATCTAATCCTCCTTTTTCTTTTCGGTGCATGAGTAGTCAGCGTTGCGTTTCTGCAGCTTCATGGCCATTACTCATTACCTCCTGCATGTATTAATAAAAGAACACTAGGAATCGACCAACAACCTGCCGTTGCTGCACCAGTGGCCGAAGAAGGAAGGAAGCTTCAGAGATGATTTCATTTCGTCCCTGGATGATGTCAAGCTTACCTGGGCTGATGCAGGCAGTGCAGTGCAGTGCAAATACGTACGCAAAGCCTGACCAGGGAGAAATCCTCCCTTTGAGCAAAGCAAGCATCCCCAGATGGCATTGATCGAAGACGCCAGGGAAAGCTTGAATTTACAGGTACACTTCGTTTTCAGGGATTCTCTCCAGTCCTACTACATATCCTTCTAAGCGCCGCCTCCGTCGGTGGTCGCCGCCTCGACCTCGTCCTCTGCCGCCACCACGATCTGAATTCTGAATTATGATAGGTGCTACGAGGCAGCACCGGAGACTAGTGCAGCCTTGTTATTATTATCCTTAATCCCGTGTGTGCCAGGTGACGGATGGTTGTTGAGGTGCTGCTGTCAGAGCTTGTACTTCCAATTCCAATGTCTAGAACAAGAGCATCATCTGCTAACCTCATCATCCTGAACTCTAATCCCGTTCCAACATCTAGAAGAAGAAGAGATTGTTGATTGCACTGCATGCGTCATCTGCATTGTTTCTCAGTCAGTGGCAGTAGTGCACGTTGGACCGTCGTCTCCTGTCTTGCGTGCACTACAGCACTAGTATCCTCTTCCCCTGGATTTTTAACTTTGACTTTTTTTTTTTTTTTGCGAGTGCAAAAAAGGCAGCACACGTGGATACATACGGCCGAGAGCGTACTGTTCCTTGGAGGCCTTGACCTCACCTCAGCATCACCCTTGCATTGGCTCAGCTTCAGCTCCTAGTCCTACTGATGACGGCGACCTGCTACTGGCGCCCGAGAGTGGCCTCTCTCTGCCTCTGCTGCTAGCCTGCTACCAGAGTCCAGAGGGAGGGAGCTAGGAGGTACTTGGTGACACTTAGACGTCTGATGTGTGGCGTTCCATCTGATTCATCGAATTCGCCTTGTTAATCTGTTACCTGTTCTGGCTGTTTGTTGAAATAAAAGGTGAAGAAAGCGTGTCTCTTTTTATAGATTTTATTGTTATTATGCAGAGGTACTCTGTGAGACATGTAAAAGTAGGAGGAGGAGCCTCAAGGAAAATAATAACCCTTACATACAGACCTCCGACTTTTGGTCACGAAAAATCCACAGCTGCTTGCTAAAGTTCGCAGTAAATAAATAATTAAATATAAGAGGATGGCAAATGGTACGTACACATCTGACATCTTGTGTGACATGATAGGTGCTACAACTGAACTGCTGTGGCACAAACCACTGATGAATGAACCAAAAAGAAACAAGAGCTTCTAGGGGTCAAGTCATGAATCAATGAATTCTCAGTGAGGTGTCAAGTTGGCCCTCTGAAACTGAAAGAAAGGTCTTCAATTAGCAACGGGGACATGCGTGCGTGCTGCTTCCACAACAAAGAACAGAAGCGAGCAGCCGATGATTAACAAAATGTAACGGCTCAACTCTGAGGATTAGTACATCAGGTCAACTGAATGAAGGCCAAAATGGCTTGGAAGTCGCCAGTCTTCAGTACTCGTACAACCTCTCTCTCAGGCAACTTCCAAGCTGTTGTGTTCTCTCCAGCACTTGTGTGGAGAAGAACAGCCTCCGGTCATCTGCCGATGAACTGCCGCGCCGACTGACTGTTGCCAGGGAGGGGAAAGCAAGCTTCACACCTCTCCTGTGCTTCTTCAGCAGATCAGCGGGCGGCGGCGTGCTGGCGGTCGGGAGCTTGTGGTCGTCCGTCAAGCCGCCTATTGTCGGTCCGGCAACAGCTAGCCGTGCCGACAAAAGGGTTAGGAGGGGCAGGTTGCCAGAATCTACATTTCTGTGAGTGTTGTCATCGGGAGATTGGGGGTGGTTGGTTGGTCCTCTGTCTGTCTGTCTGTCTACTAGGGTCTTCTGCCGTACTGCAAAACCATGAGGTGGTTAGCTGCTGACATGTCCGGCACCACCGACGGCGAGGCGGCAGCGTCGCCCTGGCACCAGATGCCGTCCCGGACATGCTGCAGGGTCAGGAACGCGGGGAGCTGTCGCCCTCGGCACGTGATCTCCACCTGCACACATTGACGCAATGCAATGCAATGCAATGCATGCTTCGTCAGTTCAGTTCAGTAACTTCAGATTAGTTCAGTGCTGCTGTCATCAGAAATTAACAAACTCAAACTTGCATCCCCAAGCGTTATTCTGAAATGACTCCACACTGATGCATCAACCAATGGAATCGTGGAAATAGTGTGAAAGTGATTGGGATCGGAGATTGATCTTTTCCTTGGAGCAACCTCCCCTACACACAAACACAACCATAGGCACTGCAAAACTTGCAACGGCCATGCATGGCTGATTGGTGCCTGACAACACACAAAGGATGCACGCCCAGACAAAAAAAAGTGGTGCCTGACGCCGATGTCTGATTCCCCTGTTAGTTTGCAATAATAGCAATGCATTACCTTATCCCCCCACATCCACATGTGTGTGAGAGATGCCCAGACAACCTACTACTACTACATGCATGTACGGTTTATCTGGGAGAAAGAAACTAGATAGAGCAAACTAAACGTGCTTACAAAGCTGCAATTGCAAAGCACAGATCTCAAGAGTTATCAGTCCGGCCCAAAGTGTACTATTCAAATTACCAAGCACAGATCTGTGATGCAAAACTGTATGTAACTCTTGCATGCCTTTTTTTCCGGCCTATGTCGTTACTAGTATTATTTTTCACCGGCCATGTACGCTCCTCATTTGTTTAACCAGACACCTCAAGCTCAAGTCAATGGCTTAGTCTTGAAAACAATGAATTGCCAAGCCTACTGAACACCCACAGATAAAAAATTCAGAACTTTTTCTATTAGTAAATACTGTATAGTATATATAAGCACTAAGCAGGGTCCAAGAGCAGTTAACGTTGATTGATTGGTTGGTTGATTCTTCTGTCTCAAAACTGTCCTTGAGCATGCATGCATGCATTAGGTTAGCATAAGAAGCGCCCACACCCGTGACCCCAGTGTGCAGGTGTTGTAGTAGCCTCCTCCGGCCGTGCTTGCCTACCTAGCATGCCATGGCATGACAGCAACGTTGGCCCTACTCTGATTTTTTTTAGGTACAATACATAGCGCCACCGACATCGCCGATGTTGATAGCAGATCCTAAAATGGAGCTCCTGATGCATACTCACTAAATAAAATAGATGGCATTTGACTTAATAATGTCACTCTAAGCCCATAATTAGTGCCCAAGGATAGGAAAAACTTTACCAAAAATTGCATATTTTTCCTTTTTAATTTTTAAAGACGCCATTTTGCAGTACAGATGCTAATTTGGAATGTGCATGCACCAGTGGGGCCTTTTCCGGTGACATGTTTCCAGGTAGAAGTCCAACCCAACCTCTTCCCTAGCTCCACCGACGCCAATTCAATCCTTAAGGCAAAGTTTATTCTTTTTTATATGTTTCTTATTTTCTCTCGCTGTTCCATCTCAGAGAGCCAAATACACCTTAAAAGCATGTAACAGGAATCGACTGTTAAGAAGAAAAAAAACAAGTGATTTCCAAATATTCACAGATGGGGCATTTTCAATTCAATTAAGGCTGCTTTTCCTCTGGTACGCATGTGCCACAGGACTATAAAAAAAATCTTAAGGTGCGAATCCTTGAATTCAACTCCAATATATATTCACCTATAGTACCAAGGAGACAATCTTGTTTTTATCCATTTTTATTTATGCTATAATAAAAGAGTAGTTGACACTTAAACATCTATGTGTCACTGTTAGTGTAGTACTAAAATGGAAGCATTGTTACTTGTACGTTTTGCATACGGACCAATGAAGTACACTGGAAACACGATGGCACCACCATGAATAGACAATGCAGTCTTACAGAAACAAATTAGCATTTTGATAGTTATTGCGCATCCATCATCTAATTAGTGATCTATATAGTGGTCCAATATACATCATCTGCCTAAAAAACAAATAATAGTATCACGAAACTAGACAAATCCTGTGTACACAAGTCATCATAGAAAGTTCTCACAAAACAAAAAAGTCTCCATACAAAGAGAAGTTGACCAATCAAATTAAATTTTGTTATCTGTAGCTATAAGCACCTTTTCTTTGCTACTGTTTACTCTACTGCAATCAAATCTTTACACCATGCAACATGCACAAGAGAAGGAGCAGCAATCATTTATGAGTTTTAACCTCTTCCCCGAGATGACTTAAACAAAATGATTCAAGAACTGTCATTAAAAAACTGCATACAAGGGTTGATGTTGTAGCATGCTAGTGATAAAAAATATTATCTTGAATGGATTCACGAAAACTACCTCTTGCGAGGAAATGCAAATTAACAGAGGCCCAATTAATGAAAACTAATCTGTTGGCACTCAGAAGCGCAATTTGGTCGCTAACATAATCAAATCCTAAATAATTCATTTCATACCAGAATTGTTTTTACACAAACAGCATAACCATAGCCAACCCAAAGATAATTGGAACTAATTATGCAATTATGCTCTTAAAAATTAACTAAACTATATAGAGGTATAGCATGCTAATGCAAGTTACATCTGTTTCATAAATAATTAATTATGTATGTGCAAATCTCTTACAAGAAGTTAAATTTTAGTTATGAGCCTTTGAATCAATTAAGTATAAAATCTTGAATTCTAATAAGCTTCCACTATAGCACAGATTTTATAAAACCTTCGCTTTGCGCAAAGCTAGCATTAATATAATGTATGTCAAACCAGTTCAGAAAAATTAATTGTTAAAGCTCAAGAGCACTGCATATGGCAAGAATCATATAACAATATTCCAACAACAAATTAACTTCACAAATCTCCCCAATTAAATACAGGACTCAAAATGTATGGTATTAGTAAATTTTAATTATCCATACACTTGTATGTTATCTTTGCAGAATATTTTGTTCACCTTCCACTATGGTTGCTACCTTTAAGTTCATCGTTGATGGTAAAATATGTTATTCAAATGATGTTCATTTAGTTTAGATAACAGGACACATATAGTGCAGCAAACTCAGAAAAGATATATTTTCACCAGCACTAAGGTAACTAGTTCATTTCTGTTAGAGTAGCTAAAATTACCTATTCAGGAATAACTAGGTAAAAAGCTCATTTCAAAGTTGCTCAAACAATAACTAGCATTAATTGTAAACGCTTCCTGCAAGCCCAAACTAACTATAGGCCAAGAATCAAAATAATATTAACTAAGCCCTAGCGCTAGCTAGGTCTAACATGATCATGCATGTGGGACTACATTTTTCTACATGGAATGCAACCATCCACCAATCAAGCCATGCCAAGATGAAGGGTTATAAAAACTTAATCATGCACCAGTACGTGCACCACACACCAAAACAAAAGGAAAGGAGCACCTATTGTACATACACAAGTAAATAAATTAAAATACCAATATACGAATTTTTAGTCACATCGATCATGGATGATCTCTCGCTCTCGATCATGCATAAATATGTTTGACGGTATTAGATCGTGCTAGAGACACTTTGCCGATCAATCAGAATTATTTAAAGACCACGGACGGGCCAGAACAATACACACACATACTGTACGTCATATGGCCATCATCATCAGATTCCTTGCACTAATTAGCTGTCATGTAGTGTGGATTATAATTATGTGCAAGATGATGATGCATTACATCCCTATACAACAATTGTGCACGAAACCAACAATTATTGTCATATACTATGTATGTGCAATTTGGTGGCTCACCTGATTCCTATGGATGGGTGCAGTTTCCTAGCTACACGAGCGTCCTAACCTATATATATATGATGCGGACCTGTCATATGGCTACATTTAATTTAATTGGCCTGGCCTGCGATCCTGTGGTCATATCTGATCACGGCCGGCCGAACAACCAAGACTGAAAACACACATCAAATTTACTCACGAGTACGTCTCATACAAATCAGTATAAGAATATTTTTATTAATTTTATCTTTATTCATATTGTTGCACATGAAGCATTTAGTTTAATTTATGCTATATGTACATATATGCACAATTAGATTTGTTGTTGCATTGCTCGCCCTGGTTTAAGTCACAAGATTTGTGAGCCAAGTCTTTTTATGTTAGTGTTCATAGGTAGTGTATGAGTTCATAGAGTTATACCTAAATATGAGCGTTTGGTTTTCACTAGGAGAAAAACTCGTACATGTATGAATCTTGGTAGAGTTGTCTTAGGTTTGGGTCGGTCTTTTTGTTGAGTTGTATGAGGGAATTTGTGTGTGTTTTCAAATCCGGGTTCCACTCCAAATAAAAACTGGGACAGCACTTGTATTATTTCTCCTTCTAATAAAATTAGTGGGAAAGCTTTTGCCGTCTTTTCGAAAACAAGAATATTGGTAGAAGAATTCCTCAAAATTAAAGCATCCGAATTCAAATAAGGTAATGCATACACGTGTTTAGCTAAAGTAGAGACTGAGAAAAAAGAAAGAAAAAGATAGAAGGCCGGCATGTTTGCTTGCATGAAAATTTGATTGATGTGCAAAGTCTACCAACCAGAATGGAGTATACTAGTCTACAGGCAGGCAGGCAGGCATACATGAGAAAGGTAGTGCACCTCTCACGTTTGGGCAGGCTTGGCGATGCGGCTGCTACATGCACGCATGCATGGACATGCATCCATCAATCAACGATCCCCAGGGAATATTTTCTACTCTCCTAGCTAGGCTAATGAAGGCCACCACCACCACCACCAAGTACCCTCCAACTAACACTCATCAGATCCATCCATCCATCCATCCATCCATCCATCGTCCATCCATGGAGGAGCTGCTTCTTCTTCTTGGTCCTTCTGAAATTTTAATTAACAATCGTGGCCTTTGCACTTAATGAGTTGCTAATTGGAGGCGATCAATCGAGCACGCAATAAATGCCGGTGCCTTGCCTAGCGATTCTGGTGAGTGAGCTTAACTAATCATATATATTAGGTGTTCATTTGTAGTTGCGTTAGGTTTACTAATTTATATATTTGCTACACTAGTAATTTCCATCTTGATTGCTGATTGGTAGGTGCACCCAGTGCTTCAAACTCTCTCTCTCTCTCTCTCTCTCTCTCTCTCTCTCTCTCTCTCTCTCTATCTCTCTCAAGACTAGAGCGAGCATATGGTCCCCAACTGAAAGATGCATGCATGCACATATACATGAGAGAGAAAGTGGCAATTTATAATAAAGCAGGAGAGATCGAGCATGGAGATGGAGTACGTACGTAAAAGCTAGTGATTGAGTAGTGCCCTCATCTCATCTCATGCCCACAACTAGCTCCCTTGTTCTAAGTGCTCTATCTATCTCTAAAGCTACTACAGCTATAGCTTAGCTTGGTCGATCAATGCAACAATGCTCTAGCTGCTTTAATCGATCCATCCGGACCCCTCCTCCTCCTCCAAACAGACCGCAGCAGCTGCCTATCGTCCGCATGAAAGCCACGAACGAACCAGTACAAATCAACGAGGACACGTCCGCTCCATGCATGAGGGAATTGCAATATAGTAGCAAGCACTGCATGCGAGCTTAGCTATAGTGGTCCTCCTCTACCGTACCTCTTGGCTTTTGCTCACCCGTCTCTATTCTTCCCTCACTTTCCCTTCGATCATTCTGGTAGTGGTATATAGTACTCCTATATATTGTGTGATGCCCCTCTAGCTAGCTCGCTCGCTATAACCTTCACCATATGAAACTTGCCATATTATTCTTTCTCTCCACACAAACTATGCATGCGTTTTCAGCCTGTCCCCACTCCCATGCACATTCTCTCTCACTTGGATCGGAAGCCAATCATATGGGCATAAAACTGCAGTGCTCATGTGGATCCATTTCATTGGCCATAGCTAATAAGATGCGTGTGTGTCTAATACTATATATTCAACTCAAAGTTGTCATCTAACAACTACACACACACACACATAACCCCAGCTGCTGCTAGTAGTGTTAATCTAGCCTATCTAGTAGCTACCCTACTCTTTATCTAAGCTTTGCCATCTGATGTGTGAAAGAAAATAGGTAGATCATGCATCTCTACATCAAGTACATAGTTTTGCTAGCTTCACAACTGAGTGAGGTCTGAGGTAAGCTCAACGATAGCATGACAGCATACTACCATGCAAAGGAGCTTATTGCACTCGATCATCGCATCAAAAAGCAATTACTAGGGCGTGTTACTGCTTACTAGTGCGGCCATTTAGTGGAAAATTTAATAAACATGCTGCACGAGATGCCTTGGATTCACTCTCATTTCATATTTCTTTTATTTATTATGGGGAAAACAGTACTTTGTTTGAGTAGTTATGCTTATACCATTTTGAACATCACACTTCACAAATTAATCAGTCGATGCATGCATCCTACCACTCACAAATTCCTTGTCACAGTATTGTCTGTAGTGATGGCTAGAGGCCCCGCTGCATTAATTTCACGACTAGGATAGCAACTAAGCAAAAAAAAGAGCATCAAGCTAGTAGAGACAAAGAGGAAAGTACAATTCATAAGCATATAGAAAGTGGCTGGAGGAGCCGTTTGGTGATGATTTCCAGTACACTACTATATTAAAGCATAAATAGATGGAATCTTTTGATTAGCTAAGGCCTGTCACTAACCTCTCATCAATATCCTAATAACAAAATGCATGGTCACATTCCATATTCTTGTGCATTGTTAAATTAATCCACATGCATCATATCCCTAGCTATAGTCATGTGGGCCTTTCGCCACTCACGATTGAAAGATGGTCCAACCTAACAAAACCAGGAATCTCTCTTTTTTATTTACAGAGGAGAACTAACCTCCTCCTGCCTCAATTATTGTTGATAAAAGTTTAGATAATATAGAATTGGTTGGTAGAGACAAAGTTGACCTTAGAAATGTTTATTATGCATGGCATCTTTGTTTAAGAAAAAGAAACTGCTCTGCATGGCGTCGGTGGTGAAGGTTAGCAGGCTATTCAAGACCAGATGATAGCTACAAATTAAATAAAATCATTTACTCCATCTAGCTGCATATGTTCAGCTTGACAGATATATACACATATATATATATATATATATATATATATATATATATATATATATATATATATATATATATATATATGTATATATATGGGAAATGCTATGCTCCAGGCGCCTGAGAATTTAGTTATTGCTCAGGCGACCAATCTGGAACGTCCATTTCTGATCGAACAGGCCATATATCGTCTTCTTCGGTCGGGCACCGGTGACATATTCGATCGCCTGGTAAGTAATCTAATTTCAGGCATCTGACCTTTAGGGTGTGTGTGTGTGTGTGTGTATATATATATATAGTATCACGGTGTGCACACATCGTGGATGACAGTTGACAAAAAAAAATATGGTATCATACATGCAGGACTTCAGAATTGTAAGCACTTCATTTTTTAAATAGGTAAGTATCATATTAGTGAATAGTGATGCTACAGTCCCTTTTCACAAGGTCTTTGTTTTAATAAGGACAAATTATGGATCTAACTTGTTCTTGGAATCATTCTAGACACCAGGAATTTTGTAGGCATTAATCACTTGACTTGCATTTTGTGTATTATGTTCTCATATTAACAGAACCAATCCCTCAGGATAAATTACTAATGCAATTAATTGAATGCAGATGAAAGAACAAGTACAATTTATTAGTGCATTATATTCATCTTTCTTTGGAGCTATGGCTGACCTAGCTAGGAAACTAAAATAATAAAGATTAACTTATCTCAGACTCTTGCATGGTGTTTAGTTTAGAACTTGAAAAAATATACAAAAATATGAGCAAATTTTACATCTATGTGTTCTGAAGAACCATGCCAAGTTGAACCCACTTATTTGTTCATTATGTAATTGACAGATGATCAAAATTTTAATTAAGCCCCTGACATTTAGCTTGGATAACCAATAATTTAATTGAGATGCGTATTTTTTTTCACTTTCCCTATAAGCTACCTTGATTGCACAGAGAGCTACGTACTAATCCCTCAGAAAAGAAAATCAAATCAGTAATCACCTAAACTATTACTAGGCATCTTTTACCCTGATTGTTTCTACCGTAATTTACATAGCTTGGTAAACACTAATTTCAATTAATAATCTTGTGAATCAAGCTTCTTAGGATCTGAAAGACTGAAAGTCACGGGTGAATGCATGTACAGTCATGTATACTTATATGTACTGCCAGTCTGACACACATGAGAACAAGTATCATATATATATATATATATATATATATATATATATATATATATATATATATATATATATATATATATATATATATATTTGGCACTCAAGTATAAGATATTACGTACTCCATCCGTCAACAAAAGAATGCAATTCTCGTTTTTCGATAAGTCAAACAGTTTGAACTTTAACTAAATTTATATAAAAAATACTAATATTCATGATACAAAATAAATATCATTGAATTCGTTATAGGATATATTTTCATAATAAATTTATTTGGAGACATAAACATTAATCTTATTTACTATAAATTTGGTCAAACTTGAACTAGTTTGACCGGCATGAATCCTATAGTTGCATTCTTTCATGGACGGTGGGAGTAATTAAGCTTCATACCTGTGTGGTTAGCCTGTCAATTCCTCGACACATATATATACACCGTGCAGGCCCGTACGCTAGTTATATATGTTTGTATCCATACGCATCTTTCATTTCTAATTGTTGCTTATACGTTTACAAACCAACGACACTCGTTTTTCTAAGATCAGATACATACATTGCACAATAGCAAGCGCAATAGCCACCTGAAAAGTTAGCTGGCCTTTCATCATTGGGTATGGCATCTCTATTCCGGTAGCTGTGCTGTGTGTGCAGGTATATATTAGCTATATATATAGCTAGCACTATCAGGTAGAAGTATTTATGTTTTAATCTACAAGAAAGGAGATTCCGTGCATGACAATTATTCATGTTTTCGCTTTGCTTGAGATTATTGATCAACACAGAGACGAGTAGACGAAACAATAGAGCTAGCCAGCTAGGCAAGAGTGAAAAAGGTCAGGCATGTATATATTTTTGGAAGAAGACAATATATATATTTGGTAGTGCAAATGTGGACAATCAAAATAAAACAATGTTACGGTCATGCGTGTACGTATGTATATACATGCGTGTGTAGTCCTGAACAAAAAGAAGCCTGTCACTGCAGTTGCTGAGAGAGCATATGCAGGCTTGCAAGGTAGGCCTATCGAGTGGAAAAGGAAGCAAGATCTCCAAGCCATTATGAAAAAGATCCATCCCCCAGTGATGGAGCACCAAGAAATGGTGTGTGTGTGTGAGAGAGAGAGGGGGTGCTGTTCGTGCACATACACTCTCTCTTTCTCTCTCTCTCCACACACACATGCATACGGCCGGAGAGAGAGAGAGGAGGGAGGGAAGACACTCGAAAGCCCTACTTGATGCTTCCTGCATGCCATACGGTGAGGTAGCTAGCTACTAGCTAGCTAGAGGTGAGGATGGGGCATAGCTTTCAGTGATGCATGGTAGGTGAAGGAGGCTCTTTCTAGGGCACCATCTATCTCGCTCAAGACTCCCTCTCTCGCTCGCAATATACTTTTGCTCACGCAATACAGCCACACAGCAGAGGCACTAGTAGCTGTACTTGTATGTACTCATGTACCCTATATATATTTACAGATGGATGAGATGATGAAGACAGCTAGCTTTCTTTAGCTAGCCCCTGTCGTAGCTCTGTTGCATGCATGTTCTCGTACACACGCTCGGTCGCTCGCCATCTACGCCATTGCACTACTACTGCTGCACGGGGGCTATTGCTAGGAAGGGGAGGAAGCCAAGCAAAAAGAGAACGGAGGAGAAAAGGCTCGGGAACAATGATGAGCTTACAGGCCATTTTCTGAGCCTAGAGGTGCATAGGAAAAGAAAGATCAGAAAGGCGTGTCCATGGGGGCTCCTACCTGCCTAAGGCTACTACTACGCAGCTCCAAAAGCTTTTGTGCGTGTGTGCACCCAGAAATGCACAAGGGACGGAAGCAGCAAGCTGCCAAATGCCAAGGTCCATCACTAGCCAGTGATAACTAACCATCTATCTAGCCCCATCACTTTCTCTCTCTAGGATGGATTAGTAGGGGAGAGGGAGAGGGAGAGGGAGAGGGCGAGAGAGAGATAGAGAGAGAGAGAGGAGAGCTACTCTCTTGTCAGGTGGTGGTGGTGGTGGTGAGGGAGGGGTGATGTGCCACCCCAGGACATACACCCCTCACCTACAACAGGAACAATACCTCACTACTCGCTCGCTTACATGTATGTTGTGATGTTGTCACACAAACTTAAACATACATGTATATTTTATACAAACAACACACTGAAAATACAGGCGCATATATATAAATATTAAACATATAAGTGTGTCTAGTCCCACACCTGTATGGTACAACTAGTCCCTTTTCTAGCTCTCGAGTTCCTTTCATCACCGATGTTGGGAAAGCAAGGCAAGGGGCCGGGGGCAAACACGCACCATGAGCTAGGGAGCTAAGTGTGTGTGAATGAAGAGAGAAAAAAAGGGAATAAAGATAGAAAAAAAAGCACCACACAACGAAAAGAGAAGCATGCGTGTGTACAAGCAAGCAAGCAAGAAAAAAAAACCAAACAACGCTTCAAGGAAGGAGATTGGAATTGTGATGAATACGAATAAACCGCACCTCTGATTCGTCTTCCAATCCAAGCTTGCCGGCCAGGTACTTGATCAGCAGCCGGACTGTCACCCTCCCGTCCCTGCAACAACATCACAAGCTCAATTAGTTTGTACAAAGATTAATAAAAGAAATTAATACCTGCAGCTGCAGCATATGATTTTTAATTTGTGCTGCATGAATGAATGAAGTTTGTGGTGGTTCGTTTCATATAGATGAGGAGGGGAAGAAGAGCTAGCATTGACAAAACGTACACTGATCCAAATGCAGGATGCCATGCTTGATTGATGCGTCGAATTCAGATTAAAGAACGAACGGTGCGTATGAGATGAGAAATAAATAGTACTTGATCCGTAGGTAGCTTCTCGGAATCTGAGGCAAGAATGGCTCCCTCCCTCTGCACGAATCAACCGAAAGGAAAGCCAAACAATGCTCCAAGTTAATTTGAGGGGAAAAAAGCAAGTGACAGAGAGAATAATCTACCGAATTCAAAATAACGGCCAAAAGTAATAAGCGATTCAAAAATTGCTCAAGAATGCGCCACATTTTGCAGGGATTCATCGGATCCACCGACAGATAGACGAGAGAGCGAGAGAGAGGTGACGATGAACACAAGACCACACCACACATGAAATGCTCGCATGGTTACTAGTGCAACACTCACTGGTGCGGCGCGGCCTGGAGTGCGAACCAGACGCCGGCGGCGGCCGACGGCGGCAGGACGACCCTGATCGTGTCGAGGCCGGAGGCGCCGCCGGCTCCGGCGCCGGGCGTGTAGAACGCGCGGTGCCCGAACCCGAAGGGGATCAGCGACGGCGGCGGTGGCGCCAACGCGGAGGGGCTCCACGGCGGCAGCCAGGGCGGCCCGGCGCGCGGCACGGGCAGGGGTATCGACGCCTGCGGAATGCCGGGCGCGGCCTGGTGCAGGAGCGGCCCCGGTGGCACGCCCATCCACGGCGGTAGCGCCTCCGTCGTCGTCGTCGTCCGCGGTTGCGGTTGCGACGACAGCGGCGGCGGCTGCTCCGCCGCGCGGTGTGCTGCGAAGACGACGCCGCGCGGCGTTCCGGCGCCGGGGGACGCCGGGGCTAGGCCGAGCCGGAGCCAGTCCCCGGCCCCGCCGTTGCCGCTGCTCCCGCTGGTGCCCGCGGCCTCCTGGTGGCTGCTGCCGGCGGGTTGGAGCGGCCGCAGCGTGAGATGCTGCTGCTCCGCGTGGGCGTGGCGGCGCGTGTCTTGGTCCGCCTGCTGATGCCTTTCCTGCGGCAGCGGAGGCGGCGGCGGCGGCTTGATCGGCTCGCTGTGGTGCTTATCGATGGGCTCCTGTGCCATGTGGCTCGAAGCCATCGGCGTCACGCGGAGGCCTGCCGCGGCGGCGGCGGCGCAGGGCGTGGCATGCGCGTCGCGGAGGAGCGGCTGCCGGTTCCGAGCCGGGACCATCCGGGCTGCCGCCGGCTCATGCCATCCGCCGAGGCCGACCCGGCCCGGCCCGGCCTAGCGCGCGCTCCACCTCGCTAGCTCTTGTGCACTCCGCTCCTTCAGTCCCAGTCCCTCCTTGCTGAGGGGCAGCCGGGGACGCGAGGCCGTCCGCGCGCGTCAGATGGAGGCGGCTGACCGCAGACGCGACGACCGCTCGTGTGGGCTACAACAGGAGATGAGAATATGAGATGCGAGGACAGAGAGGGAGCTGGATGGGGAAGAGCGGAAGAAGTTGCTAGAGGTGGAAGAGGGGAGCGAGCAGTAGCAGCATGGCACGGGGCAGCAAGGAGAGGAGACTAGGAGAGATATTAGAGAGGGAGAAGACCTCGGAGACGAGCACAATAGGAGTAGCTTCGACGCGGCGAGAGAGGAGAGGTGAGGATAGCAGGATTTACTTTTTGCCCCCCACCCCCTGCGGGGACAAAAGGAACGGCAGGGGCCGTGCGTCCGAGCCCAGGCTTGTGATGCAAAACCACCGTTCCTCAGGGTGTTTTCTGGAAGACGTGGAGCTTACGTGGTAACACCATGATGTAGCAGCCCCCGCCTGTGACCGGCGTTGCTTTCCCGGGTCGCGTCGTCGTCTCCGGCGAGCCGCCCTGCGCTGCGCTGGTCGTACGGGACCAGTGCGGCCGTGTCGTCAGCCAAGCATGCCTTGCCTTGCTGCTTTCCGCACGGCCAACGGCGTGGACGGCTTGAGCGCTGCTCCGGCAAATCTGTTCTCCACACCTAATAAAAAGACTATAACGTCATTATCTAATCGGTGATACGAAATTTTGATCCCTGATCACGCGTCCATGTCTGATACTAATTATCCTCCGTTTCTTACGTGTCAGGATCCTATCTGGTTCTCATACTAAAACCGGATCAATGTATCCGTGTCCGATATGAAGTTTTCGGAGTTTACATGGTAACACCATGATGTAGCCGCCCAGCCTGTGACCGGCGCTGCTTTCCCAGGTCGCGTCGTCGTCTCGGGCGATCCGCCTTGCGATGCGCTGGTCGTACGGGACCCGTGCAGCCGTGTCGTCAGGTAAGCTTGCCTTTGTTCATGTCCTACTTGGTTCCGACACGAAGATTAGATCCACGTGCTATCGATGGCAACGTCGCCTACCACTATATGCACAACGCCGTTAAACCCCTTAAATATTCGCTTCCATGGAGAGTCGAATCCAAGACATGAAATGCTACTGAGACTCTTCTAACCACTGGCCTACATCTCTTTCGCACCAATACAACATTTAGTTAGGAGGAGGAACAAAACAAAGGTACCATCATGACGCTAGAATCTTGACAGGATGGTTGAATTAATTGGGTCATATTCTACAAAAGTTCCCTAACTTTTTAGCCAAAAAGTATTTTTAGTTTGGTATATGATTTTAATTTCTATCTCAACCCATTCTAGTTTTGCGAAAAAAAACCCATTTGTTGAGTTGATTGGGACGACTTTCAAAAATCAACTAGCTCATTAAGGTTTCAAAATGACAATTTAAATTCTATACTGATGGCTATTGTATTTTCCAGTTGGAAATTTTCAGCGGAAATTTAAACGTGCAAGGAGTTTCCTATATCATCAGTTTAGAAAAGCTAAATATAAGGAATAAACCAAGTGCGATAACAAAAGCATGCTAAACCCTTTGTGCAACTGGGCTGGACCACGTCATAGCTTGTGTTGCCGTGTGGCCCAGCACGAAAACATGCATGCATGACCCAACCATGTTTAGTCCAAATTACCTTATTTATACGCACTAATAAATGGATTGTGATCCAGCACCACCTCCCAGCGTGGAGTATCATCATCCATGGCACGGCGGTGCCCACACCACTTAATAAATTTTCTGAGTGTCTCTCATTCACGCCACAGTACAGCTCAACTGCACTGCAAACCACACCCATTTAAGCTTTTTGCTTAGGATTCAATGGCATGTGTGTTAGCCCTAATGAACAATGAAGGCATGCATGATCTGTCGCTCTAGAAGAGAGGCATGAAGTACACAGGCTAGCTTGCTAGGGTTCTAGTTAGCTAGCTTGCATGCACCCAAGAGGGAAAACCTTTTCCCCCCATGCATGACAATTTGTGATAATGCCTAGGATCTTGGAGAAGGTGATGTTCTTCCTACTGAATCGTACCCCGGTCGACCAATGTTTACAGAGAAAACACGAGCTTCACTTAATTCTGAGGGCGACAGGACTGCCAAATGGCGGCAGAGAGCACCTTAACCTTTGGTTTGTGATCATGCAACACAGGCGTTTAAGCCACGTCGAGGAGTGAGGTTTTGGCAGTGTTCAATTAACGATGGATGAAGTGGAATCGTATAGGCCTTTCATTTGTGTGATGCCACATTTTGATGCAGACTTCGTCGAGTAGGAAAATCTGGTTATTCATATTGAATTCACAAGTAGTATATATAGGAGTAGTAATTTAATTACATGTTTGTACGAAATACAAAATCAGGATATATCATATATATTTTCTCCAACCTGCAGGATAGATAAGCTCGATCTACTCTCTAAATAGCAATATGTTTGGAAAAGGGACGTTTAGACCTGGGCATCTCCGGCAATACTACCTAAAACACACCATCTACTTCTCTGTTTAGATAGCTATCAATTATACTACCCAAATTTAGTTGTTTTCTCCAGCAACACTACCTAAAATAAACTAACCAAATTCATTGTAGGTGAGAATGACATGTGGGACTTATATTTCATCCTCTGTCATGTTCTTCTTCCATGGACGGACAGAGCAGGGTGGGGCTAAGCCGCCGGTGAGCCTTGCCGGGGAGGGGAGGTCGTGCCAGGGAGGCCACACAGGGCTGCGGCGCCGGGGAGGTGAGGGGAGGCCGCGCCGGGCAGCCGTGCCGGGGAGGTCGCGTCGGGGAGGGGCGGCCGCGCCAGGGAGGTCGTGTCAGGCTGCCGCGCCGGGAGGCTCCGGGGGAGGGCCGCCACTGGGGAGGCTCGCTACGTCGCGGAGGAAGCCATCGGTCGGGGCTGAGGCTGCTCCACCGGCAGCCGGGAGAACGTCGGTGGCCGCAGGGAAGCCGGTGTCCACCCGATTGAAGCCGCAATTGTGGCCGCTCGAGTCGAGCGTGGGTAGGAAAAAGTCCGATATAGATTTTGCACAGTGGAGTAGGGCGCCAACAGAAGTAGAGGGTGAAGGGGGGAAATAGGGGGCCAACAAAAGTAGGGGATGCACTAGGGGGTCTGCTGGAGTTGGTTTTTTTACCCCCACTAGCTAAATCCAGAGCAGGGGGTAAGTAGGTGGTGTTCTTGGAGATGCTCCTTTAATTTGCATAGGTTGACTTCTCCTAATTTTTATTGAAAAAATGAAAGTTTACTCCCAGTATCTTACATTTCAAATGTCATTGATAAATGATAATTATAAAAAATGAATTTAATAAAACTACATTTGGATAGATAAACTATATATTAATCATACTACCAAATGCATGAAATCTAAGACTTAAAATTATTTGTTTCCGTCATTGTCCCTAACTCAAAATGCAAAAGAAAGAATACATTACCAATCACATTTCACTTTCTCATGCAATGGAAATCCATCCTTATTTTCCTCACAATTTATCCAACTCTATTTGGACCCTAACGCCTAAACAGACGTGAATAGGCCACTTAAAGACTAAGGCCCAAAGATCACTAACGATAACCTATATAAGTTCTATATATGTCAGTTAGGTTTTTCTATATCTCTTGGCATCCACTACTAAAAAAATGATTTTAGAAGACAACATATTTTATTTTCAGAGGTAGACATTGTTTCCCACCATCTCCATAAATGATCTGGTGCCCGAATGGAGCACGTCTAGAAATGGATTTTCAAAAGTAGGCCTCTTAAAAGGGATTGTCAACGATTCATAGAGACGGGCCTTTTAAGAGACTCACCTCTAATAAAATCCTTTTTTGGCCTACCTTTGTAATTCAACCGGGTAGACAAAGCCCAACACCCATTGGATAGGTTCACACCATATATAAATTCCACGAGTAAACCCTAACATGTCTCCCATTCCACTCTCTGCCAGGCTTAGAGCTCCACCCCTCATACAACATTGCCACTGCCTCTCTCACACACCGATCTAACCCTATATGTTCTCTCCAATGCCCAACGCTTGGCCCACCAATGACAACATGGACGGCCAGAGCCGGATCCACCGCCACCTCCCGCTTCCAGGGTAGGATGCTCGCACAGGGCAAGCCTCTTCCAGTGGCGGCGCTCAGTACTCTCCCCCTTAGGCCACGATGCACGCGTGCGACCCGCATCTCTTCCTCCTCACCGGTGACCCATCCTCGAGCAGTGCATCCTAAAAACTGTGAGGCGAGATCTAGTCCTTCGTCTCTCCTAGTTTTGCATTTCATCGATTTGACCATTCCTACTCTATCTGTCTCTCAATTAAACATAGGGGGACTGGCTCTCAATTCACTACTACAGAATGGACTTGTTGTCCCGGGCGGTAACAGCCTTTAGTCCCGGTTACCGCGCCGGGACAACGATCCCGGGACTAAAGGTGGAACCTTCAGTCTCGGGTCATCGAGCCGGGATTAAAGAGAGATCTTTAGTCCCGGTTGGTAACACCAACCGGGACTAAAGGCCCTCCAAAAAGCGAACTGGCAAGATTTTTTAGTCCCGGTTGGGGTTACCAACCGGGACTAATGAGTTCATTTTTAGTCCGGTTGGTAACCCCAACCGGGACTAAAGGTTCCTTTTCTTTTTTTTTTTTTTGTTTACTTTGTTTTCATTTCAGTTACACGTATTTGTTTAATATATAATATGTTTTTATGTACGTATTCTACGTTGCTAATATAAATACACGCATGCATATAATTACATCTAATTCTCATCTTGAGCATTATTATATTCGAATAAAGTATGAAACTATATATATTATAGATAGATATATATATGTATATATACAACACTTTCATAATCTTATTCTCGAAAATAACGATATCAATAAACATTTAATTTACATCATTTATTCCTTAAGATCAAAGTAGAACTCGCCGTTGGGATTTAGCACTTTTTCTAGAAGATATCCTGCTATTGACTCTTGAACTGCTTTCAGATGGTCTTTTTGCATGACCCTTCGTTTCAACCATTCGATCTTGCATTTGAAATAAAAGGAAAAGTATTAATACACATATATGTATATATATTCATTTAAAAATAAATAAAATTGATATATACGCATCTCGAGGACATCTTCGAGGAGTTCTTCTTATGTGCGCTTGTGATGATAAATTCACAAACGTAGTATCCACACAAGTTATTACCTTGTTCTGCCAAGAAAACACCACTTGTCACGAGAAGAAGATTATTCTCATCATCTCACACGTAAATTGAAGTACGATATAGTAATTAAACACGTGGGGAAGTGTATATAGTACAACTTACTGGTATTTCAACTACATTAAGTGGTGCCTTGCAATCCTTGCGATGTTGCCGAATAAACTCTTTCCAAACCCTATGCGACCAATAATGTACGATCGTTAATAAATTATGGCAAAGTCTATTCAATAATAGTTGTGCGCGAGAGATCGAAATTACCCCTGGATAATGTCTATCATATCTTGGTATAGTGCCCGTTCTTTTCTCAACGAGTCAAAGATTAGTAACCGACTTGAGTTTAACTCAATGACAATGAGTATCCAGTGAAAACTGCATTGGTTTATACACACACGTACATGCATATAAGTTGTATTGATATTACATAAAATGTGTAGACTACATTATTATTAACACTTACTCAAAGTTGTACGGGAAAAGTATTGTTGTCTTATCGTGCTGCTTCATGAAGAACATCATGATATTCTCCTGTGCTTCAGATACCCATCGCTCCTTAATAATAATACCGGTTTTGAATACGATATAAGGATCAATGAAGCCAACACTGGTGTCTTGTATTCTTTGGAGCTCTGACATCTGGAATCTGTATATAAATATAAGTTACATGTGAGGATAATTATATATACGTACGCATGGAAGTGAGTTTATTAAATAAAAGTAAGAATCACTTACAAACAAAAGGAGCTAATGATTGATTTGTCCAGGCGTCCAAGTGGAATAGTTGATGCAATTCTTGAAACTAATATGTAAGATGTCATCGCCACGGAAGTAATGATGGTCTCTAAATCGACAAAGATCCATTTGCTCACCCCCGCCACACTTTGCATGTACCACTTGTTGAGCAAGTACATTTGCGTACCCAATTCATTCAGAGCAGCGAGGTTGTATGCATTTTTTGCCATATTTATAAGTCTTCCGGTATCAACTTTCGTGTTCGGATTGGAGCTTTGCCCGTCAATTGATCCAAGGTTAAACCAAGTATCTTTAAAAAAGCATTAAGGGCTTGAACCGACACTTCTCGAGTTGTGCGGTCGATAGACTTCTATGTTGGAACCATATTCATTAGCAACAACAAGATTTTGCATTGGTTGCTTCGTTGTTGTCCATTTGTGGGACATCCTTCCCCGATGCTCTTTTCCTTTTCTTATCGCATCATGTGACTTTTACGAGGGAGCGATCATAGTCCGATAGTGGCGAAGGCTTACGAAGTTCAATCATCTTTTTTCTTGTGAGCATCGACCTTACCTTTCAAAGCACATCTCGTGGTATGTAAAAGTACGGCTTCTCCTTAAGCTTTGCTTGACTCTTGTTTTGATATCTATAAAAAATCTTTTACTTTTTTGTCTTCTTCAATTTGCTATTTGCTCATCGGTCTTTTCAGAAGTATTTCTTGAGAAATAACTCTTTTTCTCGGGGTCTTTTTGTCACGGGACCTTAGACGCGTCTCTTTGTAGTGCGTCGTTGTGGAGGGGTGGGGCGGTGTTGGAGATCGGCGTGGAGGCGATGAGGCCGGTGTTGGTGGAGACCGGCGTGGAGATGTTGGAGATCCAGGAGGCGGTGGGGCCGGTGTAGGAGTTGGAGATCGTTGTGGAGGCGATGGGGCGGTGTAGGAGTTGGCGATCGCCGTGGGGATGAAGTCGTCTCACCCCATTGTATTTGTGATGAGATGGGGAATGAATGATTAGGCTAGGGTGGGGAGAGACCTCGCTATAAAAACAATTTGTGTGTCAATTATTTTTGAAGCCAATAGAAAATTAATGGAAAATAATATTTCATTCACTTTCATTCGTACCTAGGGTGAGGTAGGGGAAGGTGGCGCCCTGGGAATGATGATGAAGCATTTGCGCCATTGAATAAATGTCTTCTCTGTTTCTCCTAGTGTCTTCTCCCCATCACCGCCTTCAATGTCAAGAGGAACATTGTTGTAACCTTTGAGCACTCTATCGATCGAGACGCTAGCATATCCAAAGTTGAATAATCGACCCATGGATTCTTGGTGTCTTCGTTCGGTCTATTGGAGATACAACCCCGGCATACCACCATGATTGATGCATTACCATCTGGAATGTGCAGCTCACATTTTGTTAGAGGCTCGGTAATGTCATCAACGAGGGAAGCGCAACCAGCGTCGTCTTGAATAATCGGCAGCTCCGTAGAAGCACAACTGCTTTTCATCTGACCAACAGGGCTAATGGTACTCCCGGCGTTGATTGCGATTGCATTTGACTCATTGCTAGCTGCACTTGCCTCTTGATCTCCTCCTGCATTCTTGCCTCAAGAGATTTTTCTCGTTCACATGATTCAAGCAATGCTTGTCGTGACTCATCAACAAATTGCTCCAATGCATTAATTGCTTCGCCTCCTCATCCTTCTTTCTCTGGCGGCTTCAGAGGTATCCTTGTCTGCTGGGAATGCGTGTAGCCACGGAACCGCCCCATAGCCTCTTGTTCGACCACCGTGTTCGGGATTCTCTAGGGCATATGTCAATTCATCCTTCTCTCTGTTGGGCTTGAAAACACCACTATCAGCTTCTTCCCTAGCACGAGCTAGTCTCGTGTTGCTCTCTCAATGTTTTGGCGAAAATTAGCTTGCCGATTGTTCGGGTCTAGGCTTCCCCATGAGCGTAGAACCAATTCTTCGATGCGTTGAGGCTAGTTCTTTTCTATTGTTCGGTATGATTCCTTGGCGGTAATCTCGCTTCTAGGTTACGCCACTTGGGAATAGCACTCCTATAACCACCGATCCCATGCGATGATGGTATTGCTTCCATCGGGCATTCCGCCGATTCCTCATCACACGTTCCTCACTTTGTCTTGAGATGTCTTGTATTCTACTGAAGGCATCCCAATGGGACTCAACTTGACAAACGCCTTAGCATTGAAATCGCGTAGCATTCTTCAAGATAAACTTTTTATACAATGTCTTCTTCCAACTCTGGAACAATGTTGCCATCTTCTTCATTGTCCAATCCCTCACTAGCTCCTTCAAAGCATCATCGCTTGTAATGTGAAATCTTGAGTGATATCTCTCCAAGCTAGGTTCTTATCACGATCGGATACAAAACTAACATTAGGAGCGGATATCTTACGCTTCCATTCACGAGCACTAATCGGGATCCTATCCTTACAATGAACCCACATTGATTGACATATGTACGAGCATGTGGTCCCAATGGTTTGCCGTGTGTCGGTGTAATTTCGATATTATGAAACGGCCCTCTAATGGCTTTTTTGGCCCTCGGACTTTCCTACTTTTGTCGATGGTTGATGTAGATCGAGAGACCGGCTACATGAGTAGAAACACAACGATTAACAACAAATATATGCACGCATGCATCTATAAGAGATGATAGATAATCGAATATACCTCGCCGAAGATTTTCTTCTAGCGACAATTTGTTGATCTTCAACCACCGCATATTCAGGATATCCTCATAATCAAAGAAAGTATCGACTCGTGTCATCTACATCCACATTGGTGCCGACGTTGATAATATCCGCCATTATGTCATCACTCAAGTTATCATCCGGAGCGACCATTTGTATCTTCAAGATAACACATAGATAGAATTATTATGGTACATAACATAAGTACATGTGATAACACATATAGAATTACTAAATCCAATTAAATATAATAACACATAATATTTCATAAGGATAAACATAAGAATTACATAAGGTATAGGCTTTGGAATCGAATCAAAAACACTTTCGATCCAAAAACATGAAAATAAGTACATGTATATATATACACATAGAATGATACAATATATTTTCTCTCTCTCAACACATAGAAATAAGTGCATATGTCTATATCTCTAGATATGCATGTGATAACACATAGAATGTCTCTCTAGATGCAATTTTCTCTCTCTCAACTTATGAAAATAAGTACATGTATATATACATATAGAAATAATTAAGTACATATATACATATAGAATCTCTCTAGATATATATATATAGAGAGAGATAGAATATATAATTACTAAATCCAATTAAATAAATCTAACATGAAATTAGATAAACTAGTAATAGATAATACATTTTAAAAATTCTAACTAACTAAAAATTATCTAAAAACTAACATATATCAACTAACAATCTAACTAATATAACATATATCAATTATCTAATAAATCTAACTAACTAAAAAATCTAAGTAACATATATCAATTATCTAATAAATCTAACTAACTAAAAAATCTAACTAACATATATCAAAAACTATCTAAAAACTAACTAAACTACTAATATTATTTATTAGTATTATCTAAAAACAATTAAAAATCCAACATTATAATCGATTTACAAAGAAGCGGGTTTCAAGCCAAGGGGCGAGTTCGACGACGAGGCCGGGCAAGGGCTCGACGACGGCGAGACGAGGCTCAAGCAAGGGAGGCTCGACGACGGCATTTGAGATCACGAGGTCGAGGCTGGTGAGGCGAGAGCTCGACGGAGGAGGCGGGGGGGGCTCGGCGACCACGGGCGGAGGAGGCGAGGCGTCTGGGCGAGCTCGGACGGGACTGGCAAGCGGGCTCGACGACGGCAGACGAGGATCGGGATCGACGACGAGGGGGCTCGGCGACGACGAGGACGAGCTCGGTCGGCGGAGAGAGACGGGATCGAGAGCGACGCCGAGATCGAAGATGAACAGAACAAGTCGATATATATAGGCGGTACCCTTTAGTCCATTTGGTAACACCACCGGGACTAAAGGTCATTAATACCTTAATTTGGTAATCTCAACCGGGACTAAAGGCCCAACCCTTTAGTCCCGGCTGCTTCTCTCTAAGCCGGGACTAAGGGTTTTAGTCCCCTGTTGGTGTTACTAGCCGGGACTAAAAGTATTTTGGGCGGGCACCGAAATTGCCGCCCACCCTTTAGTCCGGTTCTTGGTCCGGGCCGGGATGAAGGCTGAAAAATTTTGCCAACCCGCCAAACAGTACTTGGAAAGACACAGGATTTTGATTTTGTTTAATACTAGGTTAATCAATTAATTCCATAGCAACTTCAATACTTTGCAATATTTATTTTAAAAATTCTATTGATTAACTAATTATTTATTGTAAATAGGAAAATTTTGTAACCTAAAGTTTTTAATTTCTTTTATGAATATAGAATATCAATGTGACTAATACTAAGTATTTTGTTAATGCAAAAATATATTTGTAACTTAAAATTAATAAAACTAATATTATTCGATAGGAAATTTATTATCACATTATTGTAACGTCAATGTTTCAATTTTTTCTCGGTTTTGACCAAAATTGATGTGAAATTTTTGTTGAACCTATAAAAATAAAGAAAATGTAGTATTTTTGTTCTACAACTTTTTCAAATGAAAAAATGGTCTATATAAGGATTGTAGATATTGATGATATGAACAAACTTGGTATTCAAAACTTTTAAATTTTAGATAATCTAGGGTTCCGAAAACTAGTTTGTAGGCGTCGAAATTTAAAAATCATAAATTTGAACCATCCAAACTTTCTCAAATGGAAAGTTGACCAAAACAACAATTGTAGATCTTTTTGAGTTTAACAAACTTGGTATTCAAAACTTTTCAATTCGAAGTCATTTAGAGTCCATAATACTAGAGTCAAAGTGTTGTTTTTTCAGTTGACCAAATTTGACTTGGTCAAACTTGCTCAAATGAGACACTAAATGACCTCAGATGAAAAAACTCTGAATACCAAGTTTGATCATCTCAGCAAGATCTACAATTGTTACATAGCTCATTTTCCCATTTGAGAAATTTTTATCAAACACTAGTCACAACTTCTTGAATCTCATATAGACTATCTAAAACTATGTCACACACTTGTGAAAATTGAACTACATTTTGTTCAAGCTTTCTCAAATGAAAAAATGGCCTATATAAGGATTGTAGATATTGATGATATGAACAAACTTGGTATTCAAAACTTTTAAATTTTAGATAATCTAGGGTTCCGAAAACTAGTTTGTAGGCGTCGAAATTTAAAAATCACAAATTTGAACCGTCCAAACTTTCTCAAATGGAAAGTTGACCAAAACAACAATTGTAGATCTTTTTGAGTTTAACAAACTTGGTATTCAAAACTTTTCAATTCGAAGTCATTTAGAGTCCATAATACTAGAGTCAAAGTGTTGTTTTTTCATTTGACCAAATTTGACTTGGTCAAACTTGCTCAAATGAGACACTAAATAACCTCAGATGAAAAAACTCTGAATACCAAGTTTGATCATCTCAGCAAGATCTACAATTGTTACATAGCTCATTTTCCCATTTGAGAAATTTTTATCAAACACTAGTCATAACTTCTTGAATCTCATATAGACTATCTAAAACTATGTCACACACTTGTGAAAATTGAACTACATTTTGTTCAAGCTTTCTCAAATAAAAAAATGGCCTATATAAGGATTGTAGATATTGATGATATGAACAAACTTGGTATTCAAAACTTTTCAATTTTAGACAATCTAGGTTTAGAAAACTAGTTTGTAGGCGTCAAAATTTAAAAATCACAAATTTGAACCGTCCAAACTTTATCAAATAGAAAGTTGACCAAAACAACAATTGTAGATCTCAAATGAAAAATGGCCTATATAAGGATTGTGAAGTCATAACATATTACATAATATCCGTCTCTAAAACATAATATATTAAACATGCATCGTTGTATCATGCGAGGCAACAAATTGAATTTCTTCTTGACGTATGACCCTTGGTTATGATCTTGTCGTAACCATGGAGTGTCTTCATCATTTAACATGATGCTTGGATCTTTCTTCACTATGAAGGGTGGAATTCGGACATTTCTTTCGTAATCTTCCGACATGTCCGACTTGTCTTCAATTCCTACTATATTTATTTTCCCGTAAAGAATTATGTGGCGCTTTGGCTCATTGATCATTGAGTTGATGTCTTCGTTTTTTCCTCTCTTTGATTTTGTAGACATGTCTTTCACATAGAACACCGACTCACATCGGCAAAGAAGGACGAATGGTTCCTCTTTGTATCCAATATTGTTGAGGTCCTTGTTGTCATTCCATACTCTTTGTCATTGTTACCCTCCTCCCAAATTCAAACTTCACCCATTGGCACCGGAACAAAGGGACTTTAAAATTAGGTGCGTAGTCTAGTTCCCATATCTCTTCTATGCGGCCATAATATGTTTGTATATTCCCATTTGGATCTGTGCCATCTATGCGAACACCACTATTTTGATTGGTGCTCCTTTTATCTTGGGCAGCTGTGTAAAATGTATTCCCATTTATCTCGTACCCTTGGTACGTGAGGATATGCCACGATGGTCGCCTAGCCAACAAATCTGATTGCTCATCAATATTGTCATCGCCTTGACATCTTTTTCGCAACCAACCACTGAAACTTTCCATGTGCTGACGCCTAATCCAAGCTTCAGTCTTCCCTGGAAACTTGGATCGTAAGAACTCCTTATGTATCTCGATGTACGGATGCACCAATGACGAGTTCTGAAGAACTGTGTAGTGTGCTTTATTGAAATAATCGTCTTCCATGCCGATATATGTTTTCTTCCCTAAAGTTCCTTTACCACTGAGTCTCCCCTCATGTCGTGATTCGGGAACACCAATCGGGGCAATGTCAGGAATAAAGTCAACACAGAACTCAATGACCTCCTCTGTTCCATAGCCCTGGGCGATGCTTCCTTCAGGCTTAGAACGGACTTTCACATATTTCTTCAAGACTCCCATAAACCTCTCGAAGGGGAACATGTTATGTAAGAACACAGGTCCAAGAATACTAATCTCCTTCACCAAATGAACTAGGATGTGTGTCATGATATTAAAGAAGGATGGAGGGAACACCAACTCAAAGCTGACAAGACATTGAACCACATCATTCTATAGAGTAGCTAGTTCCTTTGGATTTTTATTGCCTTCGAGAAATTGCATTGAGAAATGCACATAGCTTCACGGTGGCTAGACGCGTACATGTGGAGGTAGAATTCCTCTTAAAGCAACTGGAAGCAATTGCGTCATAAGCACGTGGCAGTCGTGGGACTTTAAGTTTAGGAATTTTTTATCTGGCACATTTATTATACCCTTTATATTGGAGGAGAATCCCGATGGGACCTTGATGCTGCTTAGACATTCGAACATCTTTGTCCCTCTCTTCTTTGCTAAGCGTGTAGCTAGCGGGACTTAAGTAATGACGTCCATCACTGTCTTCTCTGGATGAAGGTTGTCTCATTCTTTCATGCATTTGCAAGTCTGGCGTGCTTCAAGTGAATCCTTTGGCTTCCGTGACACACCCATGAATCCTAACGAGTTCACACAAAGATTCTTTGTCAGGTGCATCACGTCGATTGCGTTGCGGACCTCTAGGACTTGCCAATAGGGTAGCTCCCAAAAGATGGACTTCTTCTTCCACATGGGTGCATGTCCATTAGCATCTTTGGGAACAGATTCACTGCCTTGTCCCTTTCCAAATACTACTTTCACATCCTTGACCATTGCAGTACATCTTCCCGGTTCGGTTATGAGGCTTCTTTCGGTGGTCCGGCTTACCTTTAAAATGCTTCCCTTTTTTCTTACTTGGTGATTCAAAGAAAGGAATCGCGATGGCCAAGGTACATGACCTTTCGACATCTTTTCAAATATATACTGTCAAGGTCATCAAAACAATGTGTGCATGCATTATATCCTTTGTTTGTCTGACCTGAAAGATTACTTAAAGCAGGCCAATCATTGATGGTTACGAACAACATTGCTCGTAGGTCAAAGTGTTCTTGTTTGTACTCATCCTGGATACGCACACCTGGTTTGTTCCATAAAACTAGAAGTTCTTCAACTAATGGCTTCAGATATACATCAATATCGTTGCAAAGTTGCCTCGGACCTTGGATGAGGATCGGCATCATAATGAACTTCCGCTTCATGCATAACCATAGAGGAAGGTTGTAGATACATAGAGTAACCGCCAAGTGCTATGACTAGTGCTCGCTGTCCAAAAGAATTCATACCATCTCGTACTTAAGGCGAACCTTAAGTTTCTAGCCTCATTTGCAAACTCGAAAATTTCTCGTCTATCGCTCTCCTTTGGGACCCATCATTTGGGTGTCTCAAAGATATTGTCTACCTTACGGTCTTCTTTATACCACCGCAACAACTTTGCGTGGTCTTTATTCTGAACAAACGTTTTAAGCGTGGTATTATAGGAGCATACCACATAACCTTGGCAGGGATTTTCTTTCTAGGACGTTGTTCACCCTCGACATCACCGGGATCATCGCTTTGATCTTATACCGCGATGCTTTACATACGGGCATTCATCCAAATTCTAGTATTCATTGCCATGGTAGAGGATACGGTCATTAGGACATGCATGTATCTTCCGGATTTTTAATCCCAAAAGGCGGACAACCTTTTTTGCTTAAAGACGTAGTGGTGGGCAATTCATTTGGCTTCGGAAGCATCTTCTTTATAAGGTTTAATAAATTCCCAAATGCCTTATCGGATACACCATTCTTTTTGCCTTCCTTTGTAGCAATTCCGATGTTGTACCCGACTTTTTTTGCCCCTCTTGGCCGTCGGGTATAGCAACTTCCTATGATCCTCAAGCATGCGCTCCAACTTAACTTTCTCTTTTCACTTTCTCATTCTTGTTGTGCATCACGAATGGCATCGCCAAGAGCATCACCGAGATCATCTTCTACCGCTACCTCTTCTTCATCTCCCCCATTGTAGTATCATCAAAGGCACCATCTTGAGCAATAATGTCATCAATGTCTAAATCTTCTCCTTCACCTTCTTCCATCATGACCCCGCTTTCTCCATGCTTAGTCCAACATATATAGTTTGACATGAAACCCGACTTAAGCAAATGTGAATGAAAACTCATTGAGCTTGAATATTCCTTTAAATTCTTACATAGGGCACATGGACAGATATGAAACCATCCCGCTTATTTGCCTCAAACCACACCTAAGAAATAGTGCAAGCCCTCTATAAAGTCTTGGGAGCGGCGATCGGCATTGTACATCCAATGGCGTGACATAATCAGTATACACGACAAATTATGAAAACCTTGAACATAATTAAGTATTTTATTACACAACATAAATGACACACACACGGTTGATTAATTAACTAAGCCTGGCTACAACGTAAGCAATCCCAACTATCACTAAACAAACTAAAACTACAATGCACTTCAAGTAACATAATTATTTTGTGATCAGACGCAACTAAAAGCAGACAAATCATTCTTACGTTGAATATCAATAAGCTTCTCCTATTGGGCTCATTGCCTCATCGCCAGCAGCCGCTACCTCTCAAGCGCACCCAAATTTCGCACGTATGTAGCATAATCTTCCTCCCAAGTACCAACCATCGCATCCATTGCCCTCCCACTTTGAAATTAAAGCCAAAAATATTTAGTCAAAATATTCAAAAAAGCAGTCAATTAGCCATAATTATAAAATGCGTAAGAAACTCACATCGCGATCCGGGCACTTGTAGAAAACACGACCCTTGTTGGGTCCCTGTCTCTTGACTCGGTACTCCATCACAATCTTCTCGCTTACACTTGCCGCAGATAATAATGAGAGGAGTTCGGCCTCGATCGTTCGCAACCGAACGAGAGGCCGAGGATCCGATAACGATTGTCATCTACTTTCTATACTTATTTTTGCAAACTAGTGTAAATTTCATATTTTCAAATATCCATCAAATTATAGCTCAAAAACATGTTTCAATAAATAACCATCCGTACTAGTTGACCTTGCTTACGTGATCATCTCGTGAGCATTTCTCCACCGGACGGCACCGTGCTTGGCCAAGGAAGAGCTCCGATTCTACGAGAAAGGGAACACGGTCTTCCACGACCGTTGCCGCTCTCCCTCAGAGAATCAAAGCTCCTCCTTGACGTCCGTTACCGCTTCGGCGAGAGAACATGCTTGCCGAAGCTGAACACGGTCCATAAGTTCAACTAATACGGATTTTCTACAATTTTCTAACAATTTTCTAAGTTTTTCATTTTATGGAAAAATTAATTCTAAGATCACGTAAGCCACCGGGGACGAGAATGGCGCGTGCTCCAGCGAGGACGAAAGCGAGGCGTGATTTTGATGAACTAATTTAACTTTTGTTTATCCAAACATATATGCAAATCATCATGTGAGTTTGAGCTAAAAATGACATATAAAATCATAATAAAGTCCAACATATAAAGTTACACATACATCTACTTCGCAAAATAAGATAAGCTACTGATAAAACATAAGAGGATTAAGTTTGTTACCTCCAAAATCGAAGAGCAACACCAATGGAGGGGAGAGTGCAAGAACAACAACAAAGTGAAGAAGAGAGCAAAGTGAGTTTGAATAATGGAATGACTCGGGCTCGGGAGGAAGAATTGAGCAGAATTATAGGCGGGATAATTAGTCCCGGTTAGGGATCCAAACCGGGACTAAAGATTAATCTTTATTCCCGGGCATAACCCAAACCGGGACTAAAGCTTTAGTCCCGGCTGGTATTACCAACCGGGACTAAGGTAAACCTTTAGTCCCGGTTGGTAATACCAGCAGACTAAAGATCCCTGTCCCGCGGACGACCGTTGGGCAGGGACCTTTAGTCCCGGTTGGTATTACCAACCGGGACTAAAGGACCCTTTAGTCCCGGGGGCAAAAAATGCCGAGGCTAATGCTAAATTGAGACATCGTTCTAAAATCTGTTCTCTAGTAGTGATTTAGCACAGGGGAGCAGCTATCGATTCAGTGCATTGGGAGCTGCAGGTCAGGGTGCCGACGATGTGGTGCCACAGCCAAGTCTAGGGGCGTTTGCATGGTGCAGCGGCGGGGACACGCATGCACCACGGCCACATCACGCAAAATCGCTGATGATGACCTGCTCGCTGATGTCTTCCCGGCCAATGTTAGATCTAGTCTTGCCCAACAAAGATGGCATCAACAGCATCATGCGTAATGAAACGGCTTCAGAGCGGCAACGACTTCCGATGGTGTGACTGTAGCATGAACGAGGCACGACGGTGGCTACTGAGCTCAATGGGCTCGACAGGCTTGGTAGCGAGAGCTCGGAGGCCTGCCTCTGCTATTCTTGATTAAAAGTGACGTCTTACATTGCTCTGGCTAGAAACACTACTGAAGGCTAGCAAACAGCACCTAAATTCTACTAAGTTTAGAAATTATCATAAATTTCGGCAGTCTCTCTAGTATAATGGGCATCTGAACAAGCAAAACCACATAACATAGATAATATAATCTCACAAGTAGTAACAGAAGCACCATAGCCCACCCCGATAATAGTACAAGGACCACCTCAACTGCAAAGATGATCTCATCAAAACCAATCCTTGAGCAACAACTAATTAACCTATTACAGGTGCAACAACTTTGAATTGAGTAACTAAGCATGCATAACTAAGTGTTTGTATTCATGAAGGTGTTACTCCCAGTCCCATGCAACCGTTCCTACAGTGCGAAAGTGTGTCAATTTTTGAGTTACTTAATCTGCATCAAACTTTAAGGTTTTATCACTAACCTGTCTTTGATACCAAATGTAACACGTCGCATCCAAAATTTGCTTATATGGCCCAGCTCTACATATGGAATGGGCCTATATACATATAGCACATATCTTACACTTTCAATCTCGCTTTATGTAAAAGAGTTAACATGGATGTGTTATGTTTAGAATGATAAGGATTATAAGCTAGCCCTCACCCTCTTAAATATATTCAAGGTGGTACATACTAAATCCACCAACTACAACCACACATCTGCCACACGGGCCACATGGGCTAACTTCAAAACTACTACAGGCTGCTAATGGGCTAGGGTGTTACACCTCTTCTTAGAGGTGTAGGAGCAACCCGTCTCTGGAAATATATTTTGCCCGTCTCTAAAAACACACAACCAAGGAATGCAAAAATGTAAATGCAAAATGTAAGGGGCTAGAGATTGCAAACTCTTGCACGATGATGTTTTTGTCAAGGTATCACAAAGCTCACATTTTCCCCAGTCCTTGTTGGAGCCAACAACAAGGATGCCCTCCCATTGGTGAAATGATTGGTTCGGCCATATGGGGGTGGATAGCCTAATTAAGGCACAACACTAGCAAACTTGTTAGAAATAAGATGGCCCGCATTACTCAAGCTTAGTCTAATAAAGGAACTGCTACGCAAAACTAGAGGAAAAGATAGTAACTCGCATGACAAGCAAACAAGCCCCTACACTTGGTCATGTTGTTCATTAAACACCAAAATCACATAATGGCCATGACAGGTGCTATTTTCCTTATAGTCTCGTCGAAGGACATGATTTACTTCCATGCTGTCAAACTTTTGTTCGAGCTTACACACTTCTCAGTAGTATGTCTCCTTCTTTGAGTCCTTGCATGATAGCTCCTTTATCACATGGTTGATGACTAGCTCGGAGTCCCTATGGGTGTAGAGTCTGTGGATATCCGGGGATATTGCCATTCGGATGCCATATAGGATAGCTTCGGGCTCAACAACATTGTTTGTTGATCCATCGAACTGGATTTGTAGGACGTATTTTAATCTTTGTTCCTTTAGAGAGACCAGTTCGATGCCATCCCCCACACTATTAACATGGGCGACCCATCAAAATACATTGCCTAGTATTCCAGATTGTTTGGAGCTAGAGGTGTTTGGGCTTCGGTCCAATCAACCACAAAATCGACTAGAGCCTATGATTTTATAGCCTTGCGAGTTGTGTAGGTGATGCCATACTGCATTAACTCCAACACCCATTTAGCTATTTGACTGGTGACATCTTATTATTGATGTCTCTCCAAGAGGGAAAGAGGTGACTATTGTGATTGAGTGGGAGTCGAAGTAATACAATGACTTTTATTTGGTGAGGACTGCACAAAGTAGCTTCTGGATTTGTGGCTACTGAATTTTGATCTCAATTAGCATCAAGCTAATGAAGTAGACTAGACATTGGACCAGTAAGGCATGTCCTTCTTCCTTTTCCTTTCAACCACTATGGTTGTGTTGACCACCTGCGTTGTGGCTGCGATGTAGAGAAGTAGTGTCTCATTGTCCATTAGGGTGACGAGGACTAATATATGGGGATAAACTTCTTGAGGCTGTCGAGAGAACCCTTGGAACATATCCAAACCATATCTTAAAGCCTAGATTCAAAGCTCTTGGTTCCAAGCCCTCAAACTCTCGAATTCTCGCTCTTTTGGTGGATTTCTTGAGAAATCCTTGATCTATGATTTTAGGACTTGTCTTGGTCGCTTCCTAGGTGTTGTGACTCATGGAAAATATGCTTAGGCCATGCCTCAATTGAATTCCCAAGAGCACCTTCAAAACCCTTCTCTCTAGAATATTATGAAACCCCCATTTTGAGAAGGATACAATCAATTTTCGTGCCCACGCTTTGAGCTTTTTGTGGAGATCTTTTGGGGATAAGTTCATAGTATTCTAGTAGATATGTGTGCAAAATTTAGTGCTGTTTGGGCATAATTTGTCTAGTTTCAAAGCTTTTCTCAATTTTCAGTTATGCTGTTTTGATTCAGTCAGAATGCGGAACCTCCGCGGTTTGGGGGTTTCCGTAACAGTGGCTCGATTTTTTCTCCAACACTTCTCTAAGTTTTTGCTAGTTCACTCTTGGTTTATCCTATCACTTGTTGACTTTCTATCCTAGGAGTAAAGGGGAAAATGTTTTCTTGGTGCGTTGGGACATAGGCAGGGAGTTCTTGTGAAAGAATTTTAATTGGATCTCGATGACTCCTTTGGGTGAGGTCTCGATGACTCCTCCTACTACCTACTGGCTTCTCTTCTCAATGACTCCTCCTGACTCTCATGCTCCTCTCAGCGACCCCGCGTGAAACAACCCCGATTTCCGCGAAGGGAAATCCACAGAGTCAAAGTGTAATAAGACCGCTGTAGATCATATTACCCAGATTCCAGTCGAATATCACATCCATACAACAATAATATCAGAGTACAAATAGTGCGGAAGTACATAGATTATTACATCGCCGCATTGGCGGAATCAAAAGTAGCATTCATTCAGAACAGCTTGAAGATAGGATCGCCAAACTCGAGCGTAGGAACGAACCCCTCAACCGTCAAACTCCTCGGAGCTATACTCCTCAGCAGAACCTGTGTGCCAAAATTTATCAGTACGATTTGTACTGGCCACTCCCAACCCTATGAGCATTGCTTTGTGGAAATTGGATGCAAATTGGATGTAATCAAGAGGAACCTATAAGGCTGGGGTTTCCTATGCATTAGTAAATCAAGTATATAATAATAGTTGGTCAAGTTTTAACTCCATTCACACACCCATTCCACCCCATTCCCATTCTAGAGCCAGATTTCGATCCTGGGATCGATATACCACCATCTCCACACCATCTCCATACCACACCCATACCATCGCTCAGTCGACAGACCAACTCCCTCTCGACACTGTCTCAAGGCCCGTAGCCCCTGGCTACGTCCGAACACTCACTCCCGGGGGGAGAAAAGAAGGACTCATCTCTCTATCTAGTTTAAGTGAAACCCAGGAAAGGTCCATTGCCGACGAGTCGGCATATGTATCGATCGATCAACCATACACTCTGCAGAGGTTTTACATAACCACAAGATCTGCCTTCCTCGCTGACCATCGTCAACTGGGCTGATTCCGGCCGCTTGCTAGCCTAGGATAATGCCACTCTACCATTCAGCCCTGGTACACCCCAAGTCTGGTCTGGGGTGGCTGAAACTGTGAGTCATGAGCCGGGTCCACAAGGTCTCCATGAAGTCTCGGAAGGGTGTGGGGGAAATCCTCCGGACTCCGTACCTTCCTCACACTGTCCACTATCAACCAAGCAGTAGTGGCAATATCATACCAAGTAGTCCAGCCGTCCCGCACCATATAGGGCGAGTGGTACGTAAGGCTTCCCGGTGAATCTGAGTACTAGTAAGTCCTTAGGGATGACCAAGTCAGAATGTCTCCATCAGGGTTTCCATTTACCGTGCCACCACAACACCTCCACCCTGGGCTCCTCCCATTACAGGTTCATACCCTGGGCCACCTCATATACCATTTACCCACCACAGGTATCCATTCCAGGGGTGCCTAGGTAGCACCCCACGGCAAGACTTGCCCCAGGCTCGTCGTATACTCCAACTTGGTCGACACACCCTCACCCTCCACGCACCCAAGTCACACACGCAGCACTCTCCCCATGGTCCAGATAACGCCAGTTTCCATCATGCATCAATGTAGTGCAAGCGTAGTAGAAGTAATAAGCGATGAAATGTAATAGCAAGCGTGTGACTAGCCTAACAGCAGGGTGAGCAGGGGTAAGGTTGTGTCAAGGTAAAGGCCATCAAGAAAACATACTACCATGCAAGTCCTACCATAGTGTGATCATAACAATAAAGTAAAGCACTAGCATTTCTATTTTCGCCATGCGTAATAGGTGCTATGAGATTGGGTGGGATGTGGCACCTTCAGTGTAGTCGTCTCCGTACTCCTCACGGTACTCACGATCCTCGTCCGTCCGGTTCTCCTCCGAGTCTGCAAACAACCGTATTATAGTCGCATTTAGCGACGTCTATAGAATAGCACAAAGAAGCAATGAAAATTCAAAAGAGCCAAATGCACTCAAACATGGGTCCATTGCGTAGAGCTCGATTTTAGATGAATTTTGGTCCTGGTTTCGTATTTTTCTGAGGTCGTATGAATTAGTTATGAATTTCTAAAGATTAAATCTATTTCTGAAAATGGAAAAAGGCTGAATTAATCCTAGGCTGACACGTGTCATGCTGGGGTCGGTCCACGTGGCTTGCTGATGTTAGCATGACGTCATCAACGTCATCCTCACCGACAGGTGGGGCCAGAGGCTATTGAGTCACTGACAGGTGGGTCCGGTCAAAGTCAACGGCGAGTCAACGGTCTGGGTCACTAACGTGTGGGGCCAGGGCTGCTGACGTCAGCAGCTGATGTCAGCGTGACGTCAGCATGACCTTATCACGGCCGTGTAGGTTCCTGTCGTGTGGGTCCCGCGTGACGTCATCACGACGCCAGCATGACGTCATCATCTGACGTGTGGGTCCAGCAACACTGTGTCGCTGACATGTGGGGCCAGGTCAATGGTCAATGTTGACCGGTCAACGGTCAATACGGGCTGGGTCTGAACTGGGCTCTGGTGGGCTCGGGTTGGGCCGGTCTGGGCCAGGCTGACCCGGACACGTGGCACGCTATGATGCTGCCACGTCACGGCCGTGGGCTCTTATTGGGCTTCATCCACAGCACGGCTCACACTGTGTGGCTCACGGTGGACCAGCGCTCATGGTTCATGGACCTACAGCAGGGTGCATGGTGGACCAAGTCCACCATCTCTTCTCCTTCGCTCGGCTCACGTGCACCGAGCTCACGCACGGGTGGTCGGCGAGGGGGTGTTCCCCTGTTTTCTTCCGCGGCGGTGCTCCCGTCGGCGGCGAGCGCCCGGTGAGCCTCCGTGGCAGTGCTGGTGTCTGATTGGAGAGGGGGAAAGCTTCCCCGGGCCACGGTGATCATGATCCTGAGGTCTAACTGGTGGTCGAGGTCCTCCAGTGCGTTAGCCACGGCGGCTGGCGGCTCGGCAGTGCTCGCTGGTGGTGAGGCCGCGCACGTAGGCCTTCCAATGGCTGGTGCTGGGCAGATGAGGCTTCTACGGATTCGTGTGGACGCGGCGAGGGCGTCCCGAGCTCGAGGCGGCACTTCGGTTTCCCGGTGGCCGGTAGGGGCTCCAGCGGCCATGGTGACATGGTGACGACGGCGATGCGCATGGGTGATCAAGGGGGCTCCCGCGGGGTGGTCACGGCATGGTCGTGGGGTGTGCGTGGGTGCATGTGTTCCTAGTGGCTGGAGACAAGGCACTGGCCTGCGCGCTCCAGGTGTGGAGCGCCATGGCCGACGGTGAGGTTCGGCGGCAGAGAGAGACCGGAAGGGGGGGGGCTCACCGTGGGTGGCGTGGAAGAATGGATGGTGATGCCGTGTCGATTCGAGGCCATGAAGCTCCGGTAGCCGTGCAGTGCCGTGCCGAACCGCGTCGGTGATGTAGACGACGGCATCACTCTCAGCTCCGGCGGTCTCCTCCCCCGCAGCGGCTTCGGCATTTCCCCCTCTTCTCCCTTGGCTTGGGTGGGTTGTGGACGGCCTCTGAGGTGGTGGCTGGGCGATGGGACGAGCGCTAGGGCTCCAGGGCTAGGGCTTTTATAGCTGAGCTCGGCCATGGAGCCTGGCATTCGGTGGCTGGAGATTGAGGGGGATCGGAGGCGTGCATCCCATCCGACGGCCGTGCGTGGTTGCGTGGGCGCGGCGCAAGGGGGGGGGCAAGGCCATGCCCCGGGCATGACCCCCTGGCCCGCCCTGCCATTGCTGTCGGGGTTCTGTCGGAGGGGAGAATCAGCGTGGGCGTGGAGAAGAAGCACAGTAGGGCTGACATGCGGGGTCCAGCAGGCAGCGGCTGCAAGCGGAGGCGGGGAGACGCGCGGGCGTGGGCGACGTGCGGCTGACACGCGGGGTCCAGCGGCAGCGAGCGAAGGCGGGGAGCGCGCGGGCGTTGCTGGGCCGCAAGCTGGGCCGCGCGCGCTGGGGGTGGCGGTCGCAATGGTGCTGGCTGGGCTGGCTAGCTTGGGCCGAGCGGCTGGCTGCGAGGCCCACTTCTTCTTTTCCTTTTTCTATTTTTCATTCCTCTTCCATTAGTTTGAATTCAAATTTGGTTTTGGTTTTTGAATTCAAAAATTGGTACACCAAATTCATTAGAGTTTTAGATATGTGGCCCACCACATTTATATATATATATATTAGGAATTTATTTAGTCATTTTGTATAACAAAAGTAAGTGTAGTTTTGTTATACAAAAATATAAATAGTTTTTCACTAAAAGTCTTTATTCTTTGATTTGATTTGATGGTTTATTATTTTATTGGAGTTATTAAGCATATCATAACTCAAATGGAAATCCAACTCACATTTTGAATTTAGCAATGCATGCAATACTTTATTTGTTAGAATTTAAATGAACATGATTAACTAATGATATGCCATGCTTAGGTGTTAACTTGGGTTGGGGTTAGACCTAATGCAACTCTTAGGTTGGGTTTCTATACATTATACTCATCATCACATGGGATTTTTAAGAAAAAAATTTGTAGTTGGTATTTTTGGTGTGTGGATTTCTGGGTTGTTATAGTCCTACCCCCTTAACAGAATCTCGCCCCCGAGATTAAAGCGTAGCGTACCCTTCGAAGAGATAAGAATAGTGTAGCCGGAGGTCAGACTCTTTCTCCCATGTTGCTTCTCTCTCAGTGTGATTACTCCATTGGATCTTGCACATAGGAATAGTCTTGCTTCAGGTTTCTTTGGTATCTCTTCCCAGAATTCTGATAGGATGTTCTCTATACTCAAGTGTATCTTGAATGTCAAGTGTGTCGGTCAGGATCACTTCATCGGGCACTCTCAAACATTTGCGTAGCTAGGATACATGAAATACGGGATGTACACCCGTCAATTCCTCAGGTAACTCAAGTTTGTAGGTGAGCTTTCCAATTCTCTTGCAAATCTTGTATGGGCCAACAAATCTAGGGGCAAGCTTGCCTTTCACATGGAATCTGACAATCCCACGTAGCGGAGATACCTTGAGATAGACGAAGTCTCCCACATTGAACTCCAGTTCTCTTCTTCTTTTGTCAGTATAGCTCTTGTATCGACTTTGAGCAATTCTCAAATTCTCCTTCACTTGAGCAACTCCTTCTTCTGCATCTTGAATCTTAGCGGAATCAAAGAACGATCTTTCTCCCAGTTGGGACCACATCAAAGGTGTCTTACAAGGTCTGCCATACAGAGCTTCAAACGGCGACATCTTGATACTGAGTTGGTAGCTGTTGTTGTAAGAGAACTCTGCATAGGGTAAGCATTTCTCCCAATCAGATCCATAATTCAGCACACTAGCGCGAAGCATGTCTTCTAAGATCTGATTTACTCGTTCTGTCTGTCCATCTGTCTGCGGGTGGTAAGCGGTACTGAAATCAAGTTTAGTTCCAATAGACTTGTGCAGAGCTTCCCAGAATCGGGACACAAACTGAGGACCACGATCAGATACAATACTAGAGGGTGCTCTATGCAGCCTGAGAATATGCTCAATATATAGATCCGCTAATTTTTCTGCATTGGTCTTGGTCTTTACTGGTACAAAGTGAGCAATCTTGGTCAAACGATCAACAATCACCCAGATAGAATCATTGCCTTTCTGTGAACGGGGCAATCCAACTATAAAATCCATGGATATGCTCTCCCATTTCCACTCGAGAATGTCAAGAGGCTTTAGCAATCCTGCAGGCCTTTGATGTTCAGCCTTAACTCTATTACAGGTGTCACATCGTTCCACATGTCCTACAATGTCCGTCTTCATGCCTTTCCACCAAAAGTGTTTCTTCAAGTCTTGATACATCTTTGAATTCCCAGGGTGTATACAATACTTAGAATCATGGGCTTCTGACAGAATTTCCTCTCGTAGGGCTGGATCAGAAGGTACACAGATTCTGTCCTTGAACCAGATGGTCCCTTGTTCATCCTCATGGTGGTTGGTCTTGTAGCCTAGTTTCATCAAACCACGAAGATATTCGATCTCTTCATAATTTTTCTGAGCTTGACAGATGCGATCTATGAGATCATACTATATGCGGAGCTCATTCAATAAGCCATGCGGTAGTATCTCAAGTTGGAAGTCATCAATCTCTTCCTTGAGCTCAGGTGGTACAGATCCAGTGATCAAAGTGTGACAGTAACTCTTATGGCTGAGGGCATCTACGACTACGTTAGCTTTCCCCGGATGATAGTGAATTTCCAAATCATAGTCCTTGATCCACTCTAGCCATCGGCGTTGCCTCATATTTAGATCTTCTTGAGTGAAAAAGTACTTCAGGCTCTTGTGATCGGTGTAGATATCGCACTTGTTACCTATCAAGTAGTGCCTCCAAATCTTCAAAGCATGCACAACTGCTGCTAACTCAAGATCATGAGTAGGGTAACGGTTCTCGTGTTCTTTCAACTGTCGAGAAGCATAAGCTATCACTCTCCCATCTTGCATCAGTACACAACCAAGTCCTTGATGGGATGCATCACAATAGACCACGAAATGTTTGCTGATATCAGGCAATGCTAGCACAGGGGTTGTGGTAAGCTTCTGTTTCAATTCCTGGAAGCTTTGTTCGCACTCGGGCGTCCATTCAAACTCCTTAGTCTTTTTCAGAAGGTTGGTCATCGGACGGGATATCTTGGAGAAGTTTTCGATGAATCGGCGGTAATATCCAGCCAATCCCAAGAAACTTCTGACTTCTGACACATTACGGGGTTGTTCCCATTCTTTCACAGCCTCAATCTTAGCTGGGTCAACTGCAACACCTTCAGCTGATAGTACATGGCCTAGGAAGGCAACTTCCTATAACCAAAACTCACATTTGCTGAACTTTGCGTAAAGCTGATGTTGGGCTAGTTTCTCAAGTACAGTTCTCAGGTGACGTTCATGCTCTTCAGCGGTGGATGAATAGACAATAATGTCATCAATGAATACCACCACGAACTTATCTAGATCATCCATGAAAACCTTATTCATCATGTTCATGAAGTATGCGGGTGCATTCGTGAGTCCGAAGGATACCACAGTGAACTCAAACTGTCCATACCTAGTCACGAAGGCTGTCTTCGGTATGTCACTTTCTCGAATCTTCATCTTATGATATCCAGATCTGAGATCAATCTTGGAGAAATACTTGGCACCTCTGAGCTGATCAAGCAAATCATCAATCCTTGGCAGGAGGTACCTGTTCTTGATGGTGACTGCGTTCAAGTTCTGGTAATCAATGCACATTCTCATTGAGCCATCCTTCTTTTTAACAAACAGAACAGGGGATCCCCAGGGTGAAGCACTGGGTCTGATATATCCCTTCGAGATGAGCTCATCAAGCTGCTTCTTGAGCTCGGCTAGTTCATCAACTGACATGTGATAGGGTCTCTTGGCAATGGGTCCTGTTCCCGGCAAAAGATCAATGATGAACTCTACATCACGGTCTGGTGGCATACCCGGTAATTCTTCAGGGAATACATCGGGATAGTCTCTGACCACAGGCACATCATGAGCTATCTTTTCCTCTTTTTGTGATTCTAAACTTGCTTTAAGGGCACATAGGATAGAGGTGGACTTTCCAAACTGGGGTTCACATCTAATGACTTGGCCCGATGGGTGGGTCACTTGGACGTATCTAGGTGAACATGATATGATACCTCGGTGAATGGTTAACCAGTCCATGCCTAAGATGACATCTAGGTTAGTGGAAGGTAACAGGGTTAGATCGGCTTTAAAGATAAGACCCTCAATGGTAAGACTCACTCCCTTATAGATGTGGGTGCATTTTAGGTCTCCTAAAGGTGAGCTGGTGATGATAGGCTTTTCACGTGGGGTTACAGGCAGGTCATGCTCTCGTGCAAACTTGGATGATATGTATGAACAAGTTGCTCTAGAATCAAATAGAACTGATGCAGCATTGCCATTAACTAAAAACATACTGTACACAACGTCAGGGGCAGTCTGTGCTTCCTCAGCGTCCAGATGGTTGAGACGTCCACGAGTAGCAGATCCCTTGAACTGAGACTTCTGAGCAGCTGAGTTCTGAGGGCATTCAGCAGCTTTGTGTCCTGGTTGGCCACAAGCAAAGCATGTGAAAGGCGCACCGCCTGTAGGGGTTGGCGCGGGTGCCTTCCAGTTTCCAGTGCCTGGTGCGGAGCGGTTCTGTGCTAGGCGTTCATTCACAGAGCGGGAATGGTTGATACGATCCTAAGTGTTGTGGTCCTGAGCATAACGGTCCTGGGTGTAATGATCCTGAGCAGGGTGGGAGTATTTGGCGGTGTAGCCTCCACTTCCCCTACTCGATCCAGGGTTATCATCCCTGTTGTGGTGAGAGCGTTCCCTGGATGGTGCATCTCTGCGGAACCTCTTGCGATCACGAACACAGAAAGACTCCTCAGGCTTACGCTTGCTCTCCCTGTACTCTTCTCCAGCTTCAGCACGGTCCTTCTCAATCTGGATGCAGCGGTCCACCAGAGCACGCAGTGTGTTACTCTCAATACCGCCAAACTTCAGCTTGATGTGCGGGTTAAGTCCCTTGCGGTAATAGTACAGCTTCTCCTTCTCAGAGTTCACAACATAGGGAGGTGCATAGCGCAGAAGGTTGGTGAAACGAGTAGTGTACTCAGTCACCTTGTCCTTTCCCATCTTGATGTTGTGGAACTCCTCGGCTTTGGCCTCCATGATACCCTTGGGAATGTGATACTCAATGAATGCTTCAGCAAACTCATCCCATGAGATATTGGTAGGGTCTTCATGGGAGTCACTGAAACTGTCCCACCAAGCGCGTGCTGCACCTGTGAGCTGGTGTGCGGTAGCTCTAACACACTCATCGTCGGTGAAAGTAGTGAGGTCAAGCTTCTTCTCCATTTCCTTGAGCCAGTCATCGGCTACAAGCGGGTCAGGGTCGGTTTCATCATAGGTGGGTGGCCTTAGCTTCAGAAATCCTTCTAGCTTCCTTTGAAAGTCATTTTGCTAACCTCCCTGGTGATGGTTTGCTCCTTCAACAAGAGCTGCAAGAAGCTGGGTCTGCTGCGCCATCACTTCTGCCAGGTTTGGTGGTGGTGGTGGCGGAATGTTCTCCTCAACAGGCGGCGGGGTATTCTCCAGGTTGAAGGGTACCCCTCTACATCCACGGCCACAGCCACGGCCACGGTTGTTGCCACCACGGCCCCCGTTGGGTTCGGCTGGTTCGGGGATGGGCGCACGTCCATAGTTCATTAGGCGAGCAGATCGGCGGTTCAGCATCTGCAACACGGATCATAAGAATTTTAGTGCTTGTGCCATAAGTGCTTATAATTCAATTATGATTACATGATTTCAACGATTTAAAGAAAATCATTTATACTATCCAACACTCATTACAAAGAAGCAATAAGATCCATAAGTTGCAATAAGATCCAAATCATTCATTACATGGGTTTTATTACATAGCATCATCTCCAATAGCTACACTTGAAGACGTGCGAGAATCGTACTACGCATAGCGTCTCATAATACATCTCATAAGGGGTACATCATGGGGTACAACTCATGGAAGCTACTGACATATCTCATGACCACGCAGGGTCATCTACTCTAACTCGTACACCGCAGCTAGGATACGACTGTTCTCGATCTCGATCTCCTCGTCAGACTTGTGAAGTCGGGACACGTACTTCAAGGCCTTGGCGATCTCCTCAGTAGGCTTGGCTCCAGGTAGGGTAGGGCAGGCGTCTAGGTTGAGGCGAGTCGGTGCTAACTCAAACTCCTCTATCCTCGGCTTTGTCTTGCTGTGAATCTCCTTGGGTAGCTGATCCCACATACCCTTCATCTCCCTGAGGCGCTTCTTGTCAGACTTCTGCCAAGCCTGCCAAGTCCTCTCACACTTGTCCTGTAGGTATTCGGTCTGCCTGAGTGCCTCGATCAGGTGACCCTAGTTGCGAACGGCCTTCTTCCTGAACTCCTCTAGCTCCTGGGTCAAGGTCTTGTTCCGCGATTGGATTTTCAGCATATCAATCCCCTTGGACCTCTCTCTGTCTCCTCTACGGTTGAACTCGGCCTTCTTGTCGTCCAACTCCCTCTGCAACTCCAAGACCTTGCTATCGAGGTAGCAGTTCCTGTTGCCTAGGTCGGCTGCTTTGTCCTGTAAGTCAGCGACCTCGGCTCTGTGGACTTCCTCACGATGGTTGAGCTCATCCTGTAGCTTGGCAACTGCCTCGAGCAGACTAGCTCGCTCCTATGCTCCCTGCGAGTCTCGCTCCTAGCACTCGCACAGAAGAGCCCGGTCCTGACGTCTCTTCTGCTCAAGCTGGGTCACGTACCTGTCCTGCTCTAGTAGGTGGATAGCCGAGACACGAAGGCATCTGTCCTCCTCTGCAAGGATAACTCTGCCGGCTGTGAAACTTTGCTCACTAGGGGTAAGGCTAAGGTCGAGGGCCTAGGGATGTAGATGGAACTCTGTCATCTTCAGGTGCTCGTAGTGGTCCCTCATCACTCTGCGAAGTGCCTTGTGTGAGACAGCTCGCAGTCCCTCCTCAACTGTGTCCTCTATGGTCATCTCGGTGAAGGCTGGGACAAAAGGTAAGGTAGTGCTTGCTGGAAACTCGGATGAGGTGACAGCTGGTCCCTCGATTCCTCCTTCCTGAGCTGACTTCCCGGTACAGGTGACCTTGACAAGCTCGTCAGGGACTCCTAACGTGACGAGAACTCGGCAGAGGGTCTGTGCAAAACCCTCGAGCTTACGTAGGTCGAAGGTAAGCTTGGCGTGGTCCAGAGGTAGCGGTCCTAGAGGTGGCCAGTCGGCATTCGTTGCCATCTGCATGTTTTTAACCAACAGGTGTTAGCAGGTCAATAAATAGATAAGCCTCACATAAAAGTAAATGCAGGGTCGGTATATAACCGAAAGAAGGGCTATTCACGTCCTATTCTATCGTCCATTTCTAAGGGTTTCGTCCTATAGTCAAGTATGGCTCTGATACCAACTGAAACAACCCCGATTTCCGCGAAGGGAAATCCACAGAGTCGAAGTGTAATAAGACCGCTGTAGATCATATTACCCAGATTCCAGTCGAATATCACATCCATACAACAATAATATCAGAGTACAAATAGTGCGGAAGTACATAGATTATTACATCGCCGCATTGGCGGAATCAAAAGTAGCATTCATTCAGAATAGCTTGAAGATAGGATCGCCAAACTCGAGCGTAGGAACGAACCCCTCAACCGTCAAACTCCTCGGAGCTATACTCCTCAACAGAACCTGTGTGCCAAAATTTATCAGTACGATTTGTACTGGCCACTCCCAACCCTATGAGCATTGCTTTATGGAAATTGGATGCAAATTGGATGTAATCAAGAGGAACCTATAAGGCTGGGGTTTCCTATGCATTAGTAAATCAAGTATATAATAACAGTTGGTCAAGTTTTAACTCCATTCACACACCCATTCCACCCCATTCCCATTCCAGAGCCAGATTTCGATCCTGGGATCAATATACCACCATCTCCACACCATCTCCATACCACACCCATACCATCGCTCAGTCGACAGACCAACTCCCTCTCGGCACTGTCTCAAGGCCCGTAGCCCCTGGCTACGTCCGAACACTCACTCCCGGGGGGAGAAAAGGACTCATCTCTCTATCTAGTTTAAGCGAAACCTAGGAAAGGTCCATTGCCGACGAGTCGGCATATGTATCGATCGATCAACCATACACTCTGCAGAGGTTTTACATAACCACAAGATCTACCTTCCTCGCTGACCGTCGTCAACTGGGCTGATTCCGACCGCTTGCTAGCCTAGGATAATGCCACTCTACCATTCAGCCCTGGTACACCCCAAGTATGGTCTGGGGTGGCTGAAACTGTGAGTCATGAGCCGGGTCCACAAGGTCTCCATGAAGTCTCGGAAGGGTGTGGGGGAAATCCTCCGTACCCCGTACCTTTCTCACACTGTCCGCTATCAACCAAGCAGTAGTGGCAATATCCTACCAAGTAGTCCGGCCGTCCCGCACCATATAGGGCGAGTGGTACGTAAGGCTTCCCGGTAAATCTGAGTACTAGTAAATCCTTAGGGATGACCAAGCCAGAATGTCTCCATCAGGGTTTCCATTTACCGTGCCACCACCATAGCACCTCCACCCTAGGCTCCTCCCATTACAGGTTCACACCCCGGGCCACCTCATATACCATTTATCCACCATAGGTATCCATTCCAGGGGTGCCCAGGTAGCACCCCACGGCAAGACTTGCCCTAGGCTCGTCGTATACTCCAACTTGGTCGACACACCCTCACCCTCCACCCACCTAAGTCACACACACAGCACTCTCCCCATGGTCCAGATAACGCCAGTTTCCATCACGTATCAATGTAGTGCAAGCGTAGTAGAAGTAATAAGCGATGAAATGTAATAGCAAGCGTGTGACAAGCCTAACAGCAGGGTGAGCAGGGGTAAGGTTGCGTTAAGGTAAAGGCCATCAAGAAAACATACTACCATGCAAGTCCTACCATAGTGTGATCATAACAATAAAGTAAAGCACTAGCATTTCTATTTTCGCCATGCGTAATAGGTGCTATGAGATTGGGTGGGATGTGGCACCTTCAGTGTAGTCGTCTCCGTACTCCTCATGGTACTCACGATCCTCGTCCGTCCGATTCTCCTCCGAGTCTGCAAACGACCGCATTATAGTCGCGTTTAGCGACGTCTATAGAATAGCATAAAGAAGCAATGAAAATTCAAAAGAGTCAAATGCACTCAAACATGGGTCCATTGCGTAGAGCTCGATTTTAGATGAATTTTGGTCCTGGTTTCGTATTTTTCCGAGGTCGTATGAATTAGTTATGAATTTCTAAAGATTAAATCTATTTCTGAAAATGGAAAAAGGCTGAATTAATCCTAGGCTGACACGTGTCATGCTGGGGTCGGTCCACGTGGCTTGCTGACGTCAGCATGACGTCATCAACATCATCCTCACCGACAGGTGGGGCCAGAGGCTATTGAGTCACTGACAGGTGGGTCTGGTCAAAGTCAACAGTGAGTCAACGGTCTGGGTTACTGACGTGTGGGGCCAGGGCTGCTGACGTCAGCAGCTGATGTCAGCGTGACGTCATCATGACGTCATGACGGCCGTGAAGGTTCCTGTCGTGTGGGTCCCACGTGACGTCATCACGACGCCAGCATGACGTCATCATCTGACGTGTGGGTCCAGCAACACTGTGTCGCTGACATGTGGGGCCAGGTCAATGGTCAATGTTGACCGGTCAACGGTCAATATGGGCTGGGTCTGAACTGGGCTCTGGTGGGCTCGGGTTGGGCCGGTCTGGGCCGGGCTGACCCGGACACGTGGCACGCTGTGATGCTGCCACGTCACGGCCGTGGGCTCTTATTGGGCTTCGTCCACAGCGCGGCTCACACTGTGTGGCTCACGGTGGACCAACGCTCATGGTTCATGGACCTACGGCAGGGTGCATGGTGGACCAAGTCCACCGTCTCTTCTCCTTCGCTCGGCTCACGTGCACCGAGCTCACGCACGGGTGGTCGGCGAGGGGGTGTTCCCCTGTTTTCTTCAGCGGCGGTGCTCCCGTCGGCGGTGAGCGCCAGGTGAGCCTCCGTGGCAGTGTTGGTGTCCGATTGGAGAGGGGGAAAGCTTCCCTGGGCCACGACGATCATGATCCTGAGGTCTAACTGGTGGTCGAGGTCCTCCAGTGCGTTAGCCTCGGTGGCTGGTGGCTCGGCAGTGCTCGCCGGTGGCGAGGCCACGCACATAGGCCCTCCAATGGCTGGTGCTGGGCAGATGAGGCTTCTACGGATTCGTGTGGACGTGGCGAGGGCGTCCCGAGCTCGAGGCGGGGCTTCGGTTTCTCGGTGGCCGGTAGGGGCTCCAGCGGCCATGGCGACATGGTGACGACGGCGATGCGCACGGGTGATCAAGGGGGCTCCCGCGGGGTGGTCACAGCATGGTCACGGGGTGTGCGTGGGTGCGTGTGTTCCTAGTGGCTGGAGACAAGGCACTGGCCTACGTGCTCTAGGTGTGGAGCGCCATGGCCGACAGTGAGGTTCGGCGGCAGAGAGAGACCAGAAGGGGGGGGCTCACCGTGGGTGGCGTGGAAGAATGGATGGTGATGCCGTGTTGATTCGAGACCGTGAAGCTCCGGTAGCCATGCAGTGCCATGCCGAACCGCGTCGGTGATGTAGACGACGGCGTCACTCTCGGCTCCGGCGGTCTCCTCCCCCGCAGCGGCTTCGGCGTTTCCCCCTCTTCTCCCTTGGCCTGGGTGGGCTATGGACGGCCTCCGAGGTGGTGGCAGGGCGACGGGACGAGCGCTAGGGCTCCAGGGCTAGGGCTTTTATAGCCGAGCTCGGCCATGGAGCCTGGCGTTCGGCGGCTGGAGATTGAGGGGGATCAGAGGCGTGCATCCCATCCGACGGCCATGCGTGGTTGCGTGGGCGTGGCGCAAGGGGGGGGGCAAGGCCATGCCCCGGGCGTGACCCCCTGGCCCGCCCTGCCATTGCTATCGGGGTTCATCGGAGGGAGAATCGGCGTGGGAGTGAAGAGAAAAAACCTGATGGGGTGACATGAGAGTCAATGACGCAAGGCAGGAGACGAGAAGCGAGGCGTGGCGACGGCGGCGGTGACTGTGACAGGGTCCGGCACGCATGCAATGAAAGCGAAGGCTGGAGCGTTGCTAGGCCATGTTGCTAGGCCGCAAGCTGGGCCATGCGCGTGCTGGGGGTGGCGATCGCGATGGTCTTTGGTCTGGTGGCTAGCTTAGCTTGGAAAGCTACCGGGTCATGTAGGCCTGCTTCTTCTTTTCCTTTTTCTATTTTTCATTCCTCTTCCATTAGTTTGAATTCAAATTTGGTTTTGGTTTTTGAATTCAAAAATTGGTGCACCAAATTCATTAGAGTTTTAGATATGTGGCCCACCACATTTATATATATATTAGGAATTTATTTAGTCATTTTGTATAGCAAAAGAAAGTGTAGTTTTGTTATACAAAAATATAAATAGTTTTTCACTAAAAGTCTTTATTCTTTGATTTGATTTGATGGTTTATTATTTTATTGGAGTTATTAAGCATATCATAACTCAAATGGAAATCCAACTCACATTTTGAATTTAGCAATGCATGCAATACTTTATTTGTTAGAATTTAAATGAACATGATTAACTAATGATATGCCATGCTTAGGTGTTAACTTGGGTTGGGGTTAGACCTAATGCAACTCTTAGGTTGGGTTTCTATACATTACACTCATCATCACATGGGATTTTTAAGAAAAAATTTTGTAGTTGGTATTTTTGGTGTGTGGATTTCGGAGTTGTTACACCGCGCCTGACATTGCTCTTGTCATTTGGTCCAATGAGGTTCGGCAGCTCCTCCCTAGCTCTAACCCTGCCTTTATTGTCCCGGCTATCAGTCGCCGACTCCAACGTACCCTTTCTCCTCTAAGCGGGCATAGTGCTCTGACCCAAGTGGGTCTTCTCGCTCCGCCCGCCGACTCTGCCCACCCATTCTCTTTTGAGTGGTCGTAGCACTCTGACCTACCCCTTCTCCTCCTTCATAGCTTAGTAGATAAGAGAGAGGAAGGAGGAGGAGGAAGAAGAAGAAGAAGAGATGACATGTGGGTCCTATTTGTCATTGTCTATTTGTCTATTAGGATGAATTTGAGTGTTAATTTGATGGTTCCTTGGGAGTAATGTGAAGAAATTGAGCCCTGAAAAATGAAAGGAGCCCATAGATCAAAAGCAGGGGCTCTGATTTGAGAGTACTTGCTAGAGTTGCTCTAATTCAGATATAATCAATTGTATATTTTTTCAAACTATAATACAAACAAGGATGCTCAAACACATCTTATCATTATAGTGGCAACTGTTACTTGCAACTGAAAAACTAACACAACTAGTCATCCAAGAATCAACCTATGAAGTTGGAAGCAGTTGCTAAGTCAAGAATTTAGATCCGACATATTACACCATAAAGAATATAACCTGCTAATAACCTACAGGTGAATAAATCTTTAATATTTTATATAGTGGCAGATAAGGGCGTCTTCAAGAGACTCTCTATATAGCTTTTTATTTTAAAATTTAGAAAACAAAACCAAAAAATGCTTCAATAGACTCTAAACCACTATCCATCTTTTTGGGTCTTCGAAACCACCATACTCGTTCTCTAGTTTTGAAGAAGCTATGTAGCTCTCTAAATGCAATATATGATAGTTTTCCCTATGAAAGGTCCTTGTTTGGTTTTGGTAATTGAGTGACAATCTTAGGTGGATTAATTTGTGTTTGAGTGAGTGTAACACCCCGGCTCAGGGCTTAACAGGATTAATAGGATACTCATACCAATAAGTTGCAACTTATTTTCCGGAAGCCCATCTACAAATAACTCCAAGGTTAAGCGTGCTTGGCCTGGAGCGATGGGTGACCGACCGGGAAGTTCTTCCCGGGTGCGCATGAGTGAGGACAAAGTCTTGCAGAAAAAAGACTGTGTTGGTCCTGTGAGGCGATCTATATCCTAGAGAAGCATCGGATGTAAGCGGGCCGGCCTCGAGAGGCGGGACGTTCTCTGAATCGGTATCGAGCCGACTCTCGCGGTTTCACGGCGCGCGTGTGTCGCGATTGCTTGTGAGCATGGTGTGCATGGTGGTGTGGATCGGCGTGGTCACACTGCATGGCACATCTGCGCAGCTCTGGACACACGGACGTGGCCAAGAGAGGACGCTCCTGGCTTGGGATTGATCGACGAGGACGTCGATCTCTTAAGGGGGTGAGGATGTAACACCCCGGCCCAGGACTTAATAGGATTAATAGGATACTCGTACCAACAAGTTGCAACTTCTTTTTTCTGTAACGTCCCGCCTCTCCGAGGCCGGGCCCGCTTACATCTGACAGCTTCTCTAGGATATAGACTGCCCTCACAGACCAACACAGGTCTTTTCTGCGCACTTTGTCCTCACTCATGCGCACCCGGGAAGAACTTCCCGGTCGGTCACCCATCGCTCCAGGTCAAGCACGCTTAACCTTGGAGTTATTTGTAGATGGGCTTCCGGAAAAGAAGTTGCAACTTATTGGTATGAGTATCCTATTAATCCTGTTAAGCCCTGAGCCGGGGTGTTACAGTGAGATACACAGGTGATTAGTCCACAAGTACATCATGTGTGAGCAACCTATGCCATGGAGGTGAAATGGCTTGGATATGTTGCAAGGCTCACACATGTGATGAAGGAGCTCATTATTTCATATGAGACATGACATGGAGTCATGTGACTAAGGTGGAGAAGATCAAGACAAGACTTGGCTTGATGGACCGGTTGCAAGCGTGAAGGGCAAGTTGGAGGCTTTGGAGCGATAGACCACGTAGCGGTGAAGCTTGAGCAAGACTTGGAGCCGATGGACGAAGGCAACGGTGAAAAACAAGTGAGGTCAAGATCGATGAACCAATACGGTCACGTGATGATATGAAGTAGATCATATCATTTGTGATCTTATTGGTGTATGTGTTGCATCGACATTGGAGGAGATGGAATGGAATGTGTAAGGCAAAGGTATATTCTATAGGGCATTTCATTTCACCGGTCATAGGTGTGTAGAGAAGTTTATGACTGAATTTAGGATAGATGGTCGTACTATCAAGAGGGCAAATTTGTTTGCATATCGGTCATCTAGTGCCACTCGAGTGATCTAACTTTGCATCGTTGCTAGGATCAAGTGGCGTGGTGATTTGAGTGATTAATCATTTGAAAAAAATATTTGTGAAAAGCTAACACACATGTACAAGATGGTGGACACTTGGTGGTGTTGGCATATTTGCAAAGGAGAAGTTGTTGGAGTTGATTTGGATCAACTTGGTGAAGTTGGAGAAGAAAAGGAGACGTAACTTGGCTTGGGATGCTGTCCCGAGGGCACCGCCATGCCTTTTCCGGTGCACCGCCACCCCTGTGGTGGTGACCAGCTGAGGAGGCCGAGAGGGTGGTGTTCTGGTGAGGCAACGCCACCCTGTCCGGTGGCACCACCACCCCCAGGGCGGTGCCCACCTAACCCCAGCCACGCAGCAGCAGAGTGAGCGCGGGCACCGGCGTGTCCGGTGTACACCGCCGTGGTGAGGGCGGTGCACCGCCTGGTCATCGCCACTGGTGGGGCGGTGCCACCGCTGCTTTTCAGCCGAGAGCGTGGGAAAGGGGGTTGGTCACCGCCGCGGGCACCGCTGCCTTGAGGGCGGTGCACCGCCACTTTTTTCCAGAGGCTGGTGTTTTCGGACAGCTGTCCGGTGATCACACAGAAATGTGTTCCAAGGCTTCAACGGCTCTATTTGGCTTGGAGACTATAAATAGAAGTGGAGCTCGGGATTGGCTGAGGTTGAGCACCTTGGGGATGTGTTGCCCTTGTGTGTGCTTGGTTTGAGAAGCCTCTAACTCACTTGTGCTTGCGAGAAGTGCGAATCCATTGCCAGTGAGTGATTCTAGTGTGTTGCATTGTGAGATTACATCGAGTGACACTAGATGATCTAGCTGTAAGCTAGTGGTGCTTGTTACTCTTGGAGGTTGCCACCTCCTAGATGGCTTGGTGGTGGACTCCATTTAAGCATGCAAAGAAGATTATGCGGTGCTCCGAAGAAGTGTTTGTGAGGGGTATTGTGTCCCCCCTACGGGAGCCACGAAGAGCAACTCTAGCTAAGCGTGTCATTGAGCTACCCTCACTTGTGGGTAGGTTCCTACGGTACCAAATGTGTGGGCTTGGCGTGTGATACCAATTAGCTGCCGAACCACTAAGTGAGCGGTCAACACAACGGGGACTAGCTTGGTGGCAACCAAGTGAACCTCGGGATAAAAATCACCGTGTCATCATCTTCTCGTTGGTTTGCGATCCCTATACATAAGCTTATATTTATTTTCATATATATTATGCTTGTATAGTTGCTCTTGTAATTAGTTGACTTGTGTAGTTCGCTAGTTACCTTCTACCTTGTGTAGCACAGAAGTAGATCCATTGCGTGATTAATTTGGTTTAAGTAACCTTGTTAGTCACATTGCTTAGTTTGTGTAGCTAAGTAATTTGAGCTTTCTAATTTGGCTTGTGTAGCCTTGTTATTGAGCATTGCTAGTGAGTTTAGGAGCTTTGTGCTTTTACTTACTAAATTGTGTAGGAGCTCCTCCGGTTGCTTGAGTACTAGTTGTATAGGTTTGTGTGACCTTACTACTAGAATCAATTAGGTGAGCTCTAGCTAGCCCTAGTACCTTTGTTGTCTAATTAAGATCTTTATAAGGTACTTGAGTACTTAGATAGAGGGGCGTAGTCTTAGCTAGACCGATAATTTTAATTCTGTATTTATTTCAGTTAGCCGACGTAATTAGTTTTAGAAATGAGTATTCACCCCACTCTAGTCTGCTATCTCGATCCTACACCCCTATTAACTTTTTATACAAGAAAATTTATAATAAAGTTTTAGAGGTTGGAGAACCAAGATCGAAGAGTCCGTTGAAGACATGAGAGATATATAAATAGAATGTTGAATGACTCTCTAAATAGAGATACCGAGAGCTCTAATTTGGCTGAGATTCTATTTCTAGCGTAATCGTGTACAGCATATACACCGCAGAAAAAGCAAACGACAGAAAAATGTATCCTCGCTGCTACATAAAAACAGCGCCAAAACGCGACGTGGACGTGCGAGACGGATGATGTAACCCACCAATAGAGGGCTTCCAAAATCTAAAACACCATCGACAATAATGGTACTCCCTCCATCTACGAAGAATGTAAATCAAAGTTAGATTCTTAAGTTGACTAAATTTATAAAAGATATTATCTGCATTTAAATCCTCAATTAGGTTTGTTATAAAAATATATTTTATATTTATTCTAATTATACTTATTATACATAATAAATATCAATATTATATATATATATATATATGGTCAAAATTAAGAAGTTTTGACTCCTCGGAAAATAGGATTTATATTTTTTTTAGACGGAGGGAGTATTCTTTTGGTATTTGTTGACATAAAAATGTGGCGATGTGACCAACACACAGCAAGCCATAAGATCTGAGTAGAACGAGACCAGAGATCTGCTTGGCTTCAACACAAAACCAGCCGATTCTGAAAACCCAACGACATGCCAGTTAATTTGACCTGCAATTGACAAGAAGAGAAAATCTTATCAGTAATTTAAGGTGGAACATGTCGGTGTTGCACCAAACAGTTCCAAATATACGACTAGATAGCCGATTCAATGAGGCTATCGACTAAATAGTCAATATCCAGCGTATCCATGAAATAAAAATCTTTAAATCAAGGACTATCGGCTAATATTAAATAATAATGATATGAATCAAAATAACCCATGCTCATGGAACATCATAAAGCATCATCGGCTAAATGGGACATGATCGATATAAAGCGTCGAGCCGATAAGTTTGATGAAAAGAGCATAACATGCGAACAAATCGACTGTCTAATATAAATGAATCTACAAAGAGTTTTGAATCTAATCTATTATCATCAATAGTGAGGTTCGTTCGGATCGATGCAGCTATGATAATGATAATAAACTAAAGCCAAAGAATCTATAAAATCATCTATATGTCGATACATTCATGAAAACATGCTATATGCGTGAAAGTATAGGCAAATCGGCTAAAATAACCGATGTAGTCATAGCAAACAAACAGAGTATATATCTTGATCATGAACAAGAACACTAATCGATAATCTCTAATCTAAAGTCTTACTAGTGAGGTTCAACCGGATCGATGCAGCTATGATAGTATCATTCGATTAGGTCTCATTAACTAGTGAGTATATTTAAGATTGAAACATGTCTTTGGATGCATACTATGCTTGATTGGAATAGAGATAAAACAGCCGATCTAGTGGAATTGAGCCATCAATTATAAGATTTGAAGCATGACCAGGTCAGAAGACGACCAATTAAGATGGTATGATGCCGATCTATCTCTATCTCAATCGAGTGATTTTATTATAATTAATAAAATATTAATTATAACAAGATCGATAACTAGTGAATCAACCAAAAATAGCAAGGAAAATCTTACTAATCTTAGTAGATTCGATAACCAGTGATACTGCGTTAAACAACAAGTTATTTAACACAAGATCGATAATTTGGATCAATATTATGATTCGTAAGAGATCAATCAGTTGATGCAGCTTTACAAACTACAATACAGACCGATAACTAACTTATATTATGACTCATAAAAGATCAATCAGCTGATGCAGCTTTACGAGCATAATACAAGTCGTAACGGTACTCACAAGCAAGCTGAAGGTCGATCAGTCGATGCAGCCCTGTTTGCTGAAGAACTCGTCGAGATCTATAATACTCCTACTCCTAATATGATGGTGAAAGGCGAAAAGATTGTACTGATTGAGTGTTCGTTTTTTTACAATAACCAGGGACTAATATTTATACCTGAAACCTAAACATGAATCCTACTTAAATACGACTCATTACAATTCTAGGAATAAAACAAAACTTTACAATTCTAGGAATAAAACAAAACTTTCTACCTAAATAATAACTTGGACCCTAATTTTCCTTATTTGTAGAGTCCGACACATCTTCCTGGCGCCATTCAAATATAATCCATTAACGCCGTCTGCTAACGTCATCTGTAAAATAGTCGATTCTGACATCGCATTAAAATCAACTAACACCGATTCACATCTAATTGATTCCTTGATGACACAATCCTGGAAGCTTCAAGTTCCCGCGTTCTTCTTCTTAAATTTTGGTGTAAACACATGCCAACAATTTTGGGATAAAAATGATTTTATTTCAAAATTTCTATTCATCTGTTCACCGTGTTGCAACCGCTCATTCCAAAATAAACGCGTGGCTCCTGATCTCTCGGGCCGAATTCTATATAATACCCCAACCGTATCATTTTCAGCTCGCTCGGCCTGCTTACTTTCCCTTTCTTTCTCGAGTAAACTTCAACAGTGAAAGCCGCCACTGTCAAAGCCTTAACCCTAACAAATCCTCTGCTCTACCAAGCTGTCGTTTAAGTAACCTTTCTTAGATTTAGATCCATTTTGGCTACAATGGCGACCAGCAATCACGTTCCTGAGGTATGCCTTCAGATTTTAGTCTTTTAAGTATTAGCCGCTACTCTGTATTTTCCTTTTTTCTTAATTTCATGCCAACTAGTTTTTAGAAAATGAGGAACGAAATTTTAATTCCATCAGTCGTTGTTCCTAATGCCTATTATCTTAGACCCATGGGTGACCCTGATCTATCCAATTTTATCAATTAAGAAACAAACCAAATCTCCTTCAAACAATCTGTAGTAGATTTGTCTTCTTGGAATACCAAAACTCTCTTTAAAAACTGGCACAAAATGCCTAAGGGATGGAGGAATTGGCTCCATAGGGCATCAGAGAAAAAGGGTGGAGATTAGGAAATTTATGACTTGAATCAATGCCTGATACTCTCACTATCTGGAATGGAGAGGAATGACTCACTTCTGATTTCTACATCTTACTTTTGGTCCAACACTTTAAATGTTTTTGTTTTTTGTCACGGTCCAATGACCATCACTTTGACCGATATTTATATATTGACCGGCCTTAGAATAATAGGATCAATGTAACCCAATGATTTCTTAAGTGTTGGGTCCAAAAAATTAGCCAAAATATTAGACTGCACAGGATGGGCAAGCTATATTCTGAACCATATTAGGGATAGATCGATTGTTGATGAAAGAGAGCATGTAGCTTTCCTGAACATGTGGCTAGAAAAATTCATCTTTTGTGGGTTATCTTGCAGACCAACTTATAATCATAAATACATGGCAGAGCGTCTAGCAGCCGGCAATGAAATCCCCTTCAAAAAATATCTGCTGGGGTCTGCTTATCACCTGATGCACCAAGTATCTGTCCAATTACTAAAAAATGAACAAGTGCATATCATCAGTGGCCCTTGGTGGTTGATACAATTATGGCTGAATCTGTACATACGTAAGATTATAAGACCCAATCTCAGGAATCTGAGCTTCCCTTTTTCCAACTTTACTGAAGATTATAAAGAAAAAGAAGGAAGAACTCGACAGTGTATGAATTCTGGTGAAGCTGCATTAGCCATAATAATTGCTGTTGATGTAGGCCACCTTTTTAAGAAATTTTACAAAGGGTTTGATGCAAACATCTTGACTTGACTGCCTTATGATGAAGATGAAGACAATAAAGTAGTTCTGCCAGTCAAATTTCGGTTTGAATTAGGTTGCTCAGATGAAACAGCTGCTGCAATTTTTAGTTATATTATCAAACCCTGTGTACTGCCAGCCGAATTTCGCCATGGCCGTGGCAAAATGGCTACTGGTTCTTTTCTCCGAGATAATCTCCTAACTTATGAATTCTATAATCCTTTTGTGGCCCGTCAATTCGATCTTGGTCAACTACCTCCTTGGCTATTCTTTAGGAACACTCTGAAGCTAAGAGAAGGTATCAGTGAGATGATGGAAGCTTCTAGAGTTTTCAACTAGGATCAGACTTTCCTTCTCTTTGCCTGCGTGAATGGACAAGAGCTACCTTCTCCTCAAATTTGTTTGATTTCTGGTGGCAAGAATGACACTCTCACCTCTTCTGTAGTCTAATTCATCTTAACTGTTTGGCCCTGGATGAAGAATTTGCTTCCATAGTGAGGTAACTTACTACTTTTCTTTCAAAAAGATTATCTAACAAGTTCTCCTATCAATTCATCTAAAAAATTCCTTTGCTGGATACCGAATTTGATCCACCAAGCATGGATAGGAAAGGACATCCCATAGAATATTATCCACCATGTCCAGCCTCAAGAAATGGGATCAACTGCACCCACTCTGAAAAAGTTGATGAAAACCCCAGCTGCCCCAACAATACTCACATATAAGTCTTCAAAACGCAAGGCAACCCAAGGTGTGACTTAGAAAACCACCACTGGAAAAAGACTTCATAGAACAAAATCATCAATTGCTCAGGTAACTTAACTTATATTCCCTCTTAAGATGATATTCAACTTCTAATTCAATTCCTTTCTAGTAGTCATCGACTATTGCATCTCAATCTGCTTTGGGTGCCGAATTGTTGTCCTAGGCATTTAAATCAGTGTCTACCAACCTCTCATCGGTTAATCCCCCTAAGGTGCCGATTACAATTGAAATAACCAATGCTTCTAACAGACCTAAAATAGCAGAAGATGGGAACCTCTCTACTTCACCTCCCGATGCTACCAAGGTATCTCCTCAAGCCTTTTAATCTTATGTAATTCTCACTCTTCTCTGATCATTCTCCTTTATCAGACACCACCTGAAAAAATATCTACACAAGAGCAAAGGTCCAACAATCCAATGGTTGAAGATGATCCTGTTGATGCTGATACCCAAACCATTGATTCTCCAACTCAGCAAATAGTCGATGGTAAGAAATTCATATGCTCATTCTTGTCCTTCTATAACAAATATAAACCGAAAAAACTTCTTGATGCCTACAGACACTAGCATCAAAAGTCCAGAGCTGGTTCAACCAAATGTTGAAAAAGATGTTGACACATCATCGGCTGTTCCTTCTCCTCAGCCAGAGTCTCTTCCAGAAAAGGTACTATGTTCCCCTCACCATTCATCTCATTATCAACCCATTTGCCATTTCTAATAAGATTCCTTTTGTTCACATGTAGGCACTTAATTCTCCAGCTCTGAGCTCCTCCTTCAACTTTGAAGAATACATAGATGAAAGTAAGATTTGCTCATTAGCCATTTCTTCCCAAGAGACTTTATCAGACGAGACAAAAAATTGGCTAAAAGACATGCTGCCAATGCTCGAGGGAAATATAGCCGATTTGGTTCAGGATGCAGACCTAGTGAGAAGAATCTTCTTGGCCATCAAGGATAATTTGACCCCAAATCTCACTGTGGCCTTGATACCTATATCCAATATCGAAGACCAAGCTCTCAATGTGAAAAAGGCTCAAAGAAATTAGATTGATCATGAAGCTTTGATGGCAAGAAAGAATTCTGACAAACATGATGCCAAAGAATTAGCACAACTGATCGACAATTTGAAGAATTCTTCTTCCAAAATTGAACCAGAACTAAATCAGCCGAGAGTTAGGCGTGCTGAGCTTGAAAGAGAACTAGAAAGTGTGAAAACCACCATCGAACGTCTTGAGTCCAACTTGACTCAGATCCCCAATGCTATCAAACAGAAGAAGCAAGAAATGCTGACCAAGGTCAAAGATGGCAAAGCTATTCGTAGCAGTATAGAGAGCATTCCCGGACCAACCGAAGAAGATAAACAACAAATTGCAGAAGTTGATGCTATTCGGCTGAAAGCACTACGAGCAATTCATGATGCTCTTAACTTGTAATTTACATTACAATATCTGTAGCACATAAACCTGATGATAACTATACTTTTTGGTTCGGCTGGAAGAGCCGATTTGAATTAGCCAATTTCCGATTTCTGACTTTAGTCTGGTTTAACTGAATCTGAAAATAGCTTTTATCACAAAACCCTTCGAATTCCTTCTCAATCGTCAACACCGCGTTTCCCTCGGTATTAGTGAAGTAGCACTTCCCCTTCCATCATTTGGGGTTGCTTTCACACATCTCAAGATATCTACCGTCTCACCTTCATGGCTATAAATACCAGTCAAGGGCTTCAGCCTCAAACACATCTACACCCACAACTGTTCTCATTCTCTTGTGTCCTTCTACCTTCAAGAACCCAGTAGCAGTTTCCTCTTCTCCTCCTCTCAAGATCTAAACCAGCACCCATGGTCGGCGAAGATAACCGTAGAAAGCGTGCAACAGATGAGATCCTAGAGGAGGAAATGCCAATGAACCAACGCCTCCGCCGCATGAGGTAATACCAAACGCCCTCTGCTCATGGCAATGAATCATCCTCTAACTTGTCCACAGATTTGTCTTAAATAATAGACTCCTTCCTCCTCCTCCTAGGGCCGGCGAGCCCTCCATTGCTGCTCTTGCTGCCGCCCCCTCATCGGACTCGTCGTCGAACTCCTCTGACTTGTACATCGATGATGACGCCCGACGTTTCCTCCGGGAGTGGAGGGCCACCAAGGATCGTTATTCCGAGGCAACTCGAGAAACGGCCAGTTTGAGATCTGTCTCGAGGCCTCCTAGGACGCCCTCCTCGCTGTAGAGGAGGAAACCAACGCCGCTTGGGCGAGGTTGGCCAAGTTTGACGCCATGGTAGCGGGTAAGCTTACTTCTAAGAAAACCCTCATTCTTATCTTCACTACCCCTTTCTTGATAATCTTCTTGCCTCTTTGATTGTTAGCCCTGATGATGTAGTTGGAAAACCTCCAACTGGCGGTGAACGTAGCTACGACGGCCATCAATGGTCAGGGCCCTCTGCTTATCAACCGTCTGCACGACATCCCAGCGTGTGCCTAGGAGATTACCCTCCATGGTGTTCGTTGTGGCGCAGCGGTGGCTCTGGCCGCAGCACAAGTCCAGACCGAGCACGACCTCCACGCCATGGAGCTAGGCTTCCCAATGGCCAATGATCCCGACATGCACGAGGAGCTAATTGAGGACTTCGACGATGCCGCGGCTACCATTGTAGATATCACACCAGCCCAAGGTGTTGCGAACAAATTGTTCGATTAGTCTATACTAGGAGCAAACAATGAATGAACAAAGTTTTTGCCTTTTCCTTATGAATTCATCTCTAAAACTACCATAGTATGAATTATGATTGTCTTTGTGTGTGTTTTTGCTCTATAGGCGATACATATCGTATCGGCTTTTATCCCTTTTGTTTATTTTCCCTTTTGAACTAAAGGCGATACCCTCCTGGTACCAGCTATTAAAGCCGATGACTAAACAAATTGGCTATCAAGTATTAATCCAAACGCTAGGATAATACTTCTTTAGAAATTTTCCATTGATTGCTCTATCGAACTCCTCTTCCCCTTCCAGCGTTTCTAAAATATAAATATTGCTAGGCGCACAACGTTTAATCCGATAAGGACCTTTCCAATTAGGCGACCATTTGCCAAACCTGCTGTCTTTAGACCTAATCGGCAATATTACTTTCCAAACTAACTCTCCTTCGTAAAACTATTTGTTCTTAACCTTTTTTATTATAATGCCTTGCAACCCTTAATTTATTAGCCTCAATATTTTCAAGAGCGCGCAGCCGATGACAACTTAAGTCCTCCAAATCATCCATCATACGGTTTTTATAGATTTTGGCTGTCAAATCATTTTGCAATGTAACACGTCTTGATCCAGTCTGAATCTCCCAAGGAAGAACTGCATTATGCCCATATACTAACTTATAAGGTGATGATTTAATCGATCCATGGCAAGCCATCCTATATGCCCACAATGCTTCATTAAGTGTCAGGTACCACTTCCTTGGTTGCTCTTTAATTTTCTTTTTAATCAACTTAATCAAAATTTGATTGGATGTCTCTGCCTAGCCATTAGCATGAGCATAATAAGGAGAAGAATTTAGTAATTTAATTCCCATACTGCCAGCAAAATCTCTGAGTTGTTTTGATGTGAACGTTGTCCCTTGATCAGTAGTAATGGTTTGAGGAATCCCAAAACAATAAACAATATGCTCCCTGATAAAATCAACCATCTTCTTTGAAGTTACTGTTTTCAAAGGAATTGTCTCAACCCACTTGATAAAATAATCTGTTACTACCAATATAAACTTGTACCCTCTACTTGAAGGTGGAAAAATCTGACCAATTAAATCAATTCCCCAGCCTCAGAATGGCCATGGCTTAATTATTGGGTTCATAGTTGATGCAGGCGATTTCTGAACATTACCAAAACGCTGACAATCCTGACACCCGTTGTAATATTTAAAACAATCTTCTAATATTGTTGGCCAGAAATATCCAGACCAGCGAATAACCCATTTCATTTTATAAGCTGATTAATGAGCTCCGCATATTCCTTCATGTACTTCTCCCATCAATACTCTTGCTTCTTCTTGACTTAAATATTTAAGCAAAACCCCATCGACTGTTTTGTAATACAACTGATCTTCTAACAAAACATACTTAGTCAATTTATATCTCAATTTTCTGGTAACCTTCTGTGATGGATTCTTGAGGTAATTGACTATTTCAACTCTCCAATCATTAGCCAAGGTCTCACTACTTAAAATTTCTTAGAACACCAGAAAGCCTAACGCATTCTGAGTTAACCGATTGGCCTCTTGATTTTGTGCTCTTGGAATATGCTGAAGAGAAGTAAAGGGAAACTCCTCATGTAACTTCCGACATTCATCATGGTATCCCTTCAGAATATCATCTTTACATTCATACTGGCCGATCAACTGATTAATAACTAGCTGTGAATCTCTAAATATTTCAATTGACTCCGCCTTTACTTCCTGAAGAAGTTAAAGTCCCTTAAGAATAGCTTCATATTCTGCTTGATTATTGGTGGTCACTGGTTTGGTTTGAAAGGCAAACTCAAAACTTGCCCCCCGAGGCGAAATAATAACAATACCAATACCACAATCTTGCTTGCACGATGATCCATCAAAGAACATTGTCCGAGGCACAGGTTCGACATAGCTGATGCTTGGTTTATGATGTTGAGTAATAAAATCGGCCATCACATGCCCTTTAACTGATTTAGCCGATTCATACCTCAAGTTAAATTCTGATAATGCAAGAATCCACTTTCCCATTCTCCCATTTAATATCGACATTGACAACATGTGTTTGATCACATCGGCTTTAGACACAAATGTACACTCAGCCGATAATAAATAATGTCGCAATTTAGTGCAGGAGAAATATAAGCATAAGCATAACTTTTCAATAGGAGAATATCTTGTTTCTGGATCCAAAAATCTTCTACTTAAATAGAAAGCAACCCGTTCCTTTCCTTCAAACTCTTGCATCAAGGCTGATCCAATTGTTTGGCTATCGGCCGACACGTACAACTTAAAAGGCTTACCTTGCTGAGGAGGAACCAACACATATGGTGATTTCATATACTCTTTTATTTCCTCACACTTTTTGTTGTACGTTACCCCATTTAAATTCTTGATTGCTTTTCAACTTCAACGAAGGAGAAAACGGCATAACCCTTTTTGACATATTTGAAATAAACTTTATGATGAAATTAATCTTATCAAGCAGAGATTGTAATTCTGTTTTATTAGTTGGAGGTACTGCCTCATCAATTGCTTTCATACTTTTTGATCAATCTCAATTCCTCTCTTATGGACTATAAAACCCAAAAAATGTCTATTTAACACTCCAAAGGCACACTTATTAGGATTCATCTTTAAACCATGTTTTCTTGTGCACTTCAAAGTCTCTCGTAGATCAGCCAGATGTTCTTTGTATTTGGATTTCACCACAACATCATCAATATAGATTTCAACAATCCTATCGATCAACTTATGAAATATAATTCATTGCCCTCTGATAAGTTGCACCAGCATTCTTCAATCCAAAAGTCATCACAACCCATTCAAATAAGCCGATTGCGTCGGGGCACCTAAAGGCTATTTTTCTATGTCTTCTTCAGCCATAAAAATTTAATTATAACCTGCATTACCATCCATAAAACTAATTACCTTGTGTCCGGCTGCTGCATCTTCCAACATATCGGCTATTGGCATCGGATAACCATCCATCGATGTAGCTTTGTTCAAATCTCTGAAATCAATACAGACTCAACTTCCCATTTTTCTTATACATAGGAACTACACTCGATATCCACTCTGCATATCAGCAAGGTCAGATAAATTTTGCTTCTAGTAGTCTTTCAGTCTCCTTCTTAATATCATCAAGAACATTTGGATTAAATCTTCTTGGAGCTTGTTTAAATGGCAGATATCCAGGTTTGATTGACAACTGATATTTGCATCTCTGGATCAACTGTTCTAGTTTCTCTTGCCCTAGCTGACATAAAAACTTTAGTTTTCCCTTTGAACAACTTAGCATCAACCATGTTCTAATCATTTGGGAAAGGATTATCATCAACTTTCATTTTTCGAGCTATATCAAATTTAAGCTTCCCTTGTTGAATAGCCCTCTGAATATGCTGCCAAAAAATTCTGCAATCATTAGTAGTATGAGAAGTAGTGTTATGATATTTGCAGAACTTCTTATTCTTCAACTGATCGGGAGGTAACATGATTGACAGGTAGTTTAATCTATCCCTTCTCAAGCAAGAAATTAAAAAGTTTATTTGCTTTTGCAACATCAACATCATAACTTTCTTCAACTTCTTTTCCCCAAGGATTTTGAACCATTACTATCTTTTTACCCTAATTCCATTCAGCTGCGGCAATTTCTTCTTCTTCTTCATCATCATCGACTAAATATGGATTATAAGCTTTAGCGATTGCATCATTCTTCTAGAATCGGGTATCTCTACGCATATTCTGGAATTGGCTATTAAGTGCTGCCACTCGTTGAGTCAATTGACCTAAATTATCAAATTCTTGCCCAAGCAACTTTTCTCTCTATGTTGGCAACATTCTTTGAACGGCCAACACAGCTAGCTGATCATCAGTCAAATACAACAAAAAGCATAAGTTTCTTATTTCTCGGAACCTCTGAAGGCACTCAGCACCCGATTCTTAGCTCTTTGCTTTATAGTTATTAAATCTGTGATCTTTCTTTCCCCTATCTCAGTGTAGAAATATGTATGAAATTTTATTTCAAGATCACTGCAATTGGCAATAGAATTAACCGCTAGTGATGAAAACCAAGTGAAAGCTGGTCCTGAAAGGGACAAAGAGAAGAAACAAACTCGATGCGCTTCTTCAACAGAGGCTTCACCCAACTGAGTAAGATATCAACTGACATGTTCTATTGTACTTGTGCTATCTTGACCAGTGAACTTAGCAAATTCTGGAAGCCTGTAATTCATAGAAAGGGCCACTAAATCATACCACTCTGGATATGGACGTTTGTACAAAAAGGTCTGCCCTTTTGGTTTTAAACCAAACTGATTTTTCATCATTTCGGTTAGTCCGAGCAATAATTCATCAGCATTTGAGTTTAAATTTTTTGGCAATTGCTGACTCATCTCCATATTGAAATTCTGAGTACCTTGATATCCTAGATCTGGAATCATATTGAGAGTATTATAATCTGAACCATAATGATATCTTTGTGGAATATCTATTTGTCGACTCCCTTGCTGATTTACTGCTTGAAACCTCTAATTGAAAACATTACGATCTGTATCTCTACAAATCCTTTGAACTGATGGTGCTATTTTTTGAGCCGACGGTGGTATTTCACCTGATGTACCAAGTTAACCATCTGATTCTGAACTTGCCCTGTCGGCTGTTGCATATGCTGCACTGATGATCTAGGATTATATTGCATTTGATTAGTAGTAGCACCCTGAATTTGCTCAGATGAATTTTAAATTGACTGGGCATCATCGCTCTTAGCTAGTGCTGCTTTTTGATGGCTAGTACCGGCTTGATTAGTCCCCTGAGTCAACATATGCAGAATATTGTAACAAGCCAGTCCAACCTGATCAAGTGGAAATCCATAAAACACCTCCTTCATGGTATTGTGGAATGTATTTAAGAAAGCCATATTATGATTCAGCATTGCATCATGAACAGATTTGTTGACAGCTTCTACAAAGAAACACTTATCATCAGCTTCGCCTGTTTCTGACTATCCATGCATCAAAACTCTCGGCAGTGGATATTTCTGTACAACTTTATTATCACGTATTTTGGTGTATGACAACAAGCACTTGTTCTGAAACTCCTCTATAGCCTTACCAATGAAATCTTTATCCTCATCGGGTAAGTCTTCATAAGGTACCATAAGAATATCTTTGTCGTTGTGAACCACCATGACGATTGTGGTACCATCGAGGATGCCAAAAAGTGTGTTGACATAAAAATGTGGCGATGTGATCAACACAGTAAGCCGGAAGATCTGAGTGGAACGAGACCAGAGATTTGCTTGGCTTCAACACAGAACCAGCCGATTCTGAAAACCCAACGACGTGCCAGTCAATTTGATCTGCAATTGACAAGAAGAGAAAATCTTATCAGTAATTTAAGGTGGAACATGTCGGTGTTGCACCAAACAGTTCCAAATATATGGCTAGATAGCCGATTCAATGAGGCTATCGACTAAATAGTCAATATCCAGTGTATCCATGAAATGAAGATCGTTAAATCAAGAATTATTGGCTAATATTAAATGATAATGATATGAATCAAAATAACCGATGCTCATGGAACATCAGAAAGCATCATCGGCTAAATAGGACATGATCGATATAAAGCGTTGAGCCGATAAGTTTAATGAAAAGAGTATAACATGCGAACAAATCGACTGTCTAATATAAATGAACCTACAAACAGATTTGAGTCTAATCTATTATCATCAGCAGTAAGGTTCGATCGGATTGATGCAGCTATGATAATTATAATAAACTAAAGCCAAAAAATCTATAAAACTATCTATATGTTGATAGATTCATGAAAACATGCTATATGCGTGAGAGTATAGGCAAATCGACTAAAATAGCCGATGCAGTCATAACAAACAAACATAATACATATCTTGATCATGAATAAGACCACTAATCGATAATCTCTAATCTAAAGTCTTACCAGTGAGGCTCGTCCGGATCAATGCAGCTACGGTAGTGTCATTCGATTAGATCTCATTAACTAGTGAGTATATTTAAGATTGAAACATGTCTTTAGATACATACTATGCTTGATTGAAATAAAGATAAAAAAGCCGATCTAACGGAATTGAGCCATTAATTATAAGATTTGAAGCGTGACCAGATCAGAGGACGACCAATTAAGATGGTACGATGCTGATCTATCTCTATCTCAATCGGGCGATTTTGTTATAATTAATAAAATATTAATTATAACAAGATCAATAACTAGTGAATCAACCAAAAACAGCACGAAAAAATCTTACTAATCTTAGCAGATTCGATAACTGGTGATATTGCGTTAAACAACAAGTTATTTAACACAAGATCGATAACTTGGATCTGTATTATGATTCGTAAGAGATCAATCAGTTGATGCAGCCTTACAAACTACAATACAAACCGATAACTAACTTATATTATGACTCATAAAACATCAATCAGCTGATGCAGCTTTACAAGCATAATACAAGTCGTGACGGTACTTACAAGCAAGCTGGAGATCGATCAGTCGTTGCAACCCTATTTGCTGAAGAACTCGTCGAGATCTACAGTACTCCTGCTCCTAATGCAATGGCGAAAGCCGGAAAGATTATTTTGATTGAGTGTTCGTTTTTTTTACAATAACCAGGGTCTAATATTTATACCCAGAACCTAAACATGAATCCTATTGAAATACGACTCGTTACAATTTTTGAAATAAAACAAAATTTTCTAACTTAAATAATAACTTGGACCCTAATTTTCCTTATTTGTTGATAATGACTATATTTGGAGATCTGATTATAGAAGTAATTGGAGGGTATTTTTTTATCGATATATTTATTCCTATTAATCACGAAGGATGTAAATATGCTCAAGAGTTGCTCATATTGTTATTGTCACACATATGCATACTTATTGGTGGAAGGTGACAGGTAGATATTTTAGGGCTTCTACGGTGGGCTTGGCAATGTATGGTCCCTCGTGGCAATTGGATGAGCCGATTTAACGACCGGAGAACATCGATGCGTGGAGGAGAGAGAGAGAGGAATCGGTGCATATCCTTGCATCGGTTCATCAGCTCAGTTCAACAATAAACAAATCGATTTATATGCCGCATTAGATTGCTGCACCATGCGATTGTGGGACAGCTCTTGCTGAGTAGGTAAAGTGAAGCTCATGCATCAGTCATGGGCCCTGCACCATTGGAGAAGTATGAGCCGCTTTGCGACGTATCGACTTCTGATTTGATTTGCGTGTTTTTTTTTTTTGTTGTTGTTGTTGTCATGAACCGATTCACCACTGGTAATGCCCTTAGAGCGCGTTTGGCAAGTGATGGGAAGGGGCATGGGAATTGAGGTGGAAATTTGGGGGAGGGAATTAGTGTGGGAGTTTGATTTTTAGTCCCAATCCTTTGTTTGGTAAGTGAGCTTGGGCATGGGATGCTTGTGCGTGCGGTTGCGGCAGAGATTTTAACGCATCTTTGGCGGGCGTTGGTGGTGGGTATCAGTTGTTTTCGCACATAAATTCACCATCGTGAGTAGATGAGTCCAACCAGTACAGGGGTATCTATGTCATTTATGTGTCAAACTCCCTTCCACGCCCCTCAATTACATGGGTCACCAGATGAGATGTGTGGGAATTGTTGTCATCAACTCTCTTTCCCCTTCCCACTACAACTCCGTGTCCCACGAAACAGACGAGATTTTTAGACTGCTCCTCTCTAACTCCCATTCCCTCTCACTAATTCCCCCAACCAAACGAGCTGTTAGAGATCAAACTTACTGTGCATCTGGAGCTAATCCAAATTTACTATTCCGTGAAGCTCAAAAGTGAAACATTCTTTATTGTCCCTGAGCAGGCGCAGCGGTGTGCCGGTGACTGGTCGCTGTCTCGATTATACAGGGGCGTTTAGTTCGGTAAAGTTTGCATATTGTATAGTGCATATTCTCTACGGTAGCATTTTGTTTGTATTTATGAATTATTATCTAAACATTAATTAATTAGGCTCAAAAGATTTGTCTCGCAAAGTGAAAGTAAACTGTGTAATTAGTTTTTGATTTCGTCTACATTTAGTACTCTATGCATGTACCATAAGTGTAATGTGACGGGAAATCTTCTTTTTGCACATGGCACTTTTGGAAAACTAAAAAGCCTTAGCGTCAACAACAGCGTAACAACTGGGCAGTTTGAGAAAAGAAATTTGTAAAAATAAAAAAAGAACACAAAAGTATGAACATGCATGTCGTCAGCATGTGTGCAGTTAATTGCCGGCACACGTGTGGCGCCACGTTGTACCTGTACCTCAGGTTGAGGTGCCGAAATATCTTTGTTATTTAGGCCCTGTTTAGATCCCACCTAAAATCCAAAATTTCCTAAGATTTTCTATCACATCGAATCTTGCGGCACATGTATGGAGCATTAAATGTAGGTAAAAAGAATAACTAATTGCACAGTTTGTCCGTAATTGGCGAGACGAATCTTTTAAGCCTAAATAGTCCATAATTAGATAATTTTTGTCAAATACAAACGAAAGTACTACCGTGTCCATTTTCCAAACCGGAAGAATCTAAACAGGCCTTTAGTGGCACTATACATGAAACACGTACTTGTCACCTCAACTCAACATCAGCCATATCGTGCGTGTTCCTGTAGACATACACACGTATAGTGCATTTATTCTGTGCCTGCCACCTCCTTTTTCACTACCTCCCTCGTCATGATGCCATCACCACGCTCGTCACCCGATCATGCCGTGGCTCCTCTCCGGTTGCCCAACTAACACACGGCTGAGTTGTTCTTATTCTTCAAGCGATAATGATCCATATGGAGTGTAACTAGAGTAGTTTCCGTTTCGACGGTGGGATGTCGTAGAAGTTTTGTATTTACACAGACGGCCAAAACGTGTAAGTTTTTAGAGGTGGGCGTGAGGACTGTTTGTGTGTCAAACACTCGTGTAAATCAAGATTTACACAGGCAGTTTAGCCTTTGCTTCTAAAAAAAATACAATAAAAAAATCCCTAGCCAGGTGAGTCTATAGGCTCATCGAGCCCACAAAGGGGCCCACCAAGCCCGCGCATCGTCAGCTCGACACTATCGCCTCCACCATTGTCTCCACTAGATCTGTTGCCACCTTCTCTCTTCTACCCCTGCCACCACTACCGCCTGTACTTGCCAGACACCGTGGAATACGCTGCATGAAACCCACCATTGAAGCTTGCCTACTCTTGCCGCTACCACTTCCACTACTGGATCTACCACCCATGCCTCCTCCTCCTCCTCCTCCTCCTCCCTCTTCTTCTTCCAACACCATTGGATGGACTTGCGGGGAGATCCAAGGGTGAATGAGGATAAAGGGGAGAGAGAGAGGAGAGGAACAGGGAGGGAGAGAGAAGAGATGTCACTATACCTCGTAGCCCATGCAGTGTTGGATTTGGCTCCAGCCAAGCCTAGCTCACCATGGATCAGAGGGGGAGTTGATGACATATGCGGATCAGAGAGGGAGGCATCGCCAGAGGTAGGGTCCCATCAGGGTGGACAGAAGGGATGGTGGATCCTGCTTTGGCCGCCCAGCTCACTAGGGACGGGTCGTATGGCACACATATAAACGTAATGAACCCTAACATCTCATTCCTCTCTCTCTCTCCCTGCTGCCTTGTCCTAGCCGCCTCTCTTTCCCAGCCTCATACCTTATGTGCAATTGCTCCATCAATTCCTTGATGTGCATGCATGGGAAGCTCACGAGTAGTGCAGTGAACATCGTTCGGCTTTTTTTCTTCACAAGAGGCTGGTCATAAGTGGAAACAAATGTGGCCACGTCATGGCAGACCACGGTGTAGTATACCGACAAGTCAGCGAACAAAGAGACAAAATATTGTCATCCCTTGTGTGGTATTAACTTCTAGCCCTTTCATTACTTGATTTTCAATTCTAGTGGCATAGCCTAGTTTACTTCTTTGACACTAGAGTTGTGTAGCATGCAAGTTCATGCTAGGTTGTAAAAAACCAGGTAGTGGAAGATTTTTCAGGGTCTCATTTTTAGTACTAATCTTGTTAACTAGTGTCTTTGGTTTTAGAAATTCAAATTGCCTATTCACTCTCGTCTAGCCATCCGGCCATACGGTTGTTACCGCGGGGCCGACCCATGTGGAGGTTGCCCTCCCCTACACTTGTGCTGCCCTCTTGCACCACGTGCCTACAACCCTTCCCATGCCGTCCGTCATAGACATGTAGCCATGCTCTTGCTCGATAGCAGCAAGGGTTGTCCAGGCACATAGGACAGAGAAGATGAATGAGGAATGGGGAGGAGCATAGGAGAGAGAAATTATGCTGGGGTGATGAACACATCTAGTCCCTAATTTGGTGATTGATGAACAAAAGTGTTGTAACTAATGTGTGTTTTACATCGGTATTCACATTGGAGTTAGTCACAAGTTGAATGGCCACAAGTGTCTTGGCCCCAAAGATTTGTAGTGATAATTGGGGTATCACACAGTGGATATTCGTGAAGACTGAGGACACAATAGAGTGAATGTAAGCTTGGTGCTCAGAGACATCCATTGTTGTATGTATTTGAGCTTTGTTTTTCCTTTGGCCATAATATTAAGGGAGGTTAGGCGTTCATCTTGAGGGAGTCTAAGGGCGAGCATTTGGATATGCATAAGAGGTTAACTCTCAGTCAAGATCATGGCGGTGAGTGGTCCCATAGAAGTGGCTTCAAGTCAAAGATCTCAAAGTTGAATTAGTCGATATCAGACTTGAAATGGGCTTAAAACAACACTGGAATAAAAGTTGTATGATAGGGTTTGTCCCTAGCAGATCGTCTAGCAATACAATGCCCTAGGTAGAAATGACTTCACCCTAATAACAGAGAGGCCACCTTGTGAACCTGTGTGCCTATGTAGCACTAAATAGGTCACATGGTGAGGCCTATTCTTAGCTGCTATCAAGTGCCATGGTATTGATGTGCGTCGTATGATCTAGCGTGCCTCTGTGCCACTCAGTAAATAATTTAGTGAAATCCAACTTGACTTAATGACAAGTTGGCCATGTTATTGGTGTGCGATGTATGATTTGATGCACCCTTCTTGACTCCCAGTGGATAATCTGGTGGGCCTAACTTGACTCTACAACAAGATTGGATAAGTCTCTATGCTGCATCATATGTTCCGATATAACTATGTGACACATGGATGAACCATATGGCGAGGAATATTTAGGTATATTCCAAAATAGTCATTATGGGAACCAGCTAGATCATCAGCACCGTATGATCCTACGTGGACAATGGTGGCTAGTGGGTCATCCATTAATATTAGTGTCTGACAGCTTTTTCCAATGGCTACCAGCCCCTACCCTCTATATAAGTGCAACCCCTAGATCATTTGGAGCTACCCTTACACACCATTGTTGCCAGCACTTATAGAAAGGATAGTGAAGCTTGTGGAGAGCCATCCAAGTCAATAAATGAGATTTGAGTGTTAGCTTTGACTGCTACCAGTGTTGTTGCTTGGATTTCTTTGAGTCAAAGCCGGAGACTTGTTACACTTAGACTTGGTGATTACTGTTGGTATATTTAACGCATACAGATAAATCCACAAGTACACAGATACCGCTGTAGCTTTAATCTAAAAGTATTCTAAGTATCATATCCATAGGAAAACATGTGAGACTAACTATGATCTAACTTAACTAGGGGTAGCAACAAGGTTGAGATAAATAGGAGCATAGAGAGGAAAACTAAGGTTCTCTAGTTTTGACTTGGGTAAGCTATGTCTTCTACTATTTAACTGGGGAAATTACTAGGGAAAGACACCAGCAGAGTATGCTTTCCTTCATAACCGCGTCCTACTTGCGCCTACAGACGGGAGGTGGACTACAAAGGATCAACAAAGCTATATAGTATAGGCTATATAGAACTGATGTTACATACATGATCTACCACCATCCGGAATGTATGGTGCATCCATGATTAACCTAAGTCTAAGCACCACGCTTACACTTATGATTAATACTTTAACCTAGAGCGTCTATAGATTAAAGCACTTAAGAGAGAGTCGTGATACATATGAACAATATAAACAATGACATACTTGAATCAGAAGTTGATTACCAGAAAAATCTCGAAGGCAAGCTCAAGTAGAACTTGGATCCGCAAGGTACAAACCATAGAGAGAGCATCGATAGGCCATCATCTCCTCCAAACTCTTCCCCCACTCTCTATCTTACTATTATTTACAAGACTAGATCCTATGGAGGACTAATCTTCTTTTGATAGTTGGCTCTAATCCTTATGATATGAATTAAGGTTTCAGGATGGCTCTAGGGAGGGTGTCAAGGGCTGGTATTATAGGCTAGAGCATCCAACGTGAGCCCTTGGATCAAACCGACTTAAAGGACGACGTAGATGCAACCTAAGAGGCGATAGAGAACCGACATTGCGACACGAAGGCTGACAGGTGGGCCCAAGGGCCAGCAGGCTTGCAGGTGGGGCCGCCTGGCCCCACATGGCAGCCCTTTGGGGTCTGCTTCGGTGGAGAGCCTCCTAGAGTCTTCTAGAATCTTCCCATGCTGTTTACGTGGTGGAATTTCATAGTTTCCTTTGATGAATAGGTTCTCCTTGATGGTTTTCTAGATAAACCTTGCTGAAAACGCAGATTCACCAAAACTCGTGGAATTTACTAGTTTAAACCCCTATACCTATGTTTGGTGATGGAATCTAGTATAAATACAGGTTATGTTGATGGATTATAATTGATGTTAGTGACCGTCAACAACTACCATGACCTAGACAACATGGTGGACGACTTGGTGATCTTTCTCGAGAGTTCTCTTGTTACAGAGTCTCCTTATCGGGTATCGATATTAGGGATACCCAAAGCAAGGAAGTTAGCGCCCACACTGACTTCCCCAGATGGCTTGAGACAAATTAAAAGGTCTCGCCCGACCTTGAGGCCACGGGCTCCGTCTCGCCTGACCCTAAGGACGCGGGTTCTGTCTCACCCAAGGCCACGGGCTCTGTCTCGCCCGACCCCTTGGGTGTAAGCTCCATCTCGCCTGACCTCTTGGGTGCTGGCTCCGTCTCGCCCTACCCCAAGGACGCAGTTTTCGTCTCGCCCAAGGTCATTGGCTCCATCTCACCCGACCTTGACGATGCGGGTTCCATCTCATCCGATGGGGACCCATACCGCCGCCAACCACTCTAGGTCTAAGCGTATGGGCCTAGGTCAAAACTCTGATGCCAGGAAAGAGGCTGGCACGCCTCAATGTAACCTGTGGCCATGATGGGCCATACCTGGGGATTCACATCAAGAATAGTGTCGAGCGTGATGGTGCTGTTCTACCTAATCCTCGTACGGACACTGACAGACGCATCAGTTCACCACGACGTCCACCGGGATGGAGTGGAACACCATGATCGACAGATGATGCCCGCGCATGGCGCTAGTGATGAACAGGGCCACGACATGGAGCCGTCCCTATTGACATCTATAGGATTAGCGGGACCCACATGAAGGAGAAGAAGGATCCGACAACCCTGGAAGCCTTCTTCTCTCTCTCGTTCTTCTCCTTTTCCTCCTCTATAACCCGCGCTTTCCCTTCACCTATAAAAGGGGAAGCGGGGCACCCCGTGAAAGGGGGGGATCTAGAAACAAGAGCACAACATGAGCACATGACTGAGCGGCAAGCGAGCTCTCAGCATCCGTTCACTCCTTCCCCCAGAGACTTGGGAGCCTCTCCCTCTCTCGCCTGTTTGTAATCCCTACTGCAAACCAAGTATCAGTAACATGAGCAGCAGCGAACTGGACATAGGGACGTTTCACCCGAACCAGTATAAACCCTTGTGACCTCCGAGCACACCATCCGAGCCAGATGCGTAAATACAAATTTACTCAATGGTGGTCCAAAAACACCGACTGTTGGCGCGCCAGGTAGGGGCTTTTTGCGCGTCTCGACATCCACATTAGGCCTTAGATGGCTAGTCACAGCATCAGCTGCGTCTCGGGCGTGCACGTGCACTTCGAGAACCTAGACTTCATCGTTACGATGGAGGGAGAGTTGGCATAGTTTCCTGCCGCCGTCCAACCTCTCCACTCGTTCGGCCTTGATGCGATCACCGAGGCGCTTGAGGAGTTGTAGCTGCACGCACGGGAGGCCCACGCCCCCAGGAGTGACTAGCTCCTCGGCTTCGATTACGGGAGGCTAGAGTGCTAGCTCGGTGCCTTCCTAGGACCCCGACCGTCTCAGGAGGACCTACGCAGCCTCACCTTCTCATTCGCCAATGTCATGATGCAACTTACCGGAGGAGAGCCGCTCTCCCTGAAATACCTCATCCGGAGTGCCCCGACAGCGCTCCCGTTCGGTCTACGCAACGTCGCAGAAATCGTTGGCCACCTTGTGGCACAGCGCATGCCCCCACCCCCTATGAATGACGAGTTCATGGGGTTGACCGAATACATCGCAAAATCTTTCCACGACCTTCTCGTGGGAGAATCAGAGTCGCCCTCTAACTCTGACTCTAGCAGGGGGAGCCATCACCCCTCACAAGAATGTTTCATGGCAGGTACCCCCGAGGGATACGTCGAAAGCATCCACGAGGGAGGGGCTACCCCAATAGACGACCTCGACGATGAGGTTGAGGGGGATGCAGGGGCCCCACCTTGCCAACGGGTAGAGCAGCTGAGGGTGCGGCACCAAGAGCTCGAAGAAGCATGACTCCAGCTCAAGCAGGAACATGCGGAGCTCGAGGGCCATGGAGACGGTGGGTGGGCATGCGTCGTGGCCTGCAACATGAACCGGAGGATCATCGAGGACGACGAAGCCCTCCCACACTTCACCTGGGCAAGCCCGAACATCGCTGTCATGACAACCTTGCTCCGAGGGATTCCGAAGCCCACGACACCTGATAATCATTGGGCCCATCGCGAGATTCGTACGCTACTCGAGCGTGCGGCAACGCAGCAGGCCGAGAGCTCATTGTCCCAACGACGTGAGCTCGACTCCAGCCAGCATGTGCCCTCAAAGTGACCCGACAGGGACATGTCAGTCCACCAAGCGCAGTGAGGCGGCGGGCCATGTGCCATGGCCCTGGTGCATGAGTGTCTTAGCCTCCACCATGACGCGTGCAACACCCTGGATGCCCGTAGGCGTCCCTACGGTGATGAGAGGGAGGAGGCTAGCCACGGCTACCACCCTAGTCATGGTGGATGCTATGATAGCAGCGAGGACTAAAGCCGGAGCCTCGACTTGTCGGGACCTTAGGCCTTTGGCCGACACATCCTCAACGTCGTCTTCCCACCGTGGTACCGACTGCCGACCAACATCCCAAAATACTCCGGGGAAACAAACCCCGGACTGTGGCTCGAGAATTATTGGCTTGCTTGCCAAGCCAGTGGAGTGGATAATGATAATTTTATTATTCGCAACCTTCCATTGTTCCTGGCTGATTCGGCGCGAACGTGGTTGGACCACTGTAACACCTCGGGTGTTAGCCTTGCATAACTTGACTTGCATAACATGAGCATGATCATCAAGCATTCATAAACAAGCATTTACCATTGAAACATTAGATTGAAACATCTGCAACGTTTGCTTGTTATCGCATGTTTCTTAAACATATGCAACTTTTCTTGTTATTTCATGTCTCCATGTATCTATGCATATGTTCATGAGTATACACATGTACTTGGTGGATGTGAGTCACACAAACATGTAGCCACACTAGGGTAGCAAATAGGACCTTATTCATGGTTACATTTCATGAACCAACATTTAAGCTCCATGTGATTACACTAGCTAGCTCTATGAGTGACTACTACATGAAATGATTGAATGACCTTGCAAATTGCTTGAACATGTCTAGAGTATCATTATGAACAACTTTGATATTCATGGTTAGGGGTAATTAGGTCATTAAGCCATGCTTTGATGTGTATCATCATTTAAAAGTGACATGTTTGACCAAATTTGAACTAGGTGTTAGAGACCTTGCATGGAGGAGATCACTAAAGCAAAGTTATAGTGTTTGACATAAGGAACAACTTTTATTTTTAGGTCATGGACTGATTTAGCTTCTAACATGCTTGAATGGGTCCCACAAAACCAGCAAAATCAAGCTTTCAACACTTAACGAATTTTTCTAAGTCCTGGATCGCTGACAGCCTAACAAGCTGACCTTAAGCATGATTTTTCTCTGTCTCGGTTGCGAATTAGAACTAGATTCTTGAACGAAAGTTGTAGATGGTACATCGGTCTACAAGTTCCATTTAGATGGTTTACGCAATAGAGCTATGGATTAGCAGTTAGATGAACGTCAAAACACGTCGTCAGGCTCGGCATTCCTTGTCTGAATCGACTGAATCAAAATGTTCAGTGGCCGACACCGGTAGGAACCGAGCACCGCGTGGAGGTCGCGGTGGCCGCGCGTCGCCGTTGCCCTGACCGCGCAGGCCACGACGCGCCTGAGCGCAGCTTCAACACTCCAACGTTCGCCCGCAACGCCCAGCGCCCTCATTTCGTTTTTCCCAGCCTCCTTCTTCGCCACAGCAGAGCCGCCGAGCTCCCGCAGCACCGAGCAGCACCGCCGTCGCCATAGCCGTGCGCAGGCTCACGACGAGCCACCCAATCGTCACCGCAGCAGCACCACTAGCTCCCCAGCGACCCACTGCCTCCACCCGCGCTAGCTGACCACACCTGGTAAGCAATGGCGCTGTGCGCTAGCTCGCTGGAGCATCCCCGCCGTGCCCATCACCGTGACTAGGGCACCTCTCTCCATCGTAGACCGTGAAACCTTGCGCGATAGGTTCGCCGTAGGACACTGGTGCTCGTCCGAGCTTTAGGTCGAGCCACCGAGGTCATCACCGGCGTAGCGCCGTCGTCCATCGTCACCGATCCGCCATGGCCGCCGCCGTCGTCACTAGAGTCGATGTTAGGGTCGGGCAAGTAGTGCAAACGATGCGCCTCGTCGAGTAGAACGTCTGGTGAAGATGTCACCGCCGGCGAACTCGCTGCCGTTGAGTTCTAGCCGCGCCCGAAGAGTAGCGCCGCCGGCTCTGTTTTTGTTTCGCTGACCGGTGGGGTCAACTGACCAGTGGGTCTCGCGTGTCAGCGACTCCATGTATTAAAGCCAATTCATTTTGAATGCAGATTTCATATGTTTTGTAATTTTTGTATCTTCAGTTTGGTAGCTTCAAAAATTGTGAAATAAATTTGTTAGTGTTCCTTAGGAAGTGTAGTATTTAGGAAAAATATGTTCTTGACATTTACAGTAGAATTTTTTGGAGATTTAAATAGGGATTTGAAATATGTTTTTGAATGCATGTAAATTTGTTTATTTTATATCTAGAGTTCCTGTGCTCCAAAAATTATGAAATTTTTGTGGTAAGCTAGTCTTAGCATATATGAGCACTGGTAAAAATGTGAAGATGAGTGCATGTGTAGATTTGTAGTTATAGATTTTTCTTTTATAATTAGGAGATCCTTGTGTAAATTTTTATAAATTATTTAGGAATCAAATACTCATGAAAATTGTTGGAGGGTATACTAGTAGTATATGGATGCTAAGAAAAATAGGAAATCTGTTGCTTGACACTTTTCAATAGGGTTTTCTAATTATGCTATTTCAAGCATTGCTACCTTGTCATTTTTGTATAGGATGTTCTACTTGGCAAAATGGCATGAAATTTTTACAGTAGTCTATTGGTAGCACTAGTAAGCCACTGTAATTTTCTGAGAATTTATGATGCACATTTGGTATAGGTTTATTATTTAACCTAGGGGTTCCAATAAAATAATAAAGGCATTTAAATAAATAGTTTGGGCTTCACCATTATATTTTCTTAGATGTATTTGGTATGCTTAAACTGCTGGTAGACTTTTGGTCGTAAAGATTTGAATACTTATATGAAGTAGAACTATTGCTACTTTATAATACGAAGTGAAATAGTTTCCGGACGGATTCTAGAGTTTGCTAAATTGCATGATAGAGATGATGTTTGCTGTAAAAATGGTTAATAACAAAGTTATAGATAATTCGATAAACTTTCCAGAAAGTCTAGGATCACTGCATTTGGATTAGTAGAACTCCTGTTATGAGTAAAACAAGTAGCTGTTGTTTTGTGATCTAGTAGATGCATTGTGGAAGTAGTAATTAAATAATCGAGAAGAGATATGCACCTACTCAATAAACATGATGCACTTGATAACATATATGCATTCGTAATACTTATGCCATATTCATGCATCTAGGATCGGAGGAAGAAATAACGTTGCTGGAATTCGAAGAAGTAGAGGAAGGGGACCAGCAGGAGGATCCGCAAGCCGCAGCTCCCGAAGGCGTGGAGCAGAATCCTGAAGAGCTTCCGGAGTGTCCTGATCACCGCCCTACTTCCTTCCTGCGAGGCAAGCCCCGAAGCATTCTAAGTCTCCCAGTATTTTACAAATGATTACTTAAGTACTTATGATTGATGCATTAGGTTATAAGAGTTGAATGGAACCACTTGATGCATATACATTCCTTGTCCAGCTATTACACCTTTAACCGGTATAGGTCCAGGATCGAATATATGCTTAGCCATGCTTAGACCGGTAGAAGTCGGGTGATTTTCTGTCACCTGCGAGATATAGGTGGATACCGGAGCACGGTTGGTTATAATTGCTATCGTGGAAAAGAACCATGGTTAATGTAAATGGAGACCGGATGGGATGTCGATAGAGAAGCAACAAGACATGGAGGTCTTGGGTGTGGATCTATCCCCGTCTGTGTCGATTAAGGACCGTACCGTTGTTGGAACTTCTGACAAGATTGAACGCATGCCTCTCACTTAGCTGGCCGGATAACTCGTTCCGACCGCGAAGCCGAGTAATTCAATTCAGGCCGGGACCCATTCTGTTGTGCGCTCCTTCCGGGGAACGATCAGACTGAGCCCAAGGGCAGGCTGGGCCTGAGCATCCTGGCATCTGGTGTTCCAGATTGTGTGGTGCGGTACGGACCCGCGAAATGTGTACCTGAGTTGTACCAAAGGTGACCTAAGGCTATCGTGGCTGGTAGACCTGGGTTTGTGTTAGGAATAAATTCCTAGCTGGTTGAAATCGATTCGAATCGCCATCTCTCCCGGATAGTGAGAAACTTGACTAGCTCCAACATCGTAGTAACTATGTTATGAAACATGATGGTTCGGATGAATATGGAATTACAATACCTGCTATGGTTACTATTGTATGCTTCTCAATTGATATACCACATGTTTGGCATAGGATAGTTGCTAATCTAGAAATGGATAGTTATAATTAACTTGATAAAGAAATTGTAACTGTACAGTAAGTCAATTGCTTTTATGCAAAATGTTGTCGAGTTACGTCCACTTATACAGCCTTGCATAATCCTTGAGAGTCATTTTTATTTCTGGTTCATGACGGGTAAGTCTAGCTGAGTACCTTCTCGTACTCAGGGTTTTATTTCCCATGTTGCAGATGGCACTGTATATCATGGTTATTGCAAGAGTTGCTTCTATCCCACTGTGGATGAGGAGTAAGCCTTGGGCAGGCTTCTTATTAATCCTTCTACATGCTTTTGTGGACCGTGATCGTATCTTGGCACTGTATTAAACTATGTTGGAAACGTTACTTTCAAACTTAATTTGCTTCCGCTTTTATCTATCAAACTCGGTTTGTAATAACTTTTATTCGTACTCTGATGGAGAAATGTATCTGCGAACTTTATGTAATATGTGGCATGTATGTTGAATCATGTACGATCTTGGTTGTTGTAAATCGTTTATCGAGACCCGTCGTGGTACTCGACGGACTACCGAGTTTATATAGGTTCAAGTATGACAGTGCGACCGCTTGCGGACTGCCATTGTACTTGTACTCTTATAAATTGGTCGGTTCTGCGACAACCACTGTGACAGAACATCCTAAGAAATTGGGCCCATGTGCACCTATCGTTGTCTCAACAGACCTTTGATAGCGTACACAAGTTCCCAACAACTTAACAGGTCTGTCGGGTGTCCTCGGGAAACCCGAATCATCCACGAGTCTTTTCCAAATAGGATCTCAATCATAGACATTGCAGATTATAACAGTTTTCAATATACATACCAGAGCTTATAAAGCGGAAGACTTAAGTTTTAATATTACAAACCAGTTATTTCAAACTTACAAAACCATAAGTGTCATACAACCATAGTAGCGGGATAATATTACATTAACATTATTTATTTCACATAAACTAGTGCCTTGTCCAAAGGCCATTCATCATTCCTCATCGTCATCGACTTCAAACACTGACATGCAGCACGGACCAAAACAAGCCTGCGCATGCGACTCACCTACAACAAGGGTTAACAAACCCTGAGTACAAAAGTACTCAACAAGACTGACCCGACGAAAAAGGGGCGAAGGTCTTAGGGATGCAGGTATTGGGTCAAGGTAAGGATGTAGCAAGATTCAAAAGTTCTTTGCCAAAAGCTTTCTATTCTTGATCCTATTTTCAAGTTTTACCCCTAAGTACTTTAGTTCATTATCTCAAACTAAGTGTTCTTATCCCATATTCCAATCCTTCTCATTCCATTCCTTTTCTCAAGTTTTAGTAATTCACCAGTCCTGCATTGCTTCTGTAATGAATTGAGTCTCCATATCCACGGAGCACCGGCAATTCGAATTGATTCAAGTCCCAGCTGGGGATTCCTTACCACACGACATATGTAGAACTTAATCTTGCATATATCAACCTCACTACCGGATCCTCCTATACTAAGCCATCTCCACGCCACCCGAGAGCACAACACACCTCAAATCCGACCACATTCCAGCCATGAGGGTACACGCTACTCCCGCCATCTCTCCACTCCCAGTGCGTGGGCATTCGTCTTAGTATTGGATTAGCCGAAGTAGGCTTACCAGCGTATGTGACCAGTACTACAAAGTGTCTCGTTTAGAAGATCCACAATGAGTGGCCTTTAAGCAACATAGTCGGCAACATTACCCAACATTCAAGATAAGTCACCCGACTAGTCTCTAGTTCATTCCATCTTCTTTCTTTCTTTGGCCAGTATGCCATCTTTGATTGTATCGAAACTTTTACTTTGAAAGCCTACCATAAAGCATACTAAGCATTCTACGCCTTTGTAAATGAAATCATCTTCAAGGATGGTAAGCAATTAACAAGGTAGGCAATGCATCAAGTAGCTAACATTTGAATTAATCAACTTAATGCAATAAGTAACATAGGTGATAAACTTTTCAAAGTAAACAAGGTAATGGTTTAATGCATAAACCGGGGCTTGCCTTCGTTGACGATCTCAGGTTCCGGATCAGTACCACCAATATCGAATCCCGAGACAACCGGGGATTCTTCCACAACTTGCTCAACTAGAATCGGTTCACTCTCGAATTCTACACGAAATAATAACATATGCTTCAACATGATGATAATGTAAACATGATGTTTTCATGGTGCATGAAATGTAATAACACCTTGAATACAACTTTCCTTCACGATACAGTTGTAAATCGAAACCAATTGACACTAACATCTAGGGTTTATGACCTAAGTGACTTGACCAAATTGATCTTGAAACCCTACTGGTCAGAAAACATGACCCAAACAAGATCAAACTCTAAACCAACACTTAGGGTTTGCTTTTATCCATTTTTGCATGAATTTGGAATTAAGCTCAAAAATGAACTTGTTCCAAATGACCTCAAAATATTATGTAAGATTCCTAATGACAAATTAGTGTACCAAAATAAATTTCATAATTTTTGGGGTTATACATTGACTTACAAAAATTATGGAAATTGCATTTATCAATTAATTGACTAAATTTTTGAACATTAAAAATTTATTCAAATTTCAAGTTTCATATTTTTAAACCATAATAGAACATGTACAGAAGCTACACACAAATTTTCAAAATTTTTGAAGCTGTAATTATTTTCCTATGATTTTCGAAAGTTGCTGCACTATTCAAAATTCAGAAAATATCAAAACCTCAATGTTCTCTTCCTCTTCTCTCACTGACAGCTTGGGCCCGTTTGTCAGCGACACAAACAGAGGACACGGCGGCGCTGCCATCACCGGTCGGCCAAAGCACGCCTTCGGCGAGCCTCCGGCGAGACGGACAGCACCAACATGATCTACCACGTCCCACGAACCTAACCTGACCCTCATAACAGTTTCTGATGCACCGGAGTAAGCTCTACGTCAGCCATGGCGGCCACGGTGGCGTGGGCACGGTGGCGCACGGTACAACGTCGGCTATAGCACGGGAGAGAGTAAAACGGAGAGAGCATCACGCTCAGGAGCTCACCGCGAACACGACGGTGTGCTTGGTGAAGGCAGAGATGGGCTGGAGCATCCTGGCCACGGCGAGGTCAGTGATGGCGGTGCTTCGGCCGGCTCCGAGGAAGAAGGCGTCGTGCGGTGGCGCTGGACTGCTAGAGGCGAGGCTAGCAGGCCTGGAAGGAGAGGCAGGTCGAGGCGGAGGCACTGGTAAGCGCAATTGGCATGAGGTACTACGGTGAGGATGGATTTTGCGAGTGCGGCAAAGTCACCGGCGGCGAGCAGACGAGAAGAACAGAAAAACGACGGCGGCGGGTGCTCTTATTTATAGAAGGAGAGGGCGCCTCCAGCTTCGCCAGCTCCCGAACGAGTTCGCCACGGAGACAAAGACATGTCAACGCGCGAGGAATCGGTGAAGACGATCGGCGGTGGCAGCTCGGTGGCGAGCAGGCGGTGGCGCTCTGCTGTCAACGAAAATTTTGAAATATTTACAGAATTGCCACTGAGTCTTTTTTTATAAATTACTCCCAAAATTCCTAAAGAAGTTGAAAATCTCCAAAAATAAAAGTTGCTCAACTTTTCAAACTCTACAACTTTGCTTAAATGAACATTTTCAAATTCTGCCTCCATTTTGAAATTTGAATTTGGGGTGCATTTGAGCATTTGAATCATTTTAAAATTACTCCAAATTTTATATGTAAACTTTAAAAACTTTGAATACCAAAGTTGATCCTTATAAAATAAGCTTCAACTTTGCTTTTTGTCACACCCCCAAATTCCAAATGGATTTTGAAATAGACAAAAGGGGCAAAAAGGACTTTTATAATTGGAATTTGAATTCAAATTTGATTTGTTTACCTTTTTACTTAACTTTTATTTTTGACCAGTAACATGGCCCATTAGGGTTATTTGGGGTCAAATGACACATGGTCTCACATGATCACATGAAATTTGACTCTTATGATAATGATTTTCATTCAGAGTTTTGAATCACATTACATCACATAAAATAACAACTATGAAATAAAGCTTATTTAGTGAATGCATTCAAAATTTCCTACTTTATGAATGCTTTGCAATGCATATGATGACATGTCAAGTTTTAATGCTAGGTCAAAACACCAGAGGTGTTACAACCCTTCCCCCTTAAAGAAATCTCGTCCCGAGATTTAAAACTTAGGATGAAGTAATGGAAAAGGAAATGTGTCAAGCTAACACATCATAACTTTATTCAAAAGGCTAGTGAGGGGGTTTTCCATTCTTTTGACAAAAGAGACAAGTTACAATATAGACAAGGTATTGCAACTAGAGAGAAGCAAAGAAGTCAGGAAAGTTTTCTTCTAAGTAATCCTCGGACTCCCAAGTAGCTTCTTCTTCAGTGTGTTGGTTTCATTGTACTTTGTAGAACTTGATTGTACGTCTTCGATTGACTCGATCTTTCTGATCTAAGACTCTAATGGGGTACTCGGCATAAGTCAAGTCAGGTTCTAGTTCTACATCACCAAAGTCGATCACTTGGTCAGGGACTTGAAGACACTTCTTCAACTGGGATACATGGAAGATATCATGCACAGCTGACATGTGATCTGGTAGCTTGACGCGATAGGCGACTGGTCCACATCGTTGTTGGATTTGAAAAGGACCGACATAATGGGGCACCAACTTTCCCCGAATCCCAAAACGATGAACTCCTTTCATTGGTGATACCTTGAGGATAATGGGGGTTAGCAAAAATGGGATTGACATTACTTACCCAACCACTTTTAAGGGTAATTATTATGCAAGGTGTTCAAGCATGATGCATGAATCGATCTTACGAATCTGAGTACAAAAGATTTATACAATCAAAAGTACTAGATTTTTAATATATAGGACAAACCTAATCATATTATCCGCCACAAACTTTCAAATAAGATAGGATTGAGGCTAGATCAGAGGGAAGAAGAAAAAAATTTGAACTCAAAATATCAAGTTTAATTTCTTTGATCCAAATCAATTTGAAGGTTTTCCAAAGTAATCTACAATGACCTTAGATAGGACTAGCTCTGATACCAGCTGTGGCAGAACCACCTAAGAAATCGGGCCCACATGCACCTATTGTTGTCTCAACAGACCTTTGATAGCGTACACAAGTTCCCAACAACTTAACAGGTCTGTCGGGTGTCCTCGGGAAACCCGAATCATCCACGAGTCTTTTCCAAACAGGATCTCAATCACAGACATTGCAGATTACAACAGTTTTCAATATACATACCAGAGATTATAAAGCGGAAGACTTAAGTTTTAATATTACAAACTAGTTATTTCAAACTTACAAAACTATAAGTGTCATACAACCATAGTAGCGGGATAATATTACATTAACATTATTTATTTCACACAAACTAGTGCCTTGTCCAAAGGCCATTCATCATTCCTCATCGTCATCGACTTCAAACACTGACATGCAGCAGGGACCAAAACAAGCATGCGCATGCGACTCACCTGCAACAAGGGTTAACAAACCCTGAGTACAAAAGTACTCAACAAGACTGACCCGACGAAAAAGGGGCGAAGGTCTTAGGGATGCAGGTATTGGGTCAAGGTAAGGATGTAGCAAGATTCAAAAGTTCTTTGCCAAAAGCTTTCTATTCTTGATCCTATTTTCAAGTTTTACCCCTAAGTACTTTAGTTCATTATCTCAAACTAAGTGTTCTTATCCCATATTCCAATCCTTCTCATTCCATTCCTTTTCTCAAGTTTTAGTAATTCACCAGTCCTGCATTGCTTCTGTAATGAATCGAGTCTCCATATCCGTGGAGCACCGGCAATTCGAATTGATTCAAGTCCCAGCTGGGGATTCCTTATCACACGACATATGTACAACTTAATCTTGCATATATCAACCTCGCTACCGGATCCTCCTATACTAAGCCATCTCCATGCCACCCGAGAGCACAACACACCTCAAATCCGGCCACATTCCAGCCACGAGGGTACATGCTACTCCCGCCATCTCTCCACTCCCAGTGCGTGGGCATTCGTCTTAGTATCGGATTAGCCGAAGTAGGCTTACCAGCGTATGTGACCAGTACTACAAAGTGTCTCGTTTAGAAGATCCACAATGAGTGGCCTTTAAGCGACATAGTCGGTAACATTACCCAACATTCAAGATAAGTCACCCGACTAGTCTCTAGTTCATTCTATCTTCTTTCTTTCTTTAGCCAGTATGCCATCTTTGATTGTATCGAAACTTTTACTTTGAAAGCCTACCATAAAGCATACTAAGCATTCTACGCCTTTGTAAATGAAATCATCTTCAAGGATGGTAAGCAATTAACAAGGTAGGCAATGCATCAAGTAGCTAACATTTGAATTAATCAACTTAATGCAATAAGTAACATAGGTGATAAACTTTTCAAAGTAAACAAGGTAATGGTTTAATGCATAAACCGGGGCTTGCCTTCGTTGACGATCTCAGGTTCCGGATCAGTACCACCAATATCGAATCCCGAGACAACCGGGGATTCTTCCACAACTTGCTCAACTAGAATCGGTTCACTCTCGGATTCTACACGAGATAATAACATATGCTTCAACATGATGATAATGTAAACATGATACTTTCATGGTGCATGAAATGTAATAACACCTTGAATACAACTTTCCTTCACGATACAGTTGTAAATCGAAACCAATTGACACTAACATCTAGGGTTTATGACCTAAGTGACTTGACCAAATTGATCTTGAAACCCTACTGGTCACAAAACATGACCCAAACAAGATCAAACTCTAAACCAACACTTAGGGTTTGCTTTTATCCATTTTTGCATTAATTTGGAATTAAGCTCAAAAATGAACTTGTTCCAAATGACCTCAAAATTTTATGTAAGATTCCTAATGACAAATTAGTGTACCAAAATAAATTTCATAATTTTTGGAGTTATACAGTGACCTACAAAAATTATGAAAATTGCATTTATCAATTAATTGACTGAATTTTTGAACATTAAAAATTTATTAAAATTTCACTTTTCATATTTTTAAACCATAATAGAACATGTACAGAAGCTACACACAAATGTTCAAAATTTTTGAAGCTGTAATTATTTTCCTATGATTTTCCAAATTGCTGCACTATTCAAAATTCAGAAAATATCAAAACCTCACTGTTCTCTTCCTCTTCTCTCACTGACAGCTTGGGCCCGTTCGTCAGCGACACAAACAGAGGACACGGCGGCGCTGCCATCACCGGTCGGCCAAAACACGCCTCCGGTGAGCCTCCGGCGAGATGGACAACACCAACATGATCTACCACGTCCCGCGAATCTAACCTGACCCTCATAACAGTTTCTGATGCACCGGAGTAAGCTCTACGTCAGCCATGGCAGCCACGGTGGCGTGGGCACGGCGGCGCACGGTTCAACATCGGCTACAGCGCGGGAGAGAGTAAAACGGAGAGAGCATCACGCTCAGGAGCTCACCGCGAACACGACGGTGTGCTTGGTGAAGGCGGAGACGGGCTGGAGCGTCCTGGCCACGGCGAGGTCAGTGATGCCGGTGCTTCGGCCGGCTCCGAGGAAGAAGGCGTCGTGCGGTGGCGCTGGACTGCTAGAGGCGAGGCTAGCAGGCCTAGAAGGAGAGGTAGGTCAAGGCGGAGGCACTGGTAAGCGCAATTGGCATGAGGTACTACGGTGAGGATGGATTTCGCGAGCGCGACAAAGTCACCAGCGGCGAGCAGACGAGAAGAACAGAAAAACGACGACGGCGGGTGCTCTTATTTATAGAAGGAGAGGGCGCCTCTAGCTTCGCTAGCTCCCGAACGAGGTCGCCATGGAGACAAAGACATGTCGCCGTGTGAGGAATCGGTGAAGACGATCGGCGGCGGCAGCTCGATGGCGAGCAGGCGGTGGCGCTCTGCTGTCAACGAAAATTTTGAAATATTTACAGAATTGCCACTGAGTCTTTTTTTACAAATTACTCCCAAAATTCCTAAAGAAGTTGAAAATCTCCAAAAATAAAAGTTGCTCAACTTTTCAAACTCTACAACTTTGCTTAAATGAACATTTTCAAATTCTGCCTCTATTTTGAAATTTGAATTTGGGGTGCATTTGAATCATTTTAAAATTACTCAAAATTTTATATGTAAACTTTAAAAACTTTGAATACCAAAGTTGATCCTTATAAAATAAGCTTCAACTTTGCTTTTTGTCACACCCCCAAATTCCAAATGGATTTTGAAATAGACAAAAGGGGCAAAAAGGACTTTTATAATTGGAATTTGAATTCAAATTTGATTTGTTTACCTTTTTACTTAACTTTGATTTTTGACCAGTAACATGGCCCATTAGGGTTATTTGGGTCAAATGACACATGGTCTCACATGATCACATGGAATTTGACTCTTGAGATAATGATTTTCATTCAGAGTTTTGAATCACATTACATCACATAAAATAACAACTACGAAATAAAGCTTATTTAGTGAATGCATTCAAAATTTCCTACTTTATGAATGTTTTGCAATGCATATGATGAACAGATTGTACGCACCTGTGAAGGGTGTCAATACTACGCTTGGCAGACCCACCTTCCAGCCCAAGCACTCGAAATGATCCCCATCACGTGGCCATTCGCGGTCTAGGGGCTCGATCTGGTCGGACCACTCAAGAGGGCATCCGAGGGCTATATACACTTTCTTGTCGCTGTAGAAAACTTTACAAAATGGATAGAGGCTCGATCGATCTTTGCGATCAAGTCTAAGCAAGCCGTGCTATTCTTCCATGACATCGTCCATCGCTTTGGAGTCCCAAACTCTATTATCATGGACAATGGCACGCAGTTCACTGAGAAAAAGTTCCTCTGATTCTATGATGAATACCACATCTGCGTCGATTGGGCCGCCATGGCGCATGCCCGCACGAACGGGTAGGTCAAGCACGCGAACGGCATGGTCCTACAAGGCTTCAAGCCTAGGATCTTCAACCGGTTGAACAAGTTTGGCAGACGATGGGTCGTAGAGCTTCCCGCAATGCTATAGAGCCAGAGGACAACCCCAGCTGGTCCACCAGCTACATGCCATTCTTCATGGTCTACGGTTCCGAGGGTATCCTCCCTACCGACCTCGATTATGGAGCACCGTGGGTTAGGGCGTACGACGAACAGGGAGCCGAGGCATCCCTCGAGGATGCCATGGACCAGCTAGATAAAGTGCGCGATGTTGCCATCCTCCACTCGGCCAAGTACCAGCAAGCGTTGCGCTGGTACCACAGCCGTCGAGTGTGGCTTTGAGCCTTCAATATCGGGGACCTGGTGCTCCGCCTCCTCTAGAGCAACAAGAACCGCTACAAGCTCTCTCCACCATGGGAGGGACCATACGTTATCACGGAGGTGCTCCAACCAGGCACCTATAAGCTCAAGACCATCGACGGTGAAGTCTTCATCAACGCCTAGAACATCGAACAGCTACATCGCTTTTACCCTTAATGTACGCACGCTTTCTCTTATCGGTTTCGCTATCTACTCCTCGATCTTTAGTTACACCTGACCCTAGCAACGGCAAGGGGTAGGGCCTCACTCAAGGGCTGATAAGAGCATATCTATCCGGTAGACATTCTCTATGCTCGACCCTTTCTCACGTTAAGATCTAGAAGCAAGGGCTATAGAACAAATGCTGAGCAAAACTGGTCGAACCGCAAGAAATCTATGCCCCAGCGACTACGACATTTTTGCTCACCAGCGTGATAAGAGTTTTTGCCCACACCGCGAGCTTTTTAGCCTTAACTACGAAAAGAGTCGGAACATATTAAAGAGTATATCTACCCGACAAACATTCTCTGTGCCCGACCCTTTCTCACATTAAGATCTAGAAGCAAGGGTTGAGGAAACAAACGCTGAGTTAAACTAGTTGGACTGCAAGAAACCTATGCCCCAGCGGCTATGGCGTTTTTGCTCACCAGCGTGATCAGAGTTTTTTCACCCTCACCCAGAGCTTTATAGCCTTAACGACAAAAAGGGTCAGAATGCATTAACCTTTTTATACAAAAAGGGGAGAAGAGCTAAAAATCTGTTTGGCCATAACGAAATTTAAGAGCTTGTCCACTTATTACACATTCGCCGCATGGCTTATCTACCTAACTAATTTCTTGGGGGATGATCTCATCCTCTATGTCGGTAGGTAAGTCATGTGCTAGAGGGGCCACCTCCTTCTCGATGTCGTCTAGCTCTGTGTTGGTGTAGATAGGTGAGAGAACCATCACAAGTAAGGAGGGATACGAAGCTAAAAATGCTCCTACGGCCCATTCAGGCCAAGGAGTTCGAAGGCTGGCCCTCCGACGGGTTCATAGCCGCTCCAGGGCACCCTTAGACTAAGGGGTGGAAAGGGATGGGCCCACTAGTAGCCAGTACCTGGGCTAACGAGCACCGCGGGTATCCTGGCCCACGTTCGATTCTTGGCCGATTCCCAGTCCATGGTTTTTCCTCAAAGAAAGAAAACGAGCCCATGGGACTGGTCGAACAAACCTGAGAACTATATGGATTGGCCACTGAGAATCTAGAGTCGGTCACCAGCTGACCCATGCTGGACCCTCACAAATGGGAAGCCAGGGCCCCACTTGGACTAGCCCGTTAATAGCTCATCGAGCACCATGTTTTGTCCATCGAGGAAAAACGTGGCACGACTTAGCCCCTCCGTTTTATCTGAAAAAAATGCTTGAGGGATGACGATCACAAAGATGAGCTGACCCCTCGACCGGACCCCTACAATGTGTGGGGGCTCGAGGGAAGTTGGACACACAAGGAGACCGAATGCGCGGTCATAGGACGATGGCTCGGATCCTAGGGGGGTGCGTACAAAAACTAAGAATGACATTTCTGAAACAAAAAAACGCTTTCTCTTACCAGTTTCGCTATCGTCTCCTCGATCTTTAGTGAAACCTGACCCTACCAACGGCAAGGGGTTAGGCCTCACTCGGGGGCTGATAAGGGTATATATATCCTTTCTAAAATAGTTGTCGTGCTCAACCCTTTCTCACGTTAAAAACCTAGAGGCAAGGTTTGCGGAAACGAATGCTGAGTAAAACTAGTCGAATTGCAAGAAACCTACGCCCCAGCAGCTATGGCACTCTTGCTTACCATTGTGATCAGAGTTTTTTGCCCACACCTCAAGCTCTATAGTCTTAATAACAGGAAGGGTCGGAACGCATTAACCCTTTTTACACATAAAAAGGAAGAAAGAATAAATTTGTTCAACCAAAACAAAAGAACAAGCTTGTTTAAACGAAACAAAAGGGTTGGAACTTGTCCGCTTATTACAAATGCGCCGCCTGACCTATCTGACTAAACTAACCCCTCGGGAGGATGATTTCATCTTCTATATTGGCAGAAAGGTCATGCGCTATGGGGGCCACCTCCTTCTCGATGTCGTCCAACTCGGTGTCGGTATAGATAGGCGCGAAGCCTTGGCTCATCGTCACTAGATCGATGTTGTCGTAATGAGAACGGGTGATCGCGAACGATCAGTGAACACCAAAGCGAAGTGCGCCCCTTGCCATATCACGTGCCTGATCCATGATCCAGGTGGCGCAAACCACGAGCAAGCTTGTGGATGGCGATGCGCAGGTTGTCGTGTTCCTCGCTCTCCTTCTAGAGGGTGTTCTTCACCTCGCTGAGGTCCTTCTCTTGGCCGTGGCTCTTCACAACCTCTGCCCCGAGCTTGTTGTCAGGACCTGCCCAAGTCATGTACCGACTGTGTCAAAAGGCTTACCATGGATTCTAGGGAGAAAGACAACAAGGGAAACCGGAGACTTACCATCCATGTCCGCCTGAAGCCTACGCACCTCATTGCGCTGCCGAGTCACCTCAACCTCTAGGCATCGGACCTCTTCTTGGCACTGACCGACCTCCACGATGAGCCCGGTGACCACGCCCTCGGCTGCAACCTTTAGGTCCCACTCCCCATGAAGCTCATCCTCGAGGTGAGCCAGGTCAATCCTTGTGCGGAGCTCCTCTACGGTCGGAGCAAATCGTCCCGCTCCTTTCGTAGCTGCTTGGCCTCCACGGCGTCCATGTGCACCCTCTTGATCAGAGCCATGAGCTTCTCCTTGGCCTTGTGGGCATCATCATGAGTGTCCTTCTCCCTGACTCAGAAGTCGGCCACCTCCCAAGCTATAGGGGCAAGCTCAACCACCTCCTGATGGACAACAACAAGCTGTGTGGCTAGGCCCTCACTCCACCGCATCACCTCAGCAAGTAACTATGACTTCTCTTGGCTGCGGGCCATAAGGATCTATGAAGAAGACAAGACTCAGAGGCATGGAAAGAGAACTTGAGGGTCAGAAGCACGGTCATATCATACCTGGCCAATCGGGGCGACAATGTTGCGCATCAAGCTCAGCATGGTGATCAGGCCGCGAACCGCGTCCCCAACCTCTGTGTGGACGCTCCCCCATTCCCTCTCATCTGCTACTTCATTGAGGGCAGCCACCTGGACTAGAGACCGGGATGTCCCCGTGCCGACCTCAAACGACGCCGACCTCTCTTGCGACGGTAGCTCCTCTAGAGCAGCTCCTCTAGTGATAGAAAGGGCGAGTGATGCAAACATGGAGGCCTACCCTATCACCACATCCGTGTAGGATGCCTTAGGTGTGCCCCCTTCTGTCTGCCTCGGCGCGGACATGGCCACCTACACGGATGATGGCTCCGGCCATACTGGTTCTGCCTGCGACATCGAGGACACGACTAGCCACGCTGCGCCCGCCACGGGTGCCCCAGACATGCCCTACTCCGCCTGCTCTCCCATGGACACAGCCATCGGCTGTGCCTCCCCGGTTGACGCTATGGCCGCCTCAATGCCACTCCAGCTCACCACCGGCGCGGCGCTAGCCGGCTCCTGGCATGTTTGTCGGAGGAGGATCTTTTTCAGAGCGAGCCATAGGAGAGCCCCACGTTCTCCGACGCTGCAAGGGACATGGCGGTTAGTTCACGACAAAAATTTGTTAGGACAAAAGGACAAAAAAACTCTTAACTCACCCTAATGCCATCATGCGAGGACATTTTGGGGCTAGCTTGCTCGACCCCGGCTGCTCCTCATCGGCACGTTGCCGCTTTGAGCCCTCCCTCGGATTGGAGGGTTTGGACGAATCAAAACGGCCGCCTCCCGCTGACTCAAGAGGCGCCACCGAGGGCTCGAACGGAGTGGAGCGACCTATTTCTGCCGGCTCCGGCGCCATCGTCGAAGGCCTAGACAAGGCGAGGTGGCCTAATTCCGCCAATTCTAAGGCCGCCGTCGAAGCTCCGGACGGGGCAGGGCGGTTTGATTCCGCTGGCTCCGGGGGCGCATCCTCCCCCTCCTGTCCCATGGCATGCCATAGGAAGGGCCCCCCCTGTGGAAAAGGTGGGTCCTCATCCCTGGTGGCTAGATCATCCCATGGGATGTGCGACCTAGAGTCGTCATCCTCCTCCTCCTATTCTTCTTCTTCCTCCTCTTCTTCCGATGAACCTTGACGCTGCTTCCCTCTCTATAGCTTCACTCGCTGCTTCGTCCACTGTTTCTTCTCCCTGTTTCCTTCTTCTTCTTCCTTTGTTCATCCATGGCACGGTTTGCCACCCTCACAGCCGCATGCTCTGGCAGCGGCACGACAAAGTCCTAAAAGACTAACCCCGTCGGTAGCTCAATGAAGCCCACGTCCGGCCGCATCATGGGATGCCCTAGGATCGGGAACATGGCGTTAGCCTCCCCCGTGGCTTCTTTGATGCGCTGCATGACCTCGCTATTGCAGAGCAGCCCCTAGGCGAGTGTTGTCCCAATGAGCTATGTGTCGGGTGTCATCTCGTACAGTGGGAGGATGCGCGCCATCGGTGGCACCACCCTACTCGCGTGATACCCCCTGATGACATCAGCCCCACGGAGGCCATGGGTCTTTAGGAACGCGATGGCCTCAAGGAGGTCACACATCCTCTTCTTCTCCTTGATGGGTGGCCCCCATGGCCATGACAATAATACCTCTTCGACCAGGCGCCTGGAGAAGACCGGCAAGGGAGCAGTAGGGTTGTTCTTTAGGTAGAACCAATGCGAGTATCACCCCTTGTTGGATCTAAAGAGCTGGCAGGGCATGTACTCGGCCGCCCGCTGCCCCTAGAGGTGGATGCCCACGCATCCCATTGGCACCAGGGTCTCCCAGCCTCTCTCCTTCTTGATCAAGATGATGGAGAAGAAATATCTCCATAGCTCGAAGTGGGGCTCGATTCCCAGGTACCCCTCGCACATCGCGATGAAGGCCACAATGTGCTGGATCCCGTTGGGGTTCAAGTGTTGCAACTCGATCTAATAGTGGTGCAGCAGACCCTAGAAGAATGGGTGGGGAGGAACCGTGGGTCCGTGCTTGTGGAAGGGCGTGAAGTTGATGACGTAGCCATCGGGCAGCACCGACTCATCCTCACGGTCGGGCACAAGCCACTCCGCTGCATCGGTCCTCCCGTGGAGAAGACCACGCTTGATGAGGCCCTCCATGCGTACACGGGTAACATCGGAGCGGTACCACGAATCCATGGAGGATGGAGACAGCTGCGGAGAAGCAAAGGCGGTGATAGAGAACCGGAAGCTATAGACCTAGGGCTCCGGCGGTGGATTAGCAAGCATGGCAGATTCGAACGGCGGTGGCGAAGAAACAGAGAAGGTAAGGCTACGGTTTTGGTGTGCAGAAACATGAAGGGGGAGGCTGCTATATATAGGATGGAACGGGGTGAGAAGGCGAACCGTCCACCTAGGTTCACACGCCCACTGCACCATGTCACATCACCTCCCTCCGAAGATCGTGCGCATGCTATCTCTAGCCGCGCCCTCGAAGGACACACCAGATGACGGATCGCCTGGTCGATGGGCTAAGAACTATCATAGGTAAGGAGGGATACAGAGCTAAAAATGCTCCTACGGCCCATTCAGGACCAGTAGTTCAAAGGCTGGCCCGCCTACGGGTTCACAGCCACTCCGAGGCACCCTTAGAGCGAGGGGTGGAAAGGGATGGGACCACTAGCGGCCAGTACCTAGGCGCACGAGCGCCACGGGCATCATGGCCCACACTCGAGTCTTGGTTGGTTCCCAGTCTATGGTTTTTCCTCAAAGAAAAGCAACGAGCCCCTGGGATTGGTTGAACAGACCCAAGAACTATATGGATTGGCCGCCAAGAGTCTAGAGTAGGTAACCAGCTGATTCATGACAGACCCCCGCGAATGGGAAGCCGGGGCCCCACTCAGACTAGCCCATTAACAGCTCACCGAACACCATGTTTCGTCCATCGAGGAAAAATATGGCATGGCTCAGCCCCTCTGTTTTATCAAAAAAATGCTTAAGGGATGACAATCACAAAGATGAGCCAACCCTCGACTAGACCCCTGCTATGCGTGGGGGCTCGAGGGAAGTTGGACTCACAAGGAGACCGAATGCGTGGTCGCAGTACGACGGTGGACCGATCGGATCCTAGGGGACCAGAATCAAGAAAAATCTTTTCGACCTCTCGAATCCTACGGTTACATGCCCCCAAGAAGACCGATCGTGACAAAAGGGAATCGCCATCCTATTAGGACATGCTGCGGGCTACAAAAAGAAGGCCAAGGCCCTCAGAGTCTTCCCGTCCGGAAAAGCCTCCAAAGGAGTATTTTACTCCTCCGCAGGTTCGGGGGCTACTATCGGGTATCGATATTACGGATACCCAAAGCAAGGAAGTTAGCGCCTTCCTCGGATGGCTCGAGACATATTAAAAGGTCTCGCCCGACCCCAAGGTCGCGGGCTCCATCTCGCCTGATGTTGAGGCCGCGGGCTCCATCTTGCCCGACCCCAAGGACATGGGTTCCATCTCGCCCAAGGCCATGGACTCCGTCTCGCTCGACCTCAAGGCCATGGACTCCATCTTGCCCGACCTCGAGGCCACGGGCTCCGTCTCGCCTGACCCAAGGACGTAGTTTCCATCTCGCCCAAGGTCGCTGGCTCCATCTCGCCCTACCTCGAGGACGTGAGTTCTGTCTCATCCGACGGGAACCCATACCGCCGCCAACCACTCCTAGTCCAAGCGTATGGGCCTGGGTCAAAACTCTAATGATAGGGATGAGGCTGGCATGCCTCGATGGCACTCGTGGCCATGACAGGCCATACCTAGGGATTCACATCAAGAACAGTGTCGGGCGTGCCTGTGCTATTCTGCCTAATCCTCGTATGGACGCTGATAGGCACGTTAGTTCATCACGATGTCCGTTGGGACGGAGTGGAACGCCATGACCGATAGATGACGCCTATGCATGGCGCTAGTGATGAACAAGACCGAGACATGAAGCCATCCCCGTTGACATCTATAGGATTGGTGGGACCCACATGAAGGAGAAGAAGGACCCGGCAACCCTGGAAGCCTTCTTCTCTCTCTCGTTCTTCTCCTTTTTCTTCTCTGTAACCCACGCTTTTCCTTCGCCTATAAAAGACGAAGTGGGGCGCCCCATGAAAGGGGGGATTTAGAGACAAGAGCATGACATGAGCACATGGCTGAACGGCAAGCGAGCTCTCAGCACCCATTCACTCCTTTCACTAGAGACTTGGGATCCTCTCCCTCTCTCGCCTGTTTGTAACCCCTACTGCAAACCAAGTGCCGGTAACACGAGCAGCAGCGAACTGGACGTAGGGACGTTCTACCCGAACCAGTATAAACCCTTGTGTCCTCCGAGCACACCATCCGAGCTAGATGCACAAATATAAATTTACTCGTCGGTGGTCCAAAAACACTGACGCTCCTATTGGTGTACATGGTTTGAAACCCATCATTTTGGAGTAGAAAATGGGTATTCATGGATGAACTGGAGCTTAACCAAGTCTTGGTAACTATTTGGTGCTCCATTATGGATTAGTAAGTTGTGGCAACAACCCAATATCTTTGTCTCTCTCTCATTCTTGCGTTACTTCTAGCTTGAGCTTGTTTGTGTGTAAGTTCCTTGAGTGATAACTATGATTGCATGATAGAGTGCTTAGCATAGCTTTATTTCTTGTTCTTAAGGGCATGTTTCTTAGTGTGATCTTTTGCTAAGGACATGATTAAGTGTAATGGGGGGACTTCTTAGATTGCTTTTATACAATAGTTAGGTGTCAAGATGCTAAGGGGTTTAGAATAATAGTTTGGATAGGCCGAGATTCTGATTTAATTTTTAGAGCCTAATTCATCTTCTCCTTAGAACATTAGATTGTTAGAGGGAGTGGATAAGACTGAGGGACCTAACAATGCAGTTGATTTTTGAACACAATGAAGCACACAACTACTACTTCACACATATCCCATCCTACTATGATCCGAGAGTTTTGACACCGGCTTCATCCTAAAATTACATTATAGTCGCCACGTACGAAGGGAGTGCAGCAGTCCAAATATAAAAACGCCTTCTCTCTCCTAACCGCCACTACTACAAAAACGATTTTTAGCAACGAGGGCTTTTTTTAGGGGTGGCTCCACTACCAACCACCCCTACAGTGGGTGAGCTCGGGTCCCATGATTCCAGCTGCCCCTACTGTTCGATTTGTAGGGGTGGCTCAATCACCAGCCGCCCCTATAAATGTCCGCTGTATAAATGGTTGCAGCCTCCTTCTTCCTCCTCGGGTCACTCACTCTAACCCGTGAAAAAACGGTAGGGAGGCCTTGGGCACCTTCCAAAAATTGCTCTACTAAGGGGAAGATTTTGATCTCAAATCCTTTGGTGGAGAGATTGTAGAAGGTAAGAAAATGCTATTCCACACTTTTTTTTGAAGTTTTAATGGTTGGTTAGTGAGTAATGAGAGTTTTGCTTTTCTCTCTCTTCTATGGTGCTTGAGCTACTTATGAAGCAAATTAGACCCAAGTTTTGAATGTACTAGGGTAAATTAGGTAGGGGAACAAGATCATACCCTTATTTGGTCCATATTTCTTGATTTTAGTGAACAATTAGTTAGTTTTGTGGATGTTTCATGTGCATATAGATCTAGATCTAGGGTTTGGTTTTTTTATTAATTTCATTTTTGTAAATTTATGTTTGATGAAATTGGACTAGGGTTTGCATGAAAGATATTGGGTAAAATATAATTGTTGCTAATTGTTGTCTTTGAAATTGTTTATTGTAATCAACAAATATGTATTTTAATTATTTATGGATAAATGGGCCATTCAATAATTTTCCTCTACCATGGTGTGTTTGTATGCTTCATGTAATTATATTTGATTTATATTCATATATATCTGAAGTATATACAATTATTCTCAAGTAATTATTAATTTGATTCATTTATATATATATGAATAAGTAGTCCTTTAATATTTGTTTTGTTGTTGTTGTAAAAGATGGAGTATTGGAACTCTTGGATGTATGGTTTGTTAAGGTTCAAGGCAGGTTTACGTGAAGAGGTGGATAAATTTATTGAAGCCGCAGAGAAGCATGCAACGACGTTGACAGAGAATAAGGATACAATTATTTATCCCAGTAAAGATTGCAAGAACCGTATGGCATGGACAGATGTGACTATCATCAGATCACATTTGATTATGCGAGGATTTGTTGAGGACTACACAGTGTGGATTCATCATGGTGAAATGGTTATTGTTAACGACGAGGATGAGGAGGAATACGACGACGAAACCCTAGAATCATTGTCCCAATATTTAGTAGAGCTTGATGCACGAATGTATCCCGAGTTTGGCAATGAACAAGGTGGTGATGCTGGTGGTTGGGATGGTAACGATGAAGGTGGTGCCAATAATGATGGTGGAGCACGTGTCGGGGATGAAGATGATTTGGAGAACATGATTCGAGCCCTTGGACCAGAGATTTTACTAAAGAGCCCGAAAGGTCTAAAAAATTTAGAAAGGGTGACAAAAGCAATAAAGGAGACTGTGTATGGCGTTGAAAAGGGTTGTCCGACACATTGGACATTGCTACGTTTTGTGCTTGAGCTACTCATCCTAAAGGCTAAGTACGGCTAGTCAGACTGTAGTTTAAATGATCTATTGCGTCTCCTATCATGGGTGCTGCCACAACCAAACTCAGTTCCAGCCAACACATACCAAGCGAAGAAGGTCATAAGTCCATTGACAATGGGGGTTGAAAAAAATCCATGCATGCCCCAACCACTGTATCCTTTTTCTTGGCGAAATGTTCAAGTCACTGGATAAATGTCCCTGGTGTGGGGCCAGCCGGTACAAGAACAATGACCTTTATGGTGGGGACGAAACCTCCACAGAAAAAAAGAGGAATAAGAAGGGTACAAAAAGGTGGTACAAGAATCTCAGCCCCCACAGGACACTCCATTAGGCAATGATGCAAAGCAGAGAAGAATTCCTACCTTAGTAATGTGGTACCTGCCAGTGACTGACCGCTTGAGACGTATCTTCCTAAATCCTAAAGAAGTCGCACTCATGACATGGTGGGATGATGAGCGCAAGGTGGATGATGATAAGATTGCACACCCGACTGATTGTAGTCAGTGGCAATGGATCGATGAGAAGCACAAATAATTCAACGATGACCCAAGGAATGTACGGTTTGGCTTGAGCACCGATGGAATGAATCCCTTCAATGAGAGGATGAGTGACCACAGCACTTGGCCAGTGATCTTGACCATGTAAAACATCCTAACGTGGTTGTGTTAGAAGAGAAAGTACCTTCTCCTCACTATTCTTATTTCTATCCCTAAACAACCAGGCATTGATATAGACGTGTTCCTCGAGCCTTTGATGCAAAAATGGAGAGGCTATGGAGGCATGGGGAGCCGATGTATGATGCGTTCCGAAAGGAAGACTTTATATGTAGAGCAATAATATTTGTTACTACCAATGATTACCCCGCGCTGTTTGCTTTATCTGGACAGATCAAAGGGAAGACGGGATGCTTGGTTTACTTGGATGATACTACATGGGTGTTCCTGGATGCATCCAAGAAGATAGTTTACCTAAGGAACCGGCGCTTCTTAAAGACAAGTCACCAGTACCACAACAAATTGTTCTTTAGATTTTATGACAACACCCCAGAGATTGAACCCCCTCTGGAGAGACGTCATAACGGAGAACACGTGTACAGAATGGTGAAAAACATACACGTCGTCTATGGAAAGAAGAATCCAGATGGGACGAACAGAGATAGAAGCACACCTCCTGTCGAAGGCATACCTTTCAAGAAACAATCGATCTTCTTTCAGTATCTACCTTATTGGCCAGACTTGGAGGTACCCCATGCCATTGATGATATGCACATGCAGAAGAATGTCTTTGAGAGTCTCATTGCTACCTTGATGGACACATGCAAGTCAAAGGATGGTCTAAAATCATGGAAAGACATGGTGCAGCTAAACGTGATGCCACAGCTTCACCCAGTACCTGAGGCTAATGAAAAATACACTCTGCCCGCGGCATGCTTCAACCTAACACCAGAAGAGAAGAGAGCTATATGCACTTTCCTGAGGGGGGTCAAAGTCCCGACTGGGTTTTCAGCGAATGTGAAGAAGCTAGTGTCAATGAAAGACTTGTCAATAACACACCGCAAGGCTCACGATTGTCATGTGATGCTGATAGTGTTTCTACCTATTGCAATCAGGGCTATAAAACCAGAGTTCTTAAAAATGGCCATCACCCGCATGTGCTACTTCTTTTTGAAGATTTCACAGAAGACAATTGGCAAGCAAGAGCTGACTGACCTACATGAATTTGTGGTGGAGACACAAAACCAACTAGAGATGTGTTTACCTTCTGCTTTTTTGAAATAATGCCACATCTCATGATTCACATGGTTCATCAGATACAGGCGCTAGGCACTTGCTACTTGCATGAAATGTGGTCCTACGAGCGGTTCATGTCGGTTCTAAGCCGATACATGCATAATCGAGCATACCTAGAGGGCTCCATGATAGAGGGTTATAGTACTAAAGAAGTCGTCGAGTGCTGTCAAGAGTACCTAAAAGTACAGAAAGGGATTAGTAAACCCGATTCTCGTCACAAGGGTAGGCTGGCTGGGAAGGGCACCAGTGGTAGAAAAGAGTTCATCAACCATGAATACAAAGAGGTGAGTCAGGCGCATTACAGTGTCTTGCAAAGTACACAACTGATGCAACTGTACATTGATGGACACTTGGCTATCATTATGGTGGAGAGAAATGGTCGTTCAGATGATTGGGTCATGAAACAGCACAAACAACGACTAACTTGATGGTTGAAGGACCAAAACATACCGCTTGGAGAAACCATAGACTCTATTACCATCAGTAGGTTGGCGGAGGGGCCATCGAGACAAATGACATCTTAGAAAGCTTATGACATCAATGGGTATACGTACTATACCCACGCAAAGGATAGTAAATATGTGATCCAAAACAACGGTGTTCAAATAGAAGCTCTCGATGGAGTGGGGCGAAAGATCCAATACTTTGGCATCATTGAAGAGATATAGGAACTTGACTATGGAAGGGATATAACGGTGGCCCTATTTCGATGCCGCTAGATCAAACAACACCAACTGAACGAGATTGGATTGAGAGTCCTGGACCTCGAGAATCTAGGCTACCAAGATAACCCTTGGTGCTCGCTTCACGTGTCGCACAAGTTTTCTATATGCCTGACCCATAAAGTAACCTCCCCCCGAAGAAGAAGACAAAGCACGTGGTTGCCTTCGAGAAACAGCACATTATCGGAGTTGATGGCGTGGACGATGTTGAAGCTTACAATAACTATGATGAGATGCCATTATTCATAGACATTCCTAAGAAGATCAGTCTCGTGGAAAAGAACTTGCCCAAAGACATTATCATGGGAACGAAAAGGTGTCAAGGGAAAAGTCGTTACAGCGGGCTAGCTAGTTGTTGAACATGGAGTGTTTGTGTAAGTGTGTGTTTGTAAGACTTCATTTATGCATGCGTGTGAGACTATATATTTATGTATGTATGTGAGACTATATTTATGCATGTGTGTGAGACTACCCTTTGCAACATTTAGATGAATCTATTTCAACATCCACCCTATTACTATTAAAACTTTATGAAATAACTTTATGAAATGAAGAAATGACCAAAATAAAAGTTGGAGATCTTGACGAGTTATACAACTTTTATATTCATCACATTTATAGCTGAAATCATTTAGTGGTTGAAAATAAGGTTTGAAGTTGTCATTTTCTGAAATTCAAAATTTGAATTGTCCAAAATTAGTGACAAAAACATATGACCAGACTAAAATGACAGAGCATGATTTTAGAAAATTTTAGGAAAAAAATCATCACATTTGGAGTTAGTATGAGAGAGAAAAACTAGTTACAAGTTTCAGCCACAGATTAAAAAGAGAAATCACACTTGTTTATTATTGATCATCATGAACAGTTGTGATTTTTCTTTTTAATGTCTGGGTAAAATTTGTAACTAGTCTTTCTCTCTCATACTAACTCCAAATGTGATGATTTTTTCCTAAAATTTTCTAAAATCATGCCCTATCAAGTTACTGTGTTGATTTGGTCATTCTTTTCGTTTGACAAAGTTTGAGCAATTCAAATTTTTAAATTAAAAAAAATTACAAGTTCTAACAACATTTTGAAATACCAAATAATTTCAGCTGAAAAAGTGATGAATACCAAAGTTGTATAACTCATCAAGATCTAAAACTTTTATTTTGGTCATTTCTTTATCTGATAAAGTTATAGTAAACATCGTTCACAAATCAACATGTCTCTCGTATAGTATATGAAACTATGAGTGATATGTGGATTTGTGAACAATATTTACTAACACTTTGTTAAATTAAAAAATGATCAAAATAAAAGTTGTAGATAGTGATGAGTTCAAGAACTTTTCTGTACATGACTTTTCTAGTTGAAATCATTTAAGGTTTCAAAATCTTTTTTAAAGTTACCATTTATTAAATTCAAAATTTGAACTGTTCAAATTTAATCAAATGAAAAGATTATCAAAATAAAAGTTGTAGATAATAATGTGTTCAATAACTTTTATGTTCATGACTTTCTTATTTGAAATCGTTTAAGGTTTTTAAAAATCTTGTTTAAAGTTGCCATTTATTGAAATTCAAAATTTGAACTTTTCAAATTTTATCAAATGAAAAGATGACCAAAATATAAGTTGTACATCTTAACGAGTTCTACAACTTTGATGTTTACAAAATTTTCATTTGAGGTCATTTAGTGTCCTAAAATTTTATTAGTTGTTTCGAAATTTAAATTTTAAATTTTAAAATATTATTTTTGTAAAGAAAAAATATAAAATTATATCTATATATATAATAAAATTGTTTACATATACATATATTTATATATATAATAATAATAAAAAAAACTAATATATAAATTTACATTGTGTTCTTTATATATGAATGAATTACAGAATTAGTAATTAAAATAAATTGAAATTTTTTTGCAGGGGCGGCTAACTCAGGAGCCACCCCTACAAATGTCCTCCAGTATATAAGCTAGAGCCCATGGGAGGCCAAAAATATTCTAAGTCAGGGCACGATTCTTCCTTTCAGACATCGTCAGGCTACCGAACCCGCCGTCGCCGCCACCATGCGCGCTTCCTCTCACCTCCGCCGGCCCGTGCGTGCCCGGCTATGCGCTCTGGCAATCCTCCCCCGAGCTTCCTTGGCTCCGTTCACCGCTGGGACCCGCTGCGGAACCCTAGCCGTGGGCGACGCCGTTCCCCCTGGCGGCTAGGGTTTCCACGGCCGTGCGCTCCCGCGCTCCCTCCGCCGGCGGCCCCGGTGCCGGTGCGCCCCGGCGTCCCTGCAGGTAAGCTCCAACCCCTTCTCCCCCATTCTTGCTCCAAGTTTCTTCAGTCGTCTATCAATCGGATAAATACTTTCAATCACTGATGCAAGTTAGACTTCTATTTAGCTACTAGCCTAGTGTTATATTCAGTGATGTCTGTTCTGGTCACCTTAGGTGCTAGCCTAGCCTACTACCACTATAATTGTATATCATGCTTTGCTCCTATAATTTGCCAGTAATTTTTTTTCTAGCAAGCTTTTGTTCTGGAATTGTAGATTAGCTTTTGGCTGTTGTCTATGACTTGTAACTTGCTTGGTGGCCTTAGGAAGAATATCTGAATTGAATATGTATGTATGTCAAAACTGTAATCTCTATGGTCATAGGCGGGAACTGTTCTTTATGGCTAGCACTACCAGATTTTCCTGTTAGTATGACAGTGACTTTTTTTTGGGTCTTGTATGTTTGATTGTGCAATTGTATTGACTGCATAGCTTACCCAATCCTCACAGCATTTCCTGCAAATATGCCATGTGAATTGGAAATTTTAGGCAACAAAAAAGGGGGTTTATATTAAAATGTGATGTATTCTCTTACATCACAACTAGAAATTGGCGAGATAGCATTACTGGACATGCCTTTTTAAGTAGTTATGGCAAGTTGCAGTCTAAACAAATCATGTGCTCCACTTTCTAAGTCATTTATGACTGTATGGATTGACTTAATTCTAGTTCTGGTATATCTGTGACCTAGTGTATCTTGGCTGGATTCATTTAGACATAAAAATAGTCCCCGCCTTTGAATTTGTTGTATTAATACAGGGTCCAGTGAGTCGTGTTCTTTTTTAGCTATGGGCGGCTCAATTACAGTAGTTTTTACAGGTTTGATGCAATAGATAATTACTAGCAGTAGTGAATATCCTTGTTAGCATGCCACTCATAGTCACATCTTTTTAGGTCTTGTATGTTTGATTGTGCAATTGTTTGACTGCATGGGTAGTCGACTGATGCATCATTGCGTGGAAATATACCACGTGAATTGCAAAGTCTACGCAACAAACAATACAATTACATCAAAATATCAAGTGCCCGCTTGCATCATGACTGGAAATTGGCAGGAAAGTATTACGGGACCAAAATTTAATCTATGTTAGTCATACATGTTTTCTAAGTATCAACGGCAACTTGCGATTCATTTTCTAGGTCATTTATGGTTTTAAGGATTTACTTATTTCTATTAGCGGTATATGAGTACCCTCACCCTCCTGATCATTTTGTCTGCATTTATTTAGCCATAAAGAATAGTTCCCGCCTTTGACCTGTCTATAACAAATCCATATCTGTGTTAGAACGAGGATGCGTTGGACTGTCAAATTTATTCTTTATATTTATATGGTTTGGTTGTCAGGTTGTCACATTACTGTGCTCGGAACACATTTCATATTGCAGTTACGTTCAGTTGAGTTCAGTTTTAAAGCCTAATTAATAAGTTCAGTTCAGATCAATTTTTTATTGTTTAGTTCCTAAGCCTTTCATTTTTTTGTTTAGTTTCGGGTTCAAGTTCAGTATTTTTCAGTTAAATTTCTGGTTCAGTATAGTTATCAATTTAGTTTTTAGTTAATTCTAGTTTTGTTTGATTTAACTTTTTGAGATTGAGTTTATGTTTTAGAGTACCTAGACTTTAGTTTCAGTTTCAGTTACTTATCAGTTTAATTTTTAGTTTACTCTACTTTTATTTTAGTTAAGTTTTTTCTGTTAGAGTTGAGGTTTCAGAGTATCTAGACTTAGTTTAGGTTCATTACCGTTATTAGTTCAGATTTTAATTAACTGTAATTATTTTGGTTAAGCTTTTAAGTTGCAGTTCAGTTTGTTTTATTATGTCATCTTAATTGTATATTCAGTATAAGTGTTGTATTTTCTCTCAATCTAAAATATAAGTTTCTTAAAAGTAGCTTCAGTATATATTCAGTAGAAGTTTCTCTCAATTTAATTTCAGTATATATTTTGCACCTGCAGTTTCTAGATTCTCTGTACTCTACTATTCTTCTCTCTATTTTTGTTAACAGTGAGCATATATATGTTTGTTAAGCAGCTGTTGTTTGGTGGATCTGCAGGGGTCTTCCAACTATGTGGCAGCAGTCGGCTATTTTTTTGGCTATTTTTGCCATCAGCTGCTGCTATATGTTTGCTAAGCAGTTGTTGCTTTTTTTTTATCAAATCTCTCCTCTCCTGTCCTCTCTTCTCATTTATTTTGCCGATGATGAAATTGTCTAAGTCCATATATTATATGGAATATAAGCCGATGATCAAGAACTTGTGACGAACTTGACATCATTAACAACCGCCCCTACATTACCTTCTCCTCTTTTCTCTGCTATGATGCCTTGATGCTCTAAGTTCATGATCAAATAATGATTTGACATGTTTCTGATACCTCTACTACTGCTACTACTCGTTTTTTTGATTTATTGTTGTTTTATAGGACTACTTTGGTTTATAGACCTTTTTAATTTCTTATACCTCCTCGTATAAGTAAAGCACACTTTCTTACATCTATTAGAACAAAGCGCTGTCTTTGATTGGTGAGCTGGTGTGAGCAGCGAGCTATAAGTTATTACTTAATAGTGTAAATATATAAATAATGGATTGTTGTGTCTTCCTGTCAAGAACTGGCTCCTTAGCATTTTCTTATCTGATGTAGAACTGCTAAGCAAGTTAGAGAACCTTTTACCCTTTTCTTTTTCCAGTTCATCATTATAAAGCGAACTTTCTATTAAAAATGAAATTTATGGATGAACTAAAAATGGTGATCATCTTGTTTGTGCGGGAGTAAAATAGAAAATTAGGCAAATGGTGTCTGTCTCTCTTTAGAGAATTGATAGTTTGATATTGTCACCTGGTTAGATATGTTAGTAGAAAAATTATGAGTCTATTGGTGATGGTGTTTGGACTTTAGATGAGGCTTTCCATGAGCTGCCAATGTTGATGCTGCTTTATAGACCCTCCTCTCTTGTCCTCTGCTCCTACTCTTTTTCTCTCCTATCCTCTGCTCCTACTTCTTCTACTTCTCTCCTCTCCTGTTCCTCTACTATAACTGTTTTCTTTGACATAAATTTAGGAAAAGATGTGGCCGAACTCCCTTCGCCGGATCTACCAAATAATTATGTGTATGATCTGGACTTCCAACCAGCATTAGGGAAGGCAAACCACCCATATCCAAGCATAGTAAGTAACATGTTTAAAGACACCTCTATAGATATTTTGTTCTGATATATATAATTCTTAAATGTAGACAATTCATCCTATACCATGGTTTAAAGAGACACTCTCAAATTTCGGGGTTGATTTCCTCAAATATTGATACATTCCCTATAGATGGTCGAATCAAACAATGTCGAATTGGCTTTTCTATTCTCGCTAGGGCGGGTAACCAACAAGATATGGTTTTATACATCGATAGGACGAGCAGCGGTCAACCTCATGACATTACTGCGCAAAAATATGCTGTGCAAGCATGTTTAAGGGTGCTTTAAAATATTGGGTACAATATTCCTACATACTCCGCCATGAGGATTGCTGCTTTGAATGTGGGCCTCCACCACGATATTGGACTATTTTGTGCAAAGCTTGCCGAGGACAACATGAATGATGTGGTCAGTCTCATAACTTATATCCAGATTAATTGTTATGTCTATATATATGCATGGTTCTGATAACCACAATTTCCCAACACTTGAAGATTCAGGAGAACGACGTAACATACGCAAGTTGTAAATTTGAAACCATTTTAAACCAGGCCATGTATCACTTGCGTCGTTATAAATGGGAATATGGTGGCCCTGTTCTCACTTCAGAGCAATGTTTTTAGGACGGCTGGTCGAGCCTGGTCGCCTGAGGACTGTCCAGGACGTCCAGGACGATTAGTCGTCGTCCAGGACGATTAATCGACCCTGGACGAGTCCCCTTGTCATCCCGGTTGTCCCCTACATATGGGGACTAATATATACCATATATATATATTATATAGTTATATATACAGTATAAAATATATACCATATATATATACACACACACTAGTACACAAAGAAAGAGAGCATAAGCTTCAAGCACAGGTAGAGCATCAAGCTTGAACGAGGAGGTGATGACTGATGACTGACCTGAGGAGGAGGAACTCATCTTCGTCGTGCAGTCCTTCTACCTTGCACAGTTGGACCTGTGCACCCGCTGGATCTGTAGGCCTGCGCGCCTGCAGCAGCAGCCGCAAGGAAGAGGGAGGGCAGCTGGAAGGGAGGGAGGAGAGGGAGCAGCTGGGAACTAGAAGGGAGGAGAGGAGAGGGAGCTACAGAACTGCAGCAATTGAGGCGGTTGCTGCTGTTGGACGGGAGAGGTGAGAGGAGTGAGTGTGTTTTGCTGACTTCTGAGTGAGTGAGAGGCTGAGGGAGTGAGGGGTAGGAAAGAAGAGAAACCCTAATGGGCTTGGACCAAAATATAAGACAACTAGATAGACCCAACTCTGAGATGTAGCCCACTCTCTAGCTGGATGCCCACACAGCCTGGACGGACGATTAATCGCGACTGGACGACGACTAATCGGACGTCCAATTTCCTGGACGGTCTGGCCGAGTCGGAGGCCCTGGTCGAGTAGCTCCAACCGTCCAGGACGATTAGTCGCGATTAATCGGACGCCTTGAAAGCATTGCTTCAGCGGAAATCCAGGTAAAAATTCTTGTGACTAGGAGTGAAGGTTCTCGACCAATGTTGATCGTCGTTAGTAGACCTTGTGAACGATCTTGTGAAGCAAGGGAGAGTGCACTAGTAAATACATTACGCTACATCAGTGATATTTTGGCATATGAAATGAATGATCTGCACTTCTCCAAGTACGTGGTGCGACGTTAGAAAATTCTAGGAAGTTAAATTACTTTTAGTGGTAATAATGAACTGATCTAAATTATTATGGTTTGTAATGAACAAATTTAAATTATTTTGTTGATATAATGTCCTTGTGAATTATTATATATATATATATATGTTTTGGTCATATTTAAATTTTCAAATTTAAATTATTTTGGTATAAAAATGTATTGTAGGGGCGGTTATAGAGTGAACCGCCCCTACAGATAGGATTCATATGGGGCGGCTGGTGTTACAACCGTTCCTACAAATACAATCGCCAGCCGCTCCTACAAATCGATTTACAGAAATAGACTGAAAACCACTTCTACAAATCAACGATTTATAACCACACTTTGATAAATACGACGGACCCTACAAATATCCATAAGCCATCCCAACAAAGTCTACGTGTAGTAGTGCGCGCGCGCAACAACTCGTCAAGACGTGGAGTTCCACCACATCAGTCAGTCGATCACACGCCATAGCCGGCCTGATCTGGGAGCTTCCATGCATGCATGCCAAACAGGATGGTGCTGTTCATGCTCTCCATTCATAGGACGGCCGCGGTCGGGAAGAGACGTCATCTTCATCCCATCCGTGACAGGAGGCACAAAATACGAGTACTCAGCAAGTGGTAGCAGGAATACCCACTGCTCACTGGCGCTCCACTCGCGTGGATCCAACAGGAAGAGGACAAGGATACACGACAGTTATAGATGAGGGCCTTATTGTTCCAAATAAATCATCTACTTATAAGTTAAAAAATGAAATAAGTGACTTATTTTGCCAAATATCACCAACTTATAAGTCACCCCTACTTATAAGTTTTAAGTTAGTTCACCCCTGCTTAAAACTTATAAGTCACCCTTTTTCGCGTGGAACCCACATCTTTAATGAGCTTATAAGTTATCTACAACCAAACAAACATGACTTATAAATTACTGATTTTCAGTCACCTGACTTAATAAGTCACCTGACTTATAAAAATCAAACGGGCCCTTAAACCCCTCTCCCACAACTTCAACACCTGTGAAGCGTTTTTTTCCAGCTTCTGCTCAGCGAGTAGGTAGAGTCGAAGTTGTTATATATCTTTCGACAAAACTTATCTTTCGACAAAACAGCTCTTCATATTTGATAAAATAACAAAATATAAAAAATACATCTATCTTTTCTTCTCCTGTCCTATTTCCTCACCGTTTTCCTTCTTCCTCACGAAGCATCTATTGATGCCCGGCGGTAGCGCTCGACGTCCACGCCTCGGCATCCTTGGCGTCCGCTCGCGCGGCAAGCCCCGGTGTCTGCGCTGCTCGTGCTCTGGGCCTAGATTGCAAATTTTTGCAACCTGGATATTATAGCACGTTTTGTTTGTATTTAACAAACTTTATCCGATCATGGACTAACTAGGCTCAAAAGATCCGTCTCGTGATTTACAACAAAACTATGTAATTAGTTATTTTTTACCTACATTTAATGCTCCATGTATGCGTCCAAAAATTAATGTGATGAAGAAAGAGTAAAAAAACTTAGAATTTTAAAGTGATCTAAACAAGGCCCTGGTGGCAAAGCCCGCGCACGAGCCTGACGGGGGCAAATCTGACATAGGGACGTGATGGGCCCACTTGTGCCAGGTAAAGCCGAGAAAAACTACTATTTTCAACTTCATACTACTCCATTCATATGTGAGATGATGATTTGAGGAGCTTCGTATGTGAAGCTGATTGAATAAGTGCTGTTTGGAAAAAAAAACTTCAAACAACTCATTAGGATGGTGGTGAAGTTGTACGCCTTACTGTCCTCCTACCGAGGGCAACTTTACCCCGGTCAAATGCAAAACAACGCCTGGATGTCGGTTCCAAAAATGTTATGGGTTTCATTGTCATAAAAGGGGGCAAAATGTCCCTACGATCAAAGTTACTTGTCATATTTGACTTTACACTACTCCATCCATTTTTTACACGTTACATTAGCTTTGTTCTAAGTGAAACATTATTATCTTTCACCATCTATTTAAAAAAAAATCCTTGTACTTTCACAACATAGGTTATGAAAGTATTTCTCATAATGAATCTAATAACATAAATCTTATGTCATGGACTTATATAATTTTTTCTGAAATCAATGGTCAAATATACAAATGTTTGATTTAAGACAAAGCTAATACGACATGTAAATAGAATCCTAGGGAGTATATATTCTATGCACTATTGATCATCAATTTCTTCTAAAATATATTCTCACTATCTGTTAGGTTGGAGGCTTTACAAAAAAATTATTAGTAAATAATATACAAGTATTTTGTAATGATAGTGTGAATAATTTTTATAGAAAAAGGAGAATAAATCTAATTGTGTTATGGTCAACAACTATTATAGTAACAACTGAGCGTGGTTCATTTGGTTGAGTTTATTGTGGTGAATCTACTCATCCAAGTTTAAGTTCATATGGGTGCTTGCATTTTTTAGATTTATTGTAAGATTTTTTTTCCCAGTAGCAGGCGACATACGCATCGACAATGAGACGTAGGATTTTTTTTCCCAGTGAGTTGGAGGGCTTATTTTTCTTCGCATCAAAATCACTCGTCTTATTAGCAACAGTAGTAAAATTAGAGAAAACCCGAGGCTAGCTGAAGCACACACAGACTGGTCCTCGTGGGGAACTGCCCTACTTGCAGCTGCAGCCTCAGCCTTGGGGTTTTGACCCGGAGCAAGTGAGGCTGCTGAACTGAAACGACAGATTCAAAAGGTGATTGACCGCTCGGCGTTCACGTCGCCCTCTCTTCTCTGCTCTCGCTCACTTTCAAGCCTCACCCCTCTCAATCGGCCTCTCTTTCTCTGTCTCTGTAGCTGGTGGCGATGTGACATGACCTCCTTCCTGATGTTTCTTCTCTTGACCATGGGGGCGAGATGGAGATGGAGATGGGGATGGAGATGGACAGAGGTGTCCTCCGAACCGTATCCATCCATCGACATGATCATCCATGGCGCCAGCACTCGATGGATCAACTGCTGCTGCATGCTGCTGGGCAATCATTTATATATAGCCACCTCTGAGAAAGGAGTACGTTCTCCTGTCCTAGTAGTACAGATACAACAGAGCAGAGCACCACCTGATGGGTGATGGCTGCCTCTATCTGTTTTCTCTCCTCGGTAAAGAAAGGACGACCCGGGGCCTTTCTCTCTCCCATTATTTCCCCATTCCTGCCTTTTTTATATGAAAAATAAACTAGTTTCAGTGAAATTACTATACAATTCCTATGAAATTCTGCATTAGAAAGAGGCCCTGAATTCATTAATATCCAGTAGACCGAATATGATACGAATGCATATGTAAAACAAAGAAATAAAAAAACATGAATTTTGTTGGATAGGTGTTCGGATGAACCGTAGGAAAAACACAGGAAAGGGGAGTGAATGTTTTTTCCTATGGTTTTTCAGTGAAATCAAAGACAAAAGAAAGTTTCCTATGTTTTTCCTATGACCAATTCTTGTGAACCAAACGATGCTACATTAACTCCATCCATAGGAATGGAAATCCTGCACTTTCCTTTTTTCCCCTACAAATCCAAACTTCCAGAGGGGTTTACGTATTTAATTCAATCATATGGTCTCATGTTAGGGCACTCTCAACCAAGAAAACTAGCTAGATGATTTCAATGCCCATAAATTAAAATGTCAACTAAGAAAAAGATGGTATAGTACTGCAATTAAAGAAGAGAGAGAGGAGAAAATATTTCTTAGATAAGAAATCATAGAACCAAGATACGAAGAGATTGCAAAAAAAAAAGTATTATGTAGAAACTATCTATTTGAAATATAGATTTTATGTATATTGTCTACATAAATTAATAGACATTGAAATTACTTGTGGTTCTTAGCATTGGGACTAGCCTTATACATCATATAAGTAATCTTTATACCAATTATTATAGAAATAGCCTATGGCTATGGACCAGCCACAAAAAAATACAGTACAATACTTTGTTACGACGCTATGTATGAAGTAATAAAAAACAAGCAACAGTTAGTACTGCTAGAGCAAGGCCAATAATATAGTCTTTTCAGCCAGTTGTATGGACACTTACAACCTACTTGTCAGCCGACTCATATAGTAGTTGCACTACTACCGAATTGGACATCACTGCCGGCGGTTTTTTTGCTAAAACCGACAGTAATAGGATCAATCGACACTGATATTCGGGTCTTCACTGTCGGTTCATATCACTGTCGGTTTTAGCCAAGAACCGAAAGTGATATTGGGTCATCACTACCAGTTTTAGCCAAGAACCGACACTGATACTATCACTGTCGGTTCGTGGCTTGAACCGACAGTGATATGCTGCAAGAAACTTCATAAATTTCTCATATGATGTCCGATTAAGATGAACTTTATATCAAAGTTGTAGTACTCGATGAGATCTATAACTTTGTAGTTTAAATTTTTTTTAATTTAAGATAGTTTGGATGTCCAAATATTTTCATTTGAAATCATCTATCGAACGAAAATTATGTTCGATTTCTCAAATTAAAAATTTAAATTTTTCAAACGACCTTGAATGGAGAAACGCCCAAAACAAAAGTTGTAGATATCGAAAAGTTATGCAACTTTGTAGTTGACAACTTTTTCATTTGAAATCATTTACTAGATTAAAATAATATTTGAAATTAAATTTCAAAATTATTGAAGAACTTTGATTTCTCTTTTTAATCTCCGGCTAAAACTTGTAACTAGTCTTTCTCCCTCATACTAACTTCAAATTTGATGATTTTTTTCTTAAAAAAATTCTAAAATCATGCTCTATCAATTTATTGTGTTCTTACAGCTATTATTTTATCCATCTTTTCATGTGATTGTGTTTTATCTATTTGAATTTTGAATTTCAAAAAATGAAAACTTCAAACGTCATTTTGGAACACTAAATGATTTCAGTTGAAAAAGTCATGAACATAGAAGTTGTTGAACTTATCAAGATCTACAACTTTATTTTTTTGTCATTTCTTCATCTGATAAAATGGTAGTGACATTGTTCACAAAATTTACGTATCTCTCGTATAGTTTCATAAACTATAAAAGGGATATTTTACATTTGTGAATAATGTTACTACCACTGTGTCGGATGAATAAATGATGAAATGATCAAAATAAAAGTTGTAGATCTTGGAAAGTTATGAAACTCTGTAGTTGATAACTTTTTAATTTGAAATCATCTTGTCATGGAAAGCTACGTTTGAATTTCTCAAATTTGAAATTCAAATTTTGTAAACACCCTCGGATGGAGAAACTATCAAAATGAAAGTTCTAGATCTCAAAAAGTTATAAAACTTTATAGTTAACAACTTTTTCATTTGAGTTCGTTTAGGGTCCCAAATACTCATTTCAAAATCAGATAAACATAAAATGGCTAGGACGAAAATCTCATTCGGACAGAAACAACTTGCAGGTGTAGTGGTTAGGGGCTGAAGACACGAAGCAGGAGGTTAGGGGTTCGAGCGCCGATGGCCGTGAACCGTGTGATTTTCACGTGAAAAATTGTGTGACTTGTGACTTGCGATGCCCGACAGTGTGGCTGTCCAATGGGGCCTCTCCCAAAATTAAAAATAAATCCTTATTTTTTTGGCCTGTTTTTTGGATTTCCTAAAAATCGTATCAGTGTCGGTTCATAAAAACCGACAGTGATGTCAATCACACATCACTGTCGGTATGCTACTGTCGGTTCAAAATCTAGCAGTAAAGGGGGATTTTAAACCAGCAGTGATGTCGAAAATTGTGGTAGTGTTGGCTCACCTATGATCCACCCCTTTCGTTCACAAAGTTTCTTATTCTTATGCTACAGCTAGCTATAAACTTACAACCCACCTCTTTTCTCTCTCATCCTGTTTCTCCTTCACCTCAGCATACAACCTACTCACAACATCTTATTATACTTGCTCTTGAAGTGGTCGTTGGCTACGTGCCCTGATGCACGCCTACCTAAATAAAGAGAAGGCCACCTCAAATGCATCAGGTTCTCATTATACTCATAGAGATGGATCCTTACAAAAAAAAAGAATTCAAATCCCCTATATTTGGGACTCCTTATAATCGATTCGATTATAATCACCGTACCGTGGAGATTTTTTTATTTTTGATTCTCAATTATGCTAGTTCAAAGTTCTAAAGCGGTGGTCAAATGAAAAGAATAAGAAATAATCGAAGCATTTGGTGGGATTCTCACTTTTTCATCAAGAATCGGATTATAAGAGAAACCAAACAGGGCCAAATCAAGACTTCAAACTTCTCTAAAGATTCTAGCCATAGCTCCCCCTCCCCCAACAATTAAAGCTATTCTTAGTTTTCGTAGAGCTTCAATCAGTTTTTTTCCATAACTTCTACCCCTTTGTTGCTCCAGGCATGCAACACCCCACCATATGGTCCTTCTCCAACATTTCATGATGTTCAAAAAGAAGGAAACACTACGCTAGACACCATTTGTAGGGGTGGCTGGTGACCCTTTGTAGGGGCGGTTTTGCCAGCCGCCTCGACAAAGGGGGGTTACAAATGGTTTTTTAGGGCTCCTACAGATGGTTTTTTAAGGGCGGCTGATGATTTGTAGGGGCGGTTGGATATAGAGCCGCCCCTACAAATCAATTTTTGAAAAAATTCACGAAATTGGGCCAAAAGATTAGCAAAAATATTAACCCAGAGAGGCCCCCACCGAGCATTTTTCGCGCATTCAAGTCGCGGCATTTTTCAAAAAAAACTTGGAATTCAAGTTGTGGCATTTTTCGCACGAAAATCCCGCGCTTCGTGGCTGTAGGGATTCGAACCCGCAACCTCCCCCTCGTGTATACCCTCCTCTACCACTACACCTCACACTCACTTATGTCTATATTGGATTTTGGTTCCTCACATATTATCCCAAATCAAGTTTAAATTAATTGTTTGAGACCCTAAACGAATTCAAATGAAAAAGTTTTCAACTATAAACTTTCATAACATTTTGAGATCTACAACTTTCATTTTGGTAGTTTCTCCATCCGAGGTCGTTAACAAAATTTGAATTTTAAATTTAAAAAATTCAAATGTAGTTTTCCTTGATAAGATGATTTTAAATAAAAAATTGTCAACTATAAAGTTTCATAACTTTTCAAGATCTACAACTTTCGTTTTTTGTTGTTTGTCCATCCGAGGTCGTTTAAAAAATTTAGATTTCAAAATTTTGAAAATTCAAATGTAGTTTTTCTTGACAAGATGATTTCAAATCAAAATATTGTCAACTAAAAAGTTTCATAACTTTTCGAGATCTACAACTTTCATTTTGATTGTTTCTCCATTCGAGGTCATTTGAAAAATCTACATTTCAAATTTGAGAAATTCAAACGTAGTTTTTCTTGACAAGATGATTTCAAATAAAAAGTTGTCAACAATAAAGTTTTATAACTTTTCGATGTCTACAACTTTTATTTTGGCATTTGGTCATTTATTCATCTGACATAGTGGTAGTAATATTGTTCACAAAATTACATATCTCTGAAACTATAAGAGAGATATATAAATTTTGTGAACAATGTTACTACCACCTCATCAGATGAAGAAATGGCCAAAATAAAAGTTGTAGATCTTGATGAGTTCTATAACTTTTATGCTCATGACTTTTTCAGCTGAAATCATTTAATATTTCAAAATGACGTTTGAAGTTGTTATTTTTTGAAATTCAAAATTCAAATAGATAAAGCACAGTCATATGAAAAGATGGACAAAATAATAGCTGTAACAACACAATAAACTGATAGAGCATGATTTTAGAAAATTTTGTGAAAAAACCATCAACTTGAAGTTAGTACAAGGGAGAAAGACTAGTTACAAGTTTTAGCCAGAGATTAAAAAGAGAAATCAAAGTTCTTCGATAATTTCAAAATTGAATTTCAAACAGCATATTGAAGCACTAAATGATTTCAAATGAAAAAGTTGTAAACAACTAAGTTTTATAACTTTTCGAGATCTACAACTTTTATTTTGGTGATTTCTTCATCCGAGGTCATTTGAAAAAAATCAAATTATAGTGCTTAATTTTTACTATTAGGGCGACCCCTACAAATCCGATTTGTAGGGGCGGCTGAATATAGAGCCGCCCCTATAAATGAAGTCATTTGTAGGCCCCTATAAATGAAGTTCGGACTCGTTCGAGTCCTACTCTCCGTTGAGGGGGCTGCGGGCGACCCAGCGAAGGTCAGCCCTAGAGGGTACCACGAAGGTCACTCTAGCCGGAGTCTTTTCCAACTCCTTTTCCTCCTTCCACTAAATGATTCCGAGGCGGTGGAATCGACCGTTACAAACTTTCCGAAGCAATCACAATCTCTCGGTTGCTCTCCGGCGACGCCTAGCCGTCTAGGACCGAAGAGTCCAAGAGTAACAAATGTGAATCATGAGATTGACAATATGCACAAGTGCTCAAGTGGTGGCTTGCTCTCTTTTTCGAATTCTCTCTTAACCCACAAATTGATTTTGCAACTTGGATCACACACTCACTAAGAGAGGGTTTAGGAGAGTTGGCAAGGCTCAAAAATATGTGTCTATCTCAGCAGAATCAGCAGCCTCCAAAGGTGGAGGCTTGGGGGTATTTATAGCCCCCCTTAAAAAACTAGCCGTTTTATAGCCGTTGCAATACCGGACACGTCCGGTATGCATATCGGACACGTCCGGTATGACTTACACTGCCCCAACGATAACTAAGTTACAGTGAAGTTGTGAGGCGTCAGAACTCCCGATGAATGCCGGAACTCCCGACTCACGTCGGAACTCTCGATCCTCAGCAAATTTGAAAACCATGTAACCGAGTTAAAGAATATGAGGTGTCGGAACTCCCGACACATGCCGGAACTTTCGACCGTCGGAACTCCTGACTCACGTCGGAACTCCTGACCCTCAAGGCTTTGGAAAACTAGCCGTTGGCCTCTGGTCGTCCATACCGGACACGTCCGGTATGACCAGGACAGTGAACCCTCCAAGACAGTTAAAGTGAGACGTCGGAACTCCCGACCCTTGCCGGAACTCCCGACCTACGTCGGAACTCTCGACGAACCAACCTGAGAACAACATTTTTACAATTACTGAGCAAATACCGGACACGTCCGGTATGGCCAGACCAGCAACAAGTCAGTTAGCTCTTTTGTCTCTCAAACACTCAAATCTCACATGGGTTGGCTTGAACACTTATGAAACATTATCTATCAACATGATGCATCCCTCTTAATAGTACGACATTCCTATTTACTCAAATTTAAAAGTATAACGAATTTAAACCTTTTGAGTTGCTCTTTTTGAACCGAAGCCGTGTAGTCCAATCTTCATCAAGTGAGGGCGTCAACATGTTGATATTGATCTTTTTCACTAGAGCATAGCCATTTTGAGCACGTGACTTGATTCCATTCATCATATTTGAATAATCCCAAATGTATCAAGTCACTTCCTTCAAACACTCCAATAGTGATTTGATCCTTTACATAAACGTGGCCATCATAGCTTGATTAGTACCTCAACTAAATGCAAGTACTTTCTTTTTCACCCTAGTTAGGTTCTTCGGCTGCCAAGCCGTCGCTTGCCCTTCACCCTTGCTTAGTACCTCGAAGCCTTTCTTTGCTATCTTCACCATCTCAAGCCATCAAGTCAAATCTTGTGTTGAATCATCCATTCATTTGTATTGTTATCTTTTTCATTTCAATTTCAGCAAGCTTCAAATATGAGACCATTCTATATGTAAACCCTTATGTCTCATTAATTAAATCTCACAAGCTTGCTTTTACATAGTACATGGAAATCCCACAATAAACAAGCCTTTGCATGAATTCCATTTGCATTGTTGTCTTGTGCTTGAACTAGATTGTTTATACAACAACACATTATTTTAGCTTTCATTAAGTACCTGTGAGATAACCTATCACCTGTCCACACTTAGCAAACGGGTTAGACCTTTAATCACGTTGTCATTCAATCATCCAAAACCCACTAAAGGGCTAGATGCACTTTCAATCTCCCCTTTTTGGTAATTGATGACAACTTGATTAAAGCTTACAAAAGAATATAAACATTTAAGCTTTTGGGTTCAATGATTTATAAGAGGCCCCCTTAATATGTGCTTATGATTGGAATTCACAAAATGACCTCAACTTGTCAATTGCACATACTAAAACATATAGGAGACTCCCCCTAAATCATTGCATCTGTGGGGTGCATGTGTGTGTGACAAAATAGAATTGTGATGCATATGACAGGATATATCACACAAGAATAAATATAAAGACATCACATCAAATATTTTCAATCTATCATGCATAGACCTTATGAAAAATAAATACAACACATGTATGCCACACATAGCACTCATTACACATTTTCTCAAGTCCACAAGCCACAGATAATAAAGATCATATCTCAATAGATCCATAGATAAAGCATAAGTGAGTCTCATCTCTCACATGATACAATGCAATCTTAAACTCAAGATACATCAATGAAGCTCATGAACAAAAACTACAGTCTACAGTACATATCTTCAGGTACAAAGATAAGCAAATGAAACAAAAATCCCAAAGCTTTAATCAGTCTCTCTCCCCCTTTATCATCTATCACCACAAAGGTCCAACAATGACAAACTAAGGACAAAAGGGGCTGCAAGCTGTATCTGATCTCTGGCATCACTCAGCATCATCATCATCATCTCTCCCAGCATCTTTGTCATCTGAACATGTAAAACCAGCTGGACGAGAACCACCTGCGCCGGACGAGTCATAGCCACTAGACCCGTAGTAGCCGCCACCACCTGTGAGGTCACTCCACCAATCTATAGCATACTCGTCTGCAGTACTAGGACGTGGCTGAGAGTGAGTAGGCACACGAGCCTGAAGTGGAAGAGTGTCAGGGTGCTCTGGTGTCTGCTGCTACTGCTGTTGCTGAATGAACTCAACATACTCTCTATCATATCTGGCCTGCTGCTGCTCCTCAGTCTCAGGCTCACTAGCTGCCTCATCTGATAGAGGAGATCTAGGAGGATCAAGCTCAAGATTAGAAGCAATTTGCTTCAAAGTCCGAGTGTCCTTCCTCCTAGCCTCCCTCTGCACATCCCAAATATGGAGCTGAAAAGCCTACGAATAGGTGAGGGAGGACTGCCACGGTGTGAAGTAGAACGTGAAGGAACACGTGGTGAAGGTGAAGCTCCTGCTGGTGCACCACTCCCAGGTGCATCTGCCTCTGGTGTTGCTGCTGCTCCTCCTGGTCCTGCTGGAGGTAACCCTAACTCAGGCAGATCTGCAACAATCTTCAGGGCCTTGTGAATCTTGTCATACTCGAACGTGTGCCCTATCACCTGCTCAATCATATGCATGATATAAGGAGCAAAACCACAGCCCTTGAGGGGCCTCTCTCCCACACTCCTGATCTCGGACCAAATAAAATGAAACATGCTGAAGGGTCGAGCATCAGGTGCCATCCTGTGGAGTAGGTTCCTGGAATAATCAGCAATGTTGCCCTTGTCTCCACCCTTGCAGTCAATAGTCTTCCTGAACATCCTGTCTAGGTATCTATAAGTAGGGTGAAGACCTAGAACCTTCCCCACTGCTCCTCTCTCACCACCAGGAGGATACATATATGTGAGCTGCTCAGGAGGTAACACCTGCTCGGTGTGGATCCTGTCCCTCTGGAGATCATCCTCTGAGAAACCAAGGTGGGCGGCAAATACATCATAGTCAACACTATACCACTAGCCCTCAAGCATCCAGTGCATCCGCCTCTCATCCTCCTCAACGAACAGAGTAGCATAGAACTGAGCTACTACCTCTGTGTTCCAGTCATGCTGGAACTTCATGATCTCATAAAGTCCTGTCCGCTGGCAAATAGCAATGGCATGATCAACTGGGGCCTTCTGCAACTCTCTGACGTACTGCCAGTCAATCCACTAAGACCTGGCAATCACAGGGTTCCTGGTGAGAATCACACTGGAGTAGAAGTCCAGGTGAAAGGCTGTCTGGAAGCGGTGATCGTACTGAACCTTAGGTAAGCCCCTCGGATCAACCCTTCGCTCATCTCTAGCTCTCCTGGTCATACCCTTTCCCCTGAAGTCAACTCTAGGAACATAAGAGGGCACATTGGCCAAACGTGTCTCAAGGAGACCATAATGCATCCCCTGACCAGGCTGGTGCTGAACTGGCTCCTCCTCCTCAATCTCCTGCTCCTCATCTGAGCTATCATCATCTAATCCTCTATGAGTGCTCTTCCTCTTTCTTTCTTCTCTAGACTCCACTCTGAATTCATCAATGTGAGTGTCAGTGTTAGAGGAAGAGCTCCCTGATCCCTCTGCATACTGAGGTGCTGCACTAGAGGCAGCTCTGGTAGGCCTCCTGCTGCTCGGCTGGAATCCAGGATGCATCTCCTGTCTTGCCTTCTTGTGCTTCTCTAGTGCTGGATCATGCCTGTGCTTGGATCTGGGCTCCTGTCTCCCACTCATAGCTGCTGTCCTATATCCAAGGATTTTCAACAAATTTTAGATACGTGCCCAAAATTTAATCTCGAATTGCAATTTAGACGTAGAATCTTTGATCCATGGTTTTACAACCATCTTGACATACAATTGTCAATAAGTTTGCAAAACAAAGATACAAAAGAATCTAAGCCTAACAAACAATTCTATGCTTGGATTGAATAAAAAAGGGAGCAGAGGGTCTGCTCTGCTGAGCCATACCGGACACGTCGGTAGCATACCGGACACGTTCGATATGCGCGCTCAGCAACCCTAACCAGGGCTCCTTGATTCAAACCATCACCGATCAATTCCAAACTTTGGGCATTGCTTCTACATCACCAATGTAGCATATTGACCGAAGGAATTTCAAAATCATGCATTGACCATGTAGATCGGACGAGGTCTGCGATTAGGGTACCTTTGGAGAAGAGATGAGAAGGTGATGTTAAATTAGATCCCCGGGCCTTCAATCTTGATGCAAGCCTTCTCCAATGCGATCTCCCTCTCTCTCTTTCGTTGGTGAAATCCTCGGGCGCCCTAGGTGGGGAAGAAGGGCGTTGGCTATCTGTTTGGAAGGAGACAGACTGGTCTGGGCTGAAGGGGTAATTTTGTTTTTATAGTCCCGCTCATACCGGACACGTCCGGTAGCATACCGGACACGTCCGGTATACGCGGGCTGGCCCAAGCTATTCCAAAATGTGTTTTCTCTCTTCCAATCCCCTTTTCTATTATTTCTCAGTCCAAAAAGATATAAAATCTTGATCCAAACTGAATATGATCACTTCTCTTATCCAATGCCATCAATTGATTTTCTCTTTTCCAAATATATGGCATAATCAATAATTTGCTCGCTTGAGAGAGATAAAGTGAGACAAAGTAGATTGTGGACTTAAGAGAGCCATGTCATGTGTGATTAGCCGATCAAACAATCAAGGAGAGCTATAATCATCACACAACAAGGCTAGGTCACAAAGACCAAGATTCAAATAGTTTTTTTTTCAAATTCACACTTCCTACTCATGCTAGTTAGGGGTTTTTAAAAAACATCTCTCCTATGTCACACAAATGCTCATTCTAACATATAAAGGGCCTTAGATGCACTTGCAATGTATATATGTAAACACATACCTTTGCCTTGAGCCCACAAGAATACCACTAAGAAGATTCATGACATGATAATCTTTATGTTGACCTTGATTGCCAAATAATCATGCTAGATTCTAAATCACTTTTCATCCAAAGGACTACAAAGAATGCTAGATAGATTTGTTAGTCCACATTGGAACAAAATAGAAACTTAGCTCCCCCTAAATAAGTGCTTCAAGTAATTTGAACAACTTTCAACAAACATTTTTATTCTATTAAGACATGGGGAGCCAATTTTCATTTTGACCATAAACCGAATAAGATTGCCATGATTAAAAGTGAGTTTAAAAGATGCTCACAATCCACTTAGATTTGATATATGAGAATGTATGGATCAAATACTCAATTGCAATACGATTGGTGTTCTGGTCCATGCAACACCGGACACGTCCGATAGTATGCCGGACACGTCCGGAATACACAGAACAGAAACACCGACTTTCTGTCCCTGGCCATACCAGACACGTCCGATAGTAATACCTGACACGTCCGATAGGTGCAGGACAGAAACAATTAATTCTCTGCTTGTGATTCTTTGTTTAGCTCTAGTATTTATTGTATACTTGCATCTCAACAAATGAATTGCTTTACTAGAGAATTATTAAAAGCATCATATGGCAAACATGTTAACTATCAAGTAAAAATAATTAGCCACTTTCAATATTTCACAAACATGCCTATTTGTGAGTCATTGAGCATAAAGTAAACAAAGTGGCTATCCTATAAGGTTTAGGTTTAGGTACTTGTTATCAATGGTGAGGATGAAATACATGATATATTCATTAACTTATCTTCGGATCAACCATATAAGGAATTATGATAAGAATTGGTTGATAGATTGAGTGAATATTATCAAATTGCTTGCTCAACCACCCCGAAGCCTTCATCTCATCACCAAGTACCTACATCATTAACCTAAGCACACTTTGGTATCCAACTCTTGTTGGGTCCTTTTGGGTAAGTCAACAAGTGCTTAGGCACCCAAATGGCTTTAGCACTAGTTTGTGGTGAACACATCACCTTGCTAGTGCTAACTCCATTTGTGGTCTTCCTAAGCTTATCATTATAAACATATGTGTTTGGCTTAGGAGCGTTACCATTTGGGCATTCATAGCTTAGATGCCCCTTTCTTCTACAAGCATAGCATATGCGGCCTTTGTTTGCTCTATGCTTGCTTTGCTTGTATGGACACCTATCAACCTTATGGCCCTTCTCATTGCATCCATAGCATCTTCTTGTTGCAACTTGGGCTTCCTTTCTTGCCTCTTTGTACATTGGGCATTTCTTGGTAGGATGCCCCAATTTCTTGCTCATGAGACAAGCACTTTGTCCATCACTCTTCATTTGGTTGGCCAACTTGTTTGAGGCCTTTTGTTCGGCCACTTCACATTTGTTGGCCCAACTCTTATGTGGACACATAGCCCACTCATGTCCATATAATCCACAACCATAGCATAACCTTTTTCCATGTTTCTTGCTCTTGGTTGTGTTGACCTTGCTTGAAATGTGATTCTTTTGTTGGGTTTTGGAGAGAGCAAGGTTTGAACCCTTCTCAAGCTTCTTCACCATGTTATCACGGTTATCTTGAGAAGGTTGTGCTTTCTCCTTACCCTTCAACCGAATCACATCTTTCTTTAATCTTTTCACCTCTTCTTTGAGATCTATGTTTTCTATGAGATTTAGCTCAATCGAAGATTGGCTTGCTTGAGGAGCACACTCATTAGTACAAGAAACATTTAATTGAGATGGGGTACTAGTGAGTGAATGTGTGAGAGGTTGAGAGGATTTTACCGATGTGATCACAACCTCATGTGCTACCTCAAGCATAATGCTTGATTCTACTAATTCTTCATGAGAGCACTTTAGATGAACATAATTAGCTTGTAGCACATTGTACTTGCTTGATAGTTCATCTAGCCTTGCCTTGAGCTCAAAGTTTTCCTTCTCTAGTTGTGAAGCACTAGAAGAGGAGTTAGTAACTAAAGCATGCTCAATTGACAATTTTTCATACCTTTCATTTAGAGCCTTTAGTTCTTCCATCTTAGAGATGAGAAACAATTCTTGCTTTTGAAGTGATTGCTCTTGCTTCTCAATCTCTTCTTCAAGCTCATCATTCTTTTCAACTATCTTCATGATCATGAACTTGTCTTTGCGGTTGAGATGATCAAGGTTGTAGTTATCTTCAACTTCAACGTCACTCTCATCTTGATCATCTACTTGTGCTTTCTCCTTCTCTTGATCTTTCTTGTTACTCTTCTTCTTACTTTTCTTGGCCATGAGACACAAGTGATGAGTATCATGAGTTACTGAGGTTGACTCATCACTTGGTCGCCACCGGGCTTGAGCATCGTTGCAAACAGCTGCTTGCTGCTCTACTGCCTCGGCCATACCGGACACGTCCGGTAGTAATACCGGACACGTCCGGTACATGCAGGCAGACAATAGGTGATGCGCTGCTTGCACTTCTTGCTCCGGCTCGGCGCTCTTGAGGTCTTGTGAGGCTTCTACGCTGTATGATGACACAATGAACATACTTTTCAATGACTCGATCTCAAGTGCTTCATCACATTTGGATTTTCCATAAAAATCAAAAAGTCTAGTCCAAATGAGATGAGCACTCTCCGGAGGTGGTTGTCCATTGAAGATTGCCTCATCTTGAACCTCTGCACTCAATGTACTCAAAATGACATTAATAGCTTGAGCATTGAGTTGCACACATATCTCTTCCTCTTTTGACAAATTTTTGTAGTTGCTCCAATCAACTATAGGAAGAGGTATGCTTGCATCTACAATATGCTCAACAAGAGGACTAATATCCCTAAAAGCATTGAGTACACGAATTGACCAAGGTAGAAAGTTTGAACCATCATTTTGGAGAAGCACCGGCTCCAACTCGATAGGCGTCGACATCCTTTTCTCACGACGGTAAAGCTTTAGGTGAGAACCTTACTTTGATACCAATTGAAAGGACCTAGGATGCCGCCTAGAGGGGGGTGAATAGGCGTTTCTTAAAATTAACACCTTTAAATGCGGAAACGATTAGTAAAGAGAGTTTCCAAAATGGAAACTCCAAATAAAGAGTAGTACCACCCCTCACAAGTTAGCCACAGAGTATATAAAAGATACTAAATGAATCTAGGAGCCAAACGCCTGCAACCAAAGAGTTAGAACACAATACAATTCAGTTTGGCGCAGGGGCTAATACCGGACGTGTTCGGTATTCACGACTTCAGTGGAACATCCCCGAACTTGCTCCTTTTGATTTCTATCTTCAATCCAAACTACAGGAAACTATTAGAGATAGTAATATACACAGAGAACCTGCAGAATAGCTAGAGCAACACAAATATCAAATGAAATGCGAATTGAGACATGATATTTGTTTTACCAAAGTTCGGACTCGTTCGAGTCCTACTCTCCGTTGAGGGGGCTGCAGGCGACCCAGCGAAGGTCAGCCCTAGAGGGTACCACGAAGGTCACTCTAGCCGGAGTCTTTTCCAACTCCTTTTCCTCCTTCCACTAAATGATTCCGAGGCGGCGGAATCGACCGTTACAAACTTTCCGAAGCAACCACAATCTCTCGGTTGCTCTCCAGCGACGCCTAGCCGTCTAGGACCGAAGAGTCCAAGAGTAACAAATGCGAATCACGAGATTGACAATATGCACAAGTGCTCAAGTGGTGGCTTGCTCTCTTTTTCGAATTCTCTCTTAACCCACAAATTGATTTTGCAATTTGGATCACACACTCACTAAGAGAGGGTTTAGGAGAGTTGGCAAGGCTCAAAAACATGTGTCTATCTCAGCAGAATCAGCAGCCTCCAAAGGTGGAGGCTTGGGGGTATTTATAGCCCCCCTTGAAAAACTAGCCGTTTTATAGCCGTTGCAATACCGGACACGTCCGGTATGACTTACACTGCCCCAACGATAACTAAGTTACAGTGAAGTTGTGAGGCGTCGGAACTCCCGATGAATGCCGGAACTCTCGACCACCCGAACTCCCGACTCACGTCGGAACTCCCGATCCTCAGCAAATTTGAAAACCATGTAACTGAGTTAAAGAATATGAGGTGTCGGAACTTCCGATACATGCCGGAACTTCCGAATGTCGGAACTCCCGACTCACGTCGAAACTCCCGACCCTCAAAGCTTTGGAAAACTAGCTGTTGGCCTCTGGTCGTCCATACCGGACACGTCCGGTATGAATACCGGACACGTTCGGTATGACCAGGACAGTGAACCCTCCAAGATAGTTAAAGTGAGACGTCGGAACTCCCGACCCTTGCCGGAACTCCCGACCTACGTCAGAACTCCCGACGAACCAACCCGAGAACAACATTTTTACAGTTACTGGGCAAATACCGGACACGTCCGGTATGCATACTGGACACGTCCGGTATGGCCAGACCAGCAACAAGTCAGTTAGCTCTTTTGTCTCTCAAACACTCAAATCTCACATGGGTTGGCTTGAGCACTTATGAAACATTATCTATCAACATGATGCATCCCTCTTAATAGTACGGCATTCCTATTTACTCAAATTTAAAAGTATAATAAATTTAAACCTTTTGAGTTGCTCTTTTTGAACCGAAGCCGTGTATTCCAATCTTCATCAAGTGAGGGCGCCAACATGTTGATATTGGTCTTTTTCACTAGAGCATAGCCATTTTGAGCACGTGACTTGATTCCATTCATCATATTTGAATAATCCCAAATGTATCAAGTCACTTCCTTCAAACACTCCAATAGTGATTTGATCCTTTACATAAACGTGGCCATCATAGCTTGATTAGTACCTCAACTAAATGCAAGTACTTTCTTCTTCACCCTAGTTAGGTTCTTCGGCTGCCAAGCCGTCGCTTGCCCTTCACCCTTGCTTAGTACCTCGAAGCCTTTCTTTGCTATCTTTACCATCTCAAGCCATCAAGTCACATCTTGTGTTGAATCATCCATTCATTTGTATTGTTATCTTTTTCATTTCAATTTTAGCAAGTTTCAAATATGAGACCATTCCATATGTAAACCCTTATGTCTCATTAATTAAATCTCACAAGCTTTCTTTTACATAGTACATGGAAATCCCACAATAAACAAGCCTTTACATGAATTCCATTTGCATTGTTGTCTTGTGCTTGAACTAGATTATTTATACAACAACACATCATTTTGGCTTTCATTAAGTACCTGTGAGATAACCTATCACCTGTCCACACTTAGCAAATGGGTTAGACCTTTAATCACGTTGTCATTCAATCATCCAAAACCCACTAAAGGGCTAGATGCACTTTCACTTGTAAAACGAGATCTAGCCACCCTCACTACTAAAAAAACATTTGTAGCAACGGGATAATTTTTTATAGGGGTGGCTGGTGATGCAGCCGCCCCTACAGTGGGCATGCTCGGGATCCACGAGACCGGCCGCCCCTACAAATGGCACAGTAGGGGCGGCTGATGATACGAGCTGTCCCTATAAATGGGTCGATCTATAGGAGCGGCTCACTCACCAGCCGCCCCGGTGTTGCGATTTATAGGGCCGGCTCAATCACCAGCCGCCCCTACAAATCACACTTGTTCATCATTGATCATTATGAACAATTGCGATTTTACTTTTTAATCTCTATGTAAAATTTGTAATTAGTCTTTCTCCCTCATTCTAACTCCAAATGTGATGTTTTTTTCTAAATTTTTCTAAAATCATGCCCTATCAAGTTACTGTGTTGATTTGGTCATTCTTTTCGTTTGACAAAGTTTGAGCAATTCAAATTTTCAAATTTAAAAAAATGACAAGTTCTAACAAGATTTTGAAACACCAAATGATTTCAGCGGAAAAAGTGATGAATACCAAAGATGTATAACTCATCAAGATCTACAACTTTTATTTTGGTTATTTTTTCATCTGACAAAGTGATAGTAAACATTATTCACAAATCAACATGTCTCTCATATAGTTCATGAAACTATGAGTGATATGTGATTTTGTGAACAATATTTACTAACACTTTATCAAATGAAGAAGTTACCAAAATAAAAGTTATAGATAATGATGAGTTCAACAACTTTTATGTTCACGACTTTTATAATTGAAATCTTTTAAGGTTTCAAAATCTTATTTGAATTTGCCATTTATTGAAATTTAAAATTTGAACTGTTCAAATTTTGTTAAATGAAAATATGACCAAAATAAAAGTTGTAGATAGTGATGTGTTCGACAACTTTTATATTCATCACCTTTACAACTGAAATCATTTAGTAGTGGAAAAATCAGGTTTGAAGTTATCATTTTTTGAAATTCAAATTTTGAATTATCCAAAATTAGTGACAAAGATAGATGACCTGACTAAAATGATAGAGCATGATTTTAGAAAATTTTTGAAAAAAAACCATCACATTTGGAGTTAGTATGAGGAAGAAAAACTTGTTACAAGTTTCAGCCACAGATTAAAAAGAGAAATCATAGTTGTTCATCATTGATCATTATCAACAGTTGTGATTTTTCTTTTTAATTTCTGGATAAAATTTGTAACTAGTCTTTCTCCCTCACACTAACTCCAAATGTGATGATTTTTTTCCTAAAATTTTATAAAATCATGACCTATCAAGTTACTGTATTGATTTAGTCATTCTTTTTGTTTGACAAAGTTTGAGCAATTTAAATATTCAAATTTAAAAAAATGACAAGTTCTAACAAGATTTTGAAACACCAAATGATTTCAGCTGAAAAAGTGATGAATACCAAAGATATATAACTCATCAAGATCTATAACTTTTATTTTGATTATTTCTTTATCTAACAAAGTGATAGTAAACATTGTTTACAAATCAACATGTCTCTCATATAGTTCATGAAACTAAGTGATATGTGAATTTGTGGACAATGTGTTACTAACACTTTGTTAAATGATAAAGTTACCAAAATAAAAGTTGTAGATAGTGATGAGTTCAACAACTTTTATGTCATGACTTTTATAGTTGAAATCATTTAAGGTTTCAAAATCTTGTTTGAAGTTGCCATTTATTGAAATTCAAAATTTAAACTGTTTAAATTTTGTCAAATAAAAAGATGACCAAAATAAAAGTTGTAGATAGTGATGTGTTCAACAACTTTTATATTCATCACCTTTACGGTCGAAATCATTTAGTGGTTGAAAATCAGGTTTGAAGTTGTCATTTTCTGAAATTCAAAATTTGAATTGTCCAAAATTAGTAACAAAGATAGATGACAAGGCTAAAATGATAGAGCATGATTTTATAAAATTTTAGAAAAAAACCCATCACATTTGGAATTAGTATGAGAGAGAAAGACTAGTTACAAGTTTCAGCCATAGATTAAAAAGAAAAATTACACTGGTTCATCATTGATCATCATGAACAATTGTGATTTTTCTTTTTAATCTCTGGGTAAAATTTATAACTAGTTTTTCTTTCTCATACTAACTTCAAATGTGATGTTTTTTTTCCTAAAATTTTCTAAAATCATGCCCTATTAAGTTACTGTGTTGATTTGGTCATTCTTTTCGTTTGACAAAGTTTGAGCAATTCATATGTTCAAATTTAAAAAAATAACAAGTTCTAATAAGATTTTGAAACACCAAATGATTTCAGCTGAAAAAAGTGATGAATATCAAAGATGTTTAACTCATTAAAATCTACAACTTTTATTTTTATTATTTTTTTATCTGACAATAGTAAACATCGTTCATAAATCAACATGTCTCTTATATAGTTTATGAAACTATAAGTGATATGTGAATTTATGAACAATGTTTACTAACATTTTGTCAAATGAAGAAGTGACAAAAATAAAAGTTGTAGATAGTGATGAGTTCAACAATTTTTATGTTCACGACTTTTATAGTTAAAATAATTTAAGATTTCAAAATCTTGTTTGAAGTTGCCATTTATTGAAATTTAAAATTTTAATTGTTCAAATTTTGTCAAATGAAAAGATGACCAAAATAAAAGTTATACATAGTGATGTGTTCAACAACTTTTATGTTCATGACTTTCTTATTTGAAATCATTTAAGGTTTCAAAATTTTGTTTGTAGTTTCCATTTATTGAATTTCAAATTTTGAATAGTTCAAATTTTGTCAAATGAAAAGATGAGCAAAATAAAAGTTGTAGATAGTGATGTGTTGAATAACTTTTATGTTCATGACTTTCTTATTTGAAATTATTTAAGTTTTTAAAATCTTGTTTTCAATCACCAGCCGTCCCTACAAATGCTGCACGTTATAAGCAGTTATGTGCCTAAAATATGAAATTGGCCCATCATAGCAGGAACCTGGTCAGACCGGTCTTTTATAGCCATCTGATCTAATGAACGGTTGAGATCAATGCTTCGATCTATAAAATAACACCCAAACCCTAGCCTGATCCCACACCGACGCCTCTCCCAGACACCCCTCAGCCACTCCTCTCAGCAGCCGCCTCCCGTCCCCTCCCCTCTTGTCTTCCTCATCTCCCCCACGGGATAGATCCAGCGAAGGATCCGGCGCTCCTTGTTCGTGCGCCCCTCATGGTCGTAGATCGGGCCATCTCCTATCGCCGCTGGCTTGCGGAGGCTGCGAGTCGCCATGGCCGGCCTCGGTCGTCTCCGACCAAGTCCCGTTCCTAGGGCCAGCCTCCTCTCCGTTCCTCGTCAAGTCCAAGCCGGCTTGGGGTCTATCGCATGGCTTGGTGTAGCAGTTCTAGCGTGGTCCCGCGTGTGACCCGGCGTGACCGGTGGAGATCCACCCACGGCGAAGCTCGTGCTGCTGTCGACGGTGGCCGGTGGGAGTGGCGACCGCGGTGGAGGTGGAGCAGCAAGCATCACCAGAGATGCCAGCTCAACGTTGGGGTCAACCGTGTCGTTTTCGGCAGCGCACAAGGGCCGCTCCGGCCAGCTCAGGCGCGGGCCCGTTCTCGCAGAGGGTGCTGCTCACGCTAGAGGAGAAGAAGGTCCCCTACGAGATGAAGCTCGTCGACCTTGGCAACAAGCCCGAATGGTCCGTCTCTCTTCCTAACTCTTCCCTTTTCCCTCGCTGTAGATGATTTTTAGTGGATTCTTTGGATGTGGTAGATTTCCTTGATCTGACTGACTTTTAGCCTGTAAGCTGTAACTGGCATTGGAAAATCCACACGGCTTAGTGCCTTAGTCATGAATTCTATACTATTCAGCCCCCATGTGTCCTGGTGAATTGATCTCTCCGGTGATTTTTTTTCTAGTTTTCAGGGAACGAGCTGTAGCTGTAGGTTAATACTGCCTCCTAATTTTACTATATGACACTGGTTAGTAGATTCACCTGGGAATTCTTATGCGTCTTTTTTTTGGAGAACTTAAAGCTGTCAGGACATAAACCCCAGACCATTTGTTCAACAGCAAACACTTAGTCACCCTGTTCGCTGGTTGGTGCTGGTGCTGGTTTGGGCTGGCTGGTGCTGGTTTTTTTAGAGGAAAACACTGTTGGCTGGTTGAATAAGCCTGGCTGAAACCAACAAGCGAACAGGGTGAGTACCTTGTCTGGTACAGTTGCATATGTCTTCCCTTATGAAATAGAGTTGTATAGTGTACTTGGATTACAGCCAGTTTATGCACACTAGAGAAGGCTTGAGTTTTTCACTGTAGATGCCATCAATTTGTCGAAATATTGGAATTGGCAAAACGTGCCTCTCAAATTTGTTCTGTCAATGACACTCTTGCAGTTATGCACCCCTTTCATATGAGTTCACTTGCCCTGAAACACATATATCACTTGCCTTGCCTTGTTGCTAACAGCAGGTTGACAATTGCAGCCAGGTAGTCCAGGTATTCAGTACATGCAAGCTGAAACAACCCCGATTTCCACGAAGGGAAATCCTCAGAGTCAAAGTGTAATAAGACCGTTGTAGATCATATTACCCAAATTCCAGTCGAATATCACATCCATACAACGATAACATCAGAGTACAAATAGTGCGAAATTACATAATTTATTATATCGCCGCATTGGCGGAATCAAAAGTAGCATTCATTCAGAACAGCTTGAAGATAAGATCGCCAAACTCGAGCGTAGGAACGAACCCCTCAACCGTCAAACTCCTCGGAGCTATACTCCTCAGCAGAACCTGTGTGCCAAAATTTATCAGTATGATTTGTACTGGCCACTCCCAACCCTATGAGCATTGCTTTATAGAAATTGGATGCATGTTGGATATAATTAAAAGGGAACCTATAAAGCTGGGGTTTCCTATGTATTAGCATATCAAGTTCATAATAATAGCTGGTCAAGTTTTAACACCATTCTCACACATTCCACCCCATTCCCATTCCAGAGCCAGGTTTCTATCCTGGGATCGATATACTACCACATCCACACCATCACCATACCACACCCGTACCATCGCTCAGTCGACAGGCCAACTCCCTCTCGGCACTGTCTCATGGCCCGTAGCCCCTGGCTACGTCCGAACACTCATCCCAGGGGGAGAAAAGAAAGACTCATCTCACTATCTAGTTTAAGCGAAATCCAGGGAAGGTCCATAGCCGAAAAGTCGGCATATGTATCGATCGATCAACCATACACACTGCAGAGGTATATACTACCACATCCACACCATCACCATACCACACCCGTACCATCGCTCAGTCGACAGGCCAACTCCCTCTCGGCACTGTCTCATGGCCCGTAGCCCCTGGATACGTCCGAACACTCATCCCAGGGGGAGAAAAGAAAGACTCATCTCACTATCTAGTTTAAGCGAAATCCAGGGAAGGTCCATAGCCGACAAGTCGGCATATGTATCGATCGATCAACCATACACACTGAAGAGGTTTTACATAACCACAAGATCCGCCTTCCTCGCTGACCGTCGTCAACTGGACTGATTCCGGCCGCTTGCTAGCCTAGGATAATGCCACTCTACCATTCAGCCCTGGTACACCCCAAGTTCGGTCTGGGGTGGCTGAAACAGTGAGTCATGAGCCAGGTCCACAAGGTCTCCATGAAGTCTCGGAAGGGTGTGGGGTAAATCCTCCGCACCCCGTACCTCCTTACACTGTCCGCTAACAACCTAGCAGTAGTGGCAATATCCTACAAAGTAGTCCGGCCGTCCCGCACCATATAGGGCGAGTGGTACGTAAGGCTTCCCGGTGAATCTGAGTACTAGTAAGTCCTTAGGGATGACCAAGCCAGAATGGCTTCATCAGGGTTTTCATTTACCGTGCCACCACAGCACCTCCACCCTGGGCTCCTCCCATCACAGGATCACACCCAAGGCCACCTCATATACCATCTACCCACCACAGGTATCCATTCCAGGGGTGCCCAGGTAGCACCCCACGGCAAGACTTGCCCCAGGCTCGTCGTATACTCCAACTTGGTCGACACAACCCTCACCCTCCACGCACCCAAGTCACACACGCAGCACTCTCCCCAATTACCAGTTTCCACCACGCATCAATGTAGTGTAAGCGTAGAAGTAATAAGCAATGAAATATAATAGCAAGCGTGTGACTAACCTAACAGCAGGGTGAGCAGGGGTAAGGTTGCGTCAAGGTAAAGGCCATCAAGAAAGCATACTACCATGCAAGTCCTACCATAATGTGATCATGACAGTAAAGTAAGTGCTAGCATTTCTATATTAGCCATGCGTAATAGGTGCTACGAGATTAAGTGGGATGTGGCACCTTCAGTGTAGTCGTCTCCGTACTCCTCACAGTACTCACGGTCCTCGTCCGTCCGGTTTTCCTCCGAGTCTGCAAACGACCGAATTATAGTCGCATTTAGCGACGTCTATAGAATAGCACAAAGAAGCAATGAAAATTCAAAAGGGCCAAATGCACTCAAACATGGGTTCATTGCGTAGAGCTCGATTTTAGATGAATTTTGGTCCTGGTTTCGTATTTTTCCGAGGTCGTATGAATTAGTTACGAATTTCCGAAGATTAAATCTATTTCTGGAAATGGAAAAAGGCTGAGTTAATCCTGGGCTGACACGTGTCACGCTGTGGTTGGTCCACGTGGCTTGCTGACGTCAGCATCACGGTTTCGAGCTGATAGGTGGGGTCTAGCTGACGTCAGCATGACATCATCAACGTCATGCTCACCGACAGGTGGGGCCAAAGGCTATTGGGTCACTAACAGGTGGGTCCGGTCAAGTCAACGTCGGTCAACGTTAGTCAACGGTCAACGGTCAATAGTCAGGGTCACTGACATGTGGGGCCTAGGCTGCTGACGTCATCAGCTGATGTCAGCGTGACGTCACCCCGGCTGCGCTGGCTTCCGATGTGTGGGTCCCGCGTGACATCAGCATGACGTCACCATCTGACGTGTGGGCCTGGAGTGTTTGTGCCACTGACAAGTGGGCCAGGTCAACGGTCAACGTTGACCAGTCAACAGTCAATACGAGCTGGGTCCGAACTAGGCTCTGGTGGGCTCGGGTTGGGCCGGGCCGACCCGGACACGTGGCATGCTGTGGCTCTGCCACGTCGTAGTCGTGGGCTCTTACTGGGTTGTGGTCCACAGGCGTGGTCCACGGTGGACGCAAGTTCACGGTCCATGGACCTAAGGCAGGGTCCATGGTGGACCAAGTCCATCCCTCTCCTCTCTCTCTGTGGTCCACGTGCTTCGGGTGCATGGGCATGTGGCCGGCGAGGGGAGGTGTTTCCCCTATTTCTTACTACGGCGGTGCTCCTGCCGCCGGCGAGCTGACTTTGAGCCCCCGCGGTGGCGCTGGTGTCCGATTGGGGAGGGGAAAAGCTTCCCTGGGCCACGACGACTGTGTCAGTGGGGTCAAAGTGGCGGCCAGAGCTTCCCCAAGGTGCTGGCCACGGCGAGTGGCGGCTCGAGCTCCACCGGCGTGCGGGAATGGCGTGGGGCTGCGGCATAGGCCGGTTCTATGGTGCGCGTGGGCGACACAACGCCCCAACGGGCATGTTGGGCAGGTAGAGGGGGTCCTCCAGGGCCTTCGGTGGCTTTGGCCACGGCGGCGCCCTTCCGAGCTCGACGGCGGTATCGGTGAGGTGTCTACGGTCGTGGTAAAACGTCTCGACGGGGCGTGCATGCTTCTACGGATTCATGGGAACACGGCGAGGTCATCCAGACTCAAGGCGAGGCTCGGTTCTCCTGTGGCCGGTGGGGACATCCCGGCGGCCACGGCGACGGTGAAGACGATGGCGAGGCACGCGGGTGAACCACGGGACTCCAGCGGGGTGGTCACGGCGTGCGCGTGAGTTACCCGCGGCTTCAGCGAACGGGATGGGCGAGTCAAGGAGGCGCCAGGCGCTCCCAGCAGTACTGGCCACGGTGGTCGGTGCTCTGACCGGTGGTCGGGTGCTCGAACCGGTGGTCTGGTGCTCGGTACGGTGGTCTGGTGCTCGGCACGGTGGTCTGGTGCTCGGACCGGTGGTCGCGTGCTCGGCACAGTGGTCTGGTGCTCGAAGGTGGTCTGGTGCGCCATGGCGGCGGCGTCGATGGTGATGCGCACGCTGGTGCGCTATGGGCTCCGGTGGGGTGTCACGGCGATCTTGGTGTGCGCGTGGGTGCATGTGTTCCAAGTGGCTGAGGCAAGGCACTGGCCTACGCGCTTCCAGGTGTGGAGCGCCATGGCCAACGGTGAGGTTCGACGGCAGAGAGGGATTGGAAGGCTCATCGTAGGTGTTGTGGGAGATAGGATGGCGGTGCAGTGTCAATTCGAGGCCGTGTAGCTCCGGAAGCCGTGCAGTGCCGTGCCGACCTACATCGGTGATGTAGCCGACGGCGTCGCTCCCGGCTCCGGCGATCTCCTCCCCTACGGCGGCTTCGGCGTTCTTTCCCCCCTTCTTCCTCTTCTCCCTCTTCTCTCTAGGTTTGGGTGCATAGTGGATGGCCACCGAGGTGGCGGCGGGCAACGGGACGAGCGCTAGGGCTCTAAGGACCGTGGCCTTTATAGCCGAGCTCGGCCATGGAGCTCGGTGATCGGCGGATAGGGATCAAGGGCAATCGCGGCTCTTGCTTGCATCCTACGGTCACGAGGGGTTGCGTGGGCGCGGCGCCAAGGGGGAGATAGGACCATGCCCCGGGCATGACCCCTGGCCCACCCTGCCATTGCTGTCAGGGCTCTGTCGCGTGGTGGTTTAAGCGCGGCGTGGGGAAGAAGCACAGTAGCGCTGACGTGCGGGGTCCAGCAGGCAGCGGCTGCAAGCGGAGATGGGGAGACGCACGGGCATGGGCAATGTGCGGCTGACACATGGGGCCAAGGTGGCAGCGACCGCAAGTGAGGCTAATGGGCACGCGGGCGACGCTGGGCCGCAAGCTGGGCCACGTGAGCCGAGCGGTGGGCTGGCTGCAGCGCGTTGGCGGGGCTGGCCGGTGGCTGGCTAGGCCGGTTGCTGGTCGTGCGGGTTGGGCCGAGCAGGTGGCTAGGAGGCCTTCTTCTCTTCTTCCTTTTCTATTTTTCATTTCTTTTCCATTTGTTTGAATTTCAAATTTGGTTTAGAATTTGAATTCAAAATTGAGGTAAATTATTCATTGGAGTTTAGAGAATTTTGTTTAATAATAACTTTATGATTTATTATTTTAATGGAATTGTTAGGCATAACATAAAGCAAATGGAAATCCAATTCGCAACTTGAATTAACAATGTATGCAACATGTTATTTGTTGGAAATTCAATAATCATAATCAACAAATGATATGCCATGCTTATGTGTTGACTTAGGTTGGGTTACTTCTAATGCAACTCTTAGGGTTGGCTCCTACAATGTCAGTCATCATCACATGGGAGTTTTAAGAAAAAATTTTGTAGTTGTGATTTTTGGTGTGTGGATTTCTGGGTTGTTACAGTCCTACCCCCTTAACAGAATCTCGTCCCCGAGATTAAAGCATAACATACTCTTCAAAGAGGTAAGGATATCGTAGCCGGAGGTCAGACTCTTTCTCCCATGTTGCTTCTCTTTTAGTATGATTACTCCATTGGATCTTGCACATAGGAATAGTTTTGCTTCGGGTTTCTTTGGTATCTCTGTCCAGAATTCTGATAGGATGTTCTCTATACTCAAGTGTATCTTGAATGTCAAGTGTATCAGTCGGAATTACTTCGTCGGGCACTCTCACGCATTTGCGTAGCTGTGAGACATGGAATACGGGATGTACACCCGCCAATTCCTTAGGTAGCTCAAGTTTGTAGGTGAGCTTTCCAATCCTTTTGCAAATCTTGTACGGGCCAACAAATCTAGGGGCAAGCTTTCCTTTCACATGGAATCTGATAGTCCCACGTAGCGGGGATACCTTGAGATAGACGAAATCCCCCATATTAAACTCAAGTTCTCTTCTCCTTTTGTCAACATAGCTCTTGTATCGACTTTGAGCAATTCTCAAATTCTCTCTTACTTGAGCGACTCCTTCTTCTGCTTCTTGAATCTTAGCGGAATCAAAGAATGATCTTTCACCCGATTGAGACCACATCAAAGGTGTCTTACAAGGTCTGCCATACAGGGCTTCAAACGGCGACATCTTGATACTAGCTTGGTAGCTGTTATTATAAGAGAACTCTGCATAGGGTAAGCATTTCTCCCAATCAGATCCATAATTCAGCACACTAGCGCAAAGCATGTCTTCTAAGATCTGATTTACTCGTTCTGTTTGTCCATCTGTCTGCGGGTGGTAAGCGGTACTGAAATCAAGTTTAGTTCCAATAGACTTGTGCAGAGCTTCCCAGAATCAGGACACAAACTGAGGACCACGATCAGATACAATACTAGAGGGAGCTCCGTGCAGTCTGAGAATATGCTCAATATATAGATCTGCTAATTTTTCTGCATTGGTCTTGGTCTTCACTGGTACAAAGTGAGCAATCTTGGTCAAACGATCAACTATCACCCAGATGGAATCATTGCCTTTCTGTGAATGGGGCAGTACGACTATGAAATCCATGGATATACTCTCCCATTTCCACTCGGGAACGTCAAGAGGCTTTAGCAATCCTGTAGGCCTTTGATGTTCAGCCTTGACTCTATTACAGGTGTCACATTGTGCCACATGTCCTGCAATGTCTGTCTTCATGCCTTTCCACCAAAAGTGTTTATTTAAGTCTTGATACATCTTTGAATTTCCAGGGTGAATACAGTACTTAGAATCATGGGCTTCTGATAGAATTTCCTCTCATAGGGCTGGATCAGAAGGTACACAGATTCTGTCCTTGAACCAAATGGTTCCTTGTTCATCGTCATGGTGGTTGGTCTTGTAGCCTAGTTTCATCAGACCACGGAGATATTCAATCTCCTCACAATTTTTCTAAGCTTGACGGATGCGATCTGTGAGATCATACTGTATGCGGAGCTCATTCAGCAAGCCATGTGGTAGTATCTCAAGTTGGAAATTATCAATCTCTTCCTTGAGCTCAGGTGGTACGGATTTAGTGATCAAAGTGTGACAGTAACTCTTGCGACTGAGAGCATCTGCGACTACATTAGCTTTTCTCGGATGATAGTGAATTTCAGGTCGTAGTCCTTGATCAACTCTAGCCATCGGCGTTGCCTCATATTCAAATCCTCTTGAGTGAAGAAGTACTTCAAGCTCTTGTGATCAGTGTAGATATCACACTTATTGCCCATCAAGTAGTGCCTCCAGATCTTCAAGGCATGCACAACTGCTGCTAACTCAAGATCATGAGTAGGGTAACGGTTCTCATGTTCTTTCAACTATCGGGAAGCATAAGCTATCACCCTTCCATTTTGCATCAATACACAACCAAGTCCTTGACGGGATGCATCACAATAGACCACGAAATCTTTGCTGATATCTGGCAATGCCAACACAGGAGTTGTGGTAAGCTTCTGTTTCAATTCTTGGAAGCTTTGCTCGCACTTGGGCGTCCATTCAAACTCCTTGGTCTTCTTCAGAAGGTTGGTCATAGGACGGGCTAACTTGGAAAAGTTCTCGATGAATCGGCGATAATATCCAGCCAATCCCAAGAAACTTCTGACTTCTGTCACATTACGGGGTTGTTCCCATTCTTTCACAGCGTCAATCTTAGCTGGGTCAACTGCTACACCTTCAGCTGATAGTACATGGCCTAGGAAAGCAACTTCCTGTAGCCAAAACTCACATTTGCTGAACTTTGCATAGAGCTAATGTTGGGCTAGTCTCTCAAGTACAGTTCTCAGATGATGTTCGTGTTCTTCAGTGGTGGATGAATAGACAAGGATGTCATCAATGAATACTACCACGAACTTATCCAGATCATCCATGAAAACCTTATTCATCATGTTCATGAAGTATGCAGGTGCATTCGTGAGTCCAAAGGATACCACAGTGAACTCAAACTGTCTATACCTAGCCACGAAGGCTGTCTTCGGTATGTCACTCTCTCGAATCTTCATCTGATGATATCCAGATCTGAGATCAATCTTGGAGAAGTACTTGGCACCTCTAAGCTGATCAAGCAAATCATCAATCCTCGGCAGGAGGTACTTGTTCTTGATGGTGACTGCGTTCAAGTTCTGGTAATCAATACACATTCTCATCGAGCCATCCTTCTTCTTAACAAACAGAACAGGGGATCCCCAGGGTGAAGCACTGGGTCTGATATATCCCTTTGAGATGAGCTCATCAAGCTGTTTCTTGAGCTCGGCCAGTTCATCTACTGACATGCGATAGGGTCTCTTGGCAATGGGTCCTGTTCCCGGCAAAAGATCAATGATGAACTCTACATCACGGTCTGGTGGCATACCCGGCAACTCTTCAGGGAATACATCGGGATAGTCTCTGACCATAGGCACATCATGAACTGTCTTTTCCTCTTCTTGTGATTCTAAACTTGCTTTAAGGGCACATAGGATAGAGGTGGACTTTCCAGACTGGGGTTCACATCTAATAATTTGGCCTGATAGATGGGTCACTTGGACGTATCTAGGTGAACATGATATGATACCTCGGTGAATGGTTAGCCAATCCATACCTAAGATAACATCTAGGTTTGTGGAAGGTAACAGGGTTAGGTCGGCTTTAAAGGTAAGACCCTCAATGGTAAGACTCACTCCCTTACAGATGTGGGTGCATTTTAGGTCTCCTAAAGGTGAGCTGGTGATGATAGGCTTTTCATGTGGGGTTACAGGTAGATCATGCTCTCGTGCAAACTTGGATGATATGTATGAACAAGTTGCTCTAGAATCAAATAGAACTGATGTAGTATTGCCATTAACTAAAAACATACCGTACACAACGTCAGGGGCAGTCTGTGCTTCCTCAGCGTCCAGATGGTTGAGACATCCACGGGTAGCAGATCCCTTGAACTGAGATTTCTGAGCAGCTGAGTTCTGAGGGCATTCTGTGGCTTTGTGACCTAGTTGGCCACAAGCGAAGCAGGTGAAAGGCGCACCGCCAGTAGGGGTTGGCGCGGGTGCCTTCCAGTTTCCAGTGCCTGGTGCGGAGCGGTTCTATGCTGGGCGTTCATTCGCTCAGTGGGAACGGTTGAAATGGTCCTGAGTGTTGCGGTCCTGAGCGTAATGGTCCCTGGTGTAACGATCCTGAGCAGGGCGGGAGTATTTGGTGGTGTAGCCTCCACTTCCCTTACTCAATCCAGGGTTGTCATCCCTGTTGTGGCGTGAGCGTTCCCTGGATGGTGTATCTCTGCGGAATCTCTTGCGATCACGGCCACGGAAGGAATCCTCAGGCTTACGCTTTCTTTCCCTGTACTCTTCTCCAGCTTCAACATGGTCTTTCTCAATCTGGATGCAGCGATCCACCAGAGCACGCAGTGTGTTACTCTCAATACCGCCAAACTTCAGCTTGATGTGCGGGTTAAGTCCCTTGCGGTAATAGTATAGCTTTTCCTTCTCAGAGTTCACAACATAGGGTGGTGCATAGCGCAGAAGGTTGGTGAAACGAGTAGTGTACTCAGTCACCTTGTCCTTTCCCATCTTGATGTTGCGGAACTCCTTGGCTTTGGCCTCCATAATACCCTTGGGAATGTGGTACTCAGTGAATGCTTCGGCGAACTCATCCCACGAGATATTGGCAGGGTCCACATGGGAATCACTGAAACTGTCCCACCAGGCGCGTGCTGCACCTGTGAGCTGGTGTGTGGTAGCTCCAACACACTCTTCGTCGGTGAAAGTAGTGAGGTCAAGCTTCTTCTCCATCTCCTTGAGCCAGTCATCGGCTACAAGTGGGTCAGGATCGGTGCCATCATAGGTAGGTGGCCTTAGCTTCAGGAATCCTTCTAGCTTCCTTTGGAAGTCATTCTGCTGACCTCCCTGGCGATGGTTTGCTCCTTCAACAAGAGCTGCAAGAAGCTGGGTCTACTATGCCATCACTTCTGCCAGGTTCGGTGGTGGTGGTGGTGGAATGTTCTCCTCAACAGGCGGCGGGGTATTCTACAGGTTGAAGGGTATTCCCCCACGTCCATGGCCACGGCCACGGCCACGGTTGTTGCCACCACATTCCCCATTGGGTTCGGCTGGTTCGAGGATGGGTGCTCGTCCACGGTTCATTAGGCGAGCAGATCGGTGGTTCGGCATCTGCAACACGGATCATAGGAATTTTAGTGCTTGTGCCATAAGTGCTTATAATTCGATTATGATTATATGATTTCGACGATTTAAAGAAAATCACTATACTATCCAACACTCATTACAAAGAAGCAATAAGATTCCATAAGATGCAATAAGATCCAAATCATTCATTACATGGGTTTTATTACATAGCATCATCTCCAGTAGCTACACTTGAAGACGTGCGAGAATCGTACTACGCATATTGTCTCATAATACATCTCATAAGGGGTACATCATGGGGTACAACTCATGGAAGCTACTAACATATCTCATGACCACGTAGGGTCATCTACTCTAACTCGTACACCGCAGCTGGGATACGACTGTTCTCGATCTCGATCTCCTCGTCAGACTTGTGAAGTCGGGACACGTACTTCAAGGCCTTGGCAAGCTCCTCAGTAGGCTTAGCTCTAGGTAGGGTAGGGCAGGCGTCTAGGTTGAGGCGAGTCGGGGCTAACTCAAACTCCTCTATCCTAGGCCTCGTCTTGCTGCGAATCTCCTTGGGTAGCTGATCCCACATACCCTTCATCTCCCTAAGGCGCTTCTTGTCAGACTTCTGCCAAGCCTGCCATGTCCTCTCACACTTGTCCTGTAAGTACTCGGTCTGCCTGAGTGCCTCGATCAGGTAACCCTGGTTGCGAACGGCCTTCTTCCTGAACTCCTCCAGCTCCTGGGTCAGGGTCTTGTTTCGAGATTGGATTTTCAGCATGTCAATTTCCTTGGACCTCTCTCTGTCTCCTCTGCAGTTGAACTCAGCCTTCTTGTCGTCCAACTCCCTCTACAACTCCAAGACCTTGCTATCGAGATAGCAGTTCCTGTTGCCTAGGTCGGCTGTTTTGTCCTGTAAGTCAGCGACCTCGGCTCTGTGGACTTCCTCACGACGGTTGAGCACGTCCTGTAGCTTGGCAACTGCCTGGAGCAGACTCGCTCGCTCCAGTGCTCCCTGCGAGTCTCGCTCCTGGCACTCCCATAGAAGAGCCCGGTCCTGACGTTTCTTCTGCTCAAGCTGGGTCACATACCTGTCCTGCTCTAGTAGGTGAATACGAGACACGAAGGCATCTGTCCTCCTCTGCCAGGATAACTCTGCCGGCTACGAAACTCTGCTCACTAGGGGTAAGGCTGAGGTCGAGGGCCTGGGGAAGTAGACGAAACTGTTGACACAAAATGTGACGCACTGTGCCCCACACACAGCAAGCCGGAAAGCGTAGCTTCAATTGGGTGCCCGGGTGCTTCGTGATCCGGAAACGTGCCAGTCAGTTTGACCTAAAAAAACTAACAAGGGATAAAATAGTTAAATGCCAAACCGGAACATGTCGGGTGAGACCAGATAGTTCCATATATACGGCCCTGAAGCCACTTACAACGACATACAGCTATAGGAAGCTATCTGCCAGCAAGTTTATAAACCATTTGGCTAATCGTAAGATGAGCATACGTAAAGATCCGATTGCCGAATGCATGTGCATGGGAAGACATGTTTGAACAAGTGAAATTAATCATGAGTTAATGCATAACCAAGCTCAAACAATCCGGTAGAGTTGGGGTCCATGAAGAAGGAACGTGCAAATAAACACGATTAAACTAATCTAAAACATCTGCATCGCGCCGACGACACCTAGTTTTCGTCAAAGCTTAAACATAATTAACATGCATGAACCCACGACATGTGACAATCTAGATTAAAATAATTCAGCCATTACGAGCATGTTATCTATTTGCAAAGGTAATAAAGTAATGATCATTGAAGCACGAATAAAACTATAAGAGAGGGCGAACAATATCAATCTAGATTGGGCGGAAGTGTGTTACAAATATATAAAATATTTAAAACATGCAACACAGGATAACTTAATGAATCTATTTAGATTTTGCCGTATCTAATAGAGCCGATAAGCTGTCTTGCCTTCACTAAGCATATTGAGCAAGCGCCGCATACGGTATCTACTCATAAACAAAGCATAAGCAAAGACTTCTTGCTTGTCAAACAAAGATCCGCCAGACGATCATTGAAAACAAACAAGACTACTTGCATCACGTCTAAATCCACCGCATGATACTAAACATGATAACAAGGTTGCCGGAACTTACGGAGGTCGACGGATCGATGACTCCTCTCGAAGAACTCGACGACACGACAAAAGGACTCGAAAGTTGGCACGGGGCCGGTTGTATTGATTTGGTTGTGAACCTCTATTACAATGGTCGAGGGTCAATATTTATACCCTAGACAAAACACGAGTCCTAAAAGACTACGATTTACAAAGGAACTCTTAAACAAACTTGGAAACTACGATTCCTTGCCCTAAACTCTCGAGTCCTTTATTATTACAACTTTCATCTTTTCGATCGGCTTTGCTCGCCATCTTCGCTTTCCCAAATGGAGTCACCACCTTACAAGTAACCAACCGCACAAGTATTTAGCCGACCGCTTCGTTTTCGTTGTCGAATGTCCTTCTTCTGTATGCATGGGTCCACTGTCATCTTCGAAGTCGACCAAAATCCGGTGTTAACACATACCCCCTCAATTTCGGGATAAAATTGTTTTATTCTGAAATTGACCATGTGACTCCTTCTCCCTCCTAGGTCAAGCACCGTTCAACACCGCATGACCCGTTGTCCAAAAATTCAAGCTTTCAGCGCAACCTCGGACGCACTTTGAATCTTCAATGGCGACCCAGGATGAAATTCCAGAGGTAAACTTCACTTATATTCGGCAATTTCCACTTGATCTTTCCGTTCTTCTTTTGGCTCATTCCTCTTTGATTTCAATCACCCTTTACAGGAATACAAGAATCAGATTTTGATCCCTATTTCCTCGGCCCAATGGGAAATCCTGACCCTTTTGAAATTATCGAGAAGGAAACCCAAAGAATCCCTTTCAAATCTGGGATCACCTTGCCAAACCGATGGCCAAACACGTTCAAGAATTGGCCATTTCCCCCAATCGCTGGATGGCGGAATTGGTACAGGAGAATGCTGGAGAAAAGCAGCAGCCACTGGGAAAGTCAAGACATCAGTCATTGTCTAGAATTATCCTTAGCAGAAACACCCAGAAACGATTCCCTTTTGATAGCAGCTTCCCATTTTTGGTCTGACACCATTAATGCCTTCATCTTCGGCCATGGTATGATGACCATCACTCTAGCCGACGTGTTCATGATGACTGGCTGGAACGTGTCACTACCAGTATACCCTCATAAGTACAAGAGCAAAAGTAATCAAAGAGCCATCAGCTCTGAATGTGGATGGGTCAAATACATCCAGAACTACATGAATGCATCTGGCATCATTTCTGACAAAGAGTTGAAAGCCTTCATGAACTTGTGGCTATGCAGATTCATCTTCTGTGGAAAATCCAATGAACCAACTCTGAATCATATGGTGATGGCTGAAGATTTAGCTGCAGGCACTCAGATCCCACTAGGCAAATATCTTTTGGGGTCTATTTATCATATGATGCATCAGATTACTCTTCAGATGCGCCAAGGTGGAGAAATCTCTTGTGTGAATGGTCCCTGGTGGCTAATTCAGATGTGGCTCCAGCTATACATGCATCAGATAACCTCTGTGAGCCTATTCAATCTAAGTTTTCCTTCAGTTAACTATGCTGAAGGCAACACAGCAAAGGTTAAGGCTTGTCAGACTTATGGGGAAGCAGCATCATCTATCAGCATTGACATAGACATTGGTCATTTCTTCAAGCTATTTTTCAAAGGATTCGGTAATGTGCTCTGGTTCCCTTACAGAGAAAATGAAAATTTGACTTTGCCCTGCAAGTTTAGCTATGAAATTGGTTGTTCAGGTCAAGAATCCACGGAGATCTTCAACTCCTTTATCAAACCTTGCACTCTACCAGCCGAATTTCATCATGGGAGGTTAGTGCAGTCCACCTATGAATTCTACTATCCAAATATGGTGGCCAGACAATTAGGATGTGGCCAGCTGCCCCCAAGATTCCTCTTCTCAACAATCATAAAGCCAAGGGAAGTAATAACAGAAAGAATGGAAGCCAAGAAAATCTTTGCATTAGGATGGGAATTGCCAACATACGAACCATCTCCATTTGGGCTAATAGATGTTGCTCATCCCTTCTTTGTCTCTTGGTGGCAAGAATGGCATGCTCATATCTTCAATATATCAGTTCATCCTTTATGCAAAAACTTGCAGCCCGATTTTGCTTCTGATAGTGAGGTAATTTCATTAGGCTCACCATTTCCTGCTCTTCAATTCACTTCTTATTTTAACATCTAGTTATGCACAGGATCTTGAATCTACTCCCCCTGCCAAAGCAATCCAGTACTATTTGGCTGGTCCCAAGCCTGCTCTGGGGTTTGATGCTCCAAAATTAAAGGAATTCATGAAAATTCCTGCAACTTCGGATTCAGTACCTCTAAAGGTACTCATGAGAACTCCTGCTACTTCAGCTGCTGCATCTTCAAGAGGAAAAAGCAAAAGGAAAACACCTGAAAGTTTTCTCTTACCCAAGAAACCAAGGACCAAGAAAGCCAAATCATCTCTTAAGGTATGAACCTTTTATCCTCTATCAGGTTAACAACCCCACTTAGCAAAAACGACCACCTCTATATTCATTACTTCCATTGCGACCACAAGTCAAAATTCCCAGACTAGGCAGCACCTCAAAGTAATTTGTAAAACCAACTCTGAAGTTTCTACCGAAAATGAAGAAATCCATGACAGTGAAGCTTCAGAGACTCATGAAGCTGAAGGTTCAAAGGCTCATAAATCTGATGAGACTATAGGTAACATCGTTCAACCAATTCTCTTTTTTCTTCTTTTTTCTTTTTAAATAACATCTATCCTTTATGCTCATTATCATTTACTTTATAGATGAAATCTTAGACGAAGTGACAAGGGAAACTTCTCCTGATAAAGCTCCAAACCCGTCCCTTCTGAACATTCAGCCAAGTCTTCCAGCAAGCCAGGGTATAACCCATCCTGATGATCAATCAGTTCAGCAGGTAATGCCTTGTCTTACACTATATTTTAGCAAATTCACCCAATCGGCTAACACCTCCTTTCTTCTCTTTTCTTTTAGAAGAACATTACTAAACTGACCACCAGCTACTCCTTCTCTATTGAGGACTACATCATTGAGAAAGGTGAAGAGATTACTTCTCAACAAACCTTATCGCTGGAAAATCAGGCTCGGCTAAAAGAGGTGATCATTCTGCTGAACAAGGATACCATTAGTCTGGTTTAGGATGCAGATCAGATAAGAGACCTCCTTGAACTCATTGATGAAGATATCCTTACGCCTCAAGGCCCCCTAGAATCTGCGGCCCATCTTGATGACCACTTTGCCATGGTGAGAAGGGCAACCAAGAACATATCTTGAGGGCTGCTTTGTAGAAAGATAGATCTTTGAAGAAGCTGGAGATTAAAGATCTTCACTCTCATATCTAGACTACAAGAAATTCCTTGACAACCTTGGAGCCTGGCTGAAAGCCATGGAGGATGAAAAAGGACTAGAAGCTCAACTAGCCGAATCGAATGCCAAAATTCGGTCTCACAGGCCCATATAGCTAATTTGCCGAAGAACATAGAAGCAGCTTCACTAAAGATAACTTCGGCCATCAAAGAAGATCAGCAAATCAAAACTAAGTTATCCAGCATCCAGAGTTCTGAAGATGAGGATCAGAAAGTGCTAGATAATGTTAGCCGAATCAGGACTGAAGCCATAGAGGCAATCAATCAACTTCTGAACAAGTAGACATTGAGCTTGTAATAAACTTAAGTGTGATATCCTCTGTCCCTTGATCAATCAACTTTATGTTTGCATATTTTATTCGTTTGAAAAAGCAATCGGCCATTTTCCTTTAAATTTCTCGATTAGAATGTAGCCGATTGTTTCCATTCTTCCGATAGCCGAACGAATCCTAATTTAAATGTTGTGAGGGTATAGCCGAACAATACTGGCTCCAACAAATCAAGGATATAGTCGAACGACGCCCGACTTAATCCATGCCTGGCCCAGCCCAGTAGTGGCCCAGCTGAAAGGAAAAACCCTACTCCATCGTTCGGCATTCCCGCCCCACGACTCCGTGGAATTCGCCACGATTCTTTGCTTCGGCTTATAAATAGACCCTTCCGTTAGCCTTCATCGTTATCTCCGTTTTAGCGTTCTCATATCCGTCTCCTCCACTTCCTTTGTTCGATTCATTCCAGAAGAAAACCCTAACCTCCACCAAAGCAAATGGCGAACAGTGGCGATCGTGGCAAGCGACCTGCCGATGGAGAGGCGGAAGGAAGCAGAGCATCGCGCTGCCGGCGCCGTGGGTACGAATCGGCTTTTTGCCCCCTTGCAATTTGTTCATCTCTTAGTTTCGATTTTTCTTCCTCATTCATCAGGATAAGGGTCATCAGCTCCAGTCAATATCATCTCCTCCCTCCGGCGACAGCAGCTCAACCGGGAACTCCATCATCCAGCTCCTCCGGATCCTCCAGCTCTTCAAGCTCCTATCATCCCAATCCTTGGGGCCTGGCGGAACCAGCAGATGCACACCATCCATATTCTCATGAGGAAGCGCTCAAGTTTCGCTAGGAGAGGGACGAGGCCCGGGAGGAGCTAGGCGACGTCTCCAAGAAATTCGGCATCGAGCAAGCCGAATGGGAGGACCAGCGGAAGCAACTCTGCGACGCCATCACCGGTTTGATATCTTCATTTGGTTTTATCATTCTGGCTTCCCCTGCTTGCTGACCCACTTTTTTTTCTTTTACGCTTGACTCTTTCTGCGGAGAACGATCGCTTTCAAGGCGGCGGCGAACAAGGTTGCCGACAAGGTGAATGCCGAGGGGATACATCCGAGGCACGCCTTGATGTGTGGACGGCCCGTGTTGATCGAGCCATCATCCAAGGTGTGCACCTTGGTGTTTCTCTCGGGCTGGCGGCAATGACCTCCCGAACCAACGAAGACTACTCCTTCCGGCCCGGTCGGCCCATTTGGAGGACGCCTTGGGGACGAAATCGATGACATCGATGAGCGCCGGAGGTCTCACGATGATCATGCCGTCGCCCTTGCCGAGTCCACAAATCCTCGATCCGTCCTCAACGAGTTATTTGAGGAGTAGTTTGTATTAGGATGGACTTCCGTGAATAAACTTGTCTTTTGGAAGAATGCTTATTTCTTTGATTCTTTTCGGTAAAATTCTGCCTGCGATTGTCAGAAAAATGCTGAAAACACCCCGGTCTTGCATAAACATTCTTGTGCTAGAGGCGATGCAAAGCTGCATCGGCTATTTTGTGCTAAAAGCGATATGAACAATATCGGCTATTCTCAATTTTATTTTTTAGGCTAAAGGCGATTTTCCTTTTATCGGCTTTTCTGATCTACGTTCATGAACCAACCTCAACACTGGGGTAATATTTCTTAAGAAACCTTCCATTGATAGCTCTGGTAAACTCCTCCCCAAATAAAGTCTTCAATATGTATGCATTGCCAGGTACACATTCTACTATTCGGAAAGGACCTTCCCAATTTGGAGACCATTTGCCGAACGCTCTATCCTTTGTTCCAACTGGCAATATAGTTTTCCAAACCAAGTCTCCTTCTGCGAATTGCTTCAGCCTAACCCTTTTGTTATAATACTTGGCAACGCGTATTTTATTTTTCTCAATATTTTCCAATGCCTTGAGACGAATCAAATGTAAATCTTCCAATTCATCCATCATCAGACTCTTATAATCTTCTTCTACTAATTCTTTCTGTAACACAACTCGCCTTGAACCTGACCGTAATTCCCATGGTAATACAGCATGATGCCCATAAACCAGTTCATAGGGAGACGTTTGAGTGGACCCATGACAAGCCATTCGGTAAGCCCACGATGCTTCATTAAGAACTAAGTGCTATCTCCTTGGGTTTTCATCAATCTTCTTCTGGATGATTTTAATCATAATCTTATTTGATGCTTCTGCCTGGCCATTAGCTTGTGCATAATAAGGAGAAGAATTATACAACTTAATTCCCATATCTTTGGCAAAATCACAGAATTCTGAAGAAGTAAACTGAGTTCCTTGATCAGTCGTTATAGTTTGAGGAATCCCGAATCTGTGAATTATATGTTCCTTAACAAAACTGATCATATTTTCTGACGTTACCTTCTTCAAAGGGATAGCTTCAACCCACTTGGTGAAATAATCCATGGCCAAGAGTACAAATTTGTGTCCCTTACTAGAAGGAGGATTGATCTGACCAATTAAATCTATACCCCATCCTCTGAACGGCCAAGGCTTGATTATGGGATTCATAACAGATGCTGGAACTTTTTGAATATTGCCGAATTTTTGACAATTGTGACACCCTTTGTAATATTCAAAACAATCCTCCAACATAGTAGGCCAAAAATAACCAATTCTCCTAATTATCCACTTCATCCGATAAGTTGACTGGTGTGCACCACACAATCCTTCGTGAACCTCATACATCACTTTCTTGGCCTCTTCTTGACTTAAACATTTGAGCAATACTCCATCGATGGACTTGTAATATAACTGATCATCAAGGAACACAAATTTGAGAGCTTTGTATCTAAGTTTTCGGGAAACTTTTTGAGATGGACCTTTCAGATAATTGGTAATTTCGTATCTCCAATCACCATCTACTTGATCAGTATTTAAAACACCTTCTTCTATAGCAAAAACTTCCCGACTCTCTCGATATCCAGAAGCAGCCTGAGCTAACTTATTTGCTTCTTCATTATACTCTCTAGGGATATGATGCAAGGTTACTACCAGAAAATTCTTCAAAAGTTCTCTACACTCCTCATAATATTCTCTTAACACATTGTTCTTGCATTCATACTGACCACTCAGTTGATTAATCACCAACTCAGAATCCCCAAAGATTTCAATAGCAACGGCCTTTACTTCTATAAGAAGCTGAAGTCCTCTAAGCAACGCTTCATACTCTGCCTGATTATTAGTAACATGAAATTCAATAGGAACCGCATACTCAAAAGTTTTTCCTTGTGGGGAAATCAAGAGAATACCAGCACCACCACCTTTGTTACAAGATGATCCATCGAAGAACAAGGCCGAAGGCACAATGCTTATCGCCTCAACAGAAAGATCCCGATGTTGGGTAATAAAATCGGCAATAATTTGACCCTTTACCGCCTTTGCCGATTCGTACCTTAAATTAAATTCTGACAATGCTAAAATCCATTTGCCAATTCTTCCATTCAAAATTGGCATTGATAGCATATGTTTGATTACATCAAAACTAGAAACTACCACGCATTCGGCATTCAACAAATAGTGCCGAAATTTGGTACATGAGTAATACACACACAAGCAAAGTTTTTTTACGTAGTGAATACCTTGTTTAGGGTCTAGCGACTTTTGGCTAAGATAAGCTATGACTCTTTCTTTTCCTTCAAATTCTTGCATAAGGGCCGATCCTATCGTTAGGCTATCGGCCGCCACATACAACTTAAAAGGCTTGTCAAGTTGTGGAGGTACCAGCCACAGTGGTGCCTTCATATATTGCTTGATCTCATCAAAAGCCTTTTGTTGTATGTCACCCCATACAAATTTTTGATCCTTCTTGAGCTTTAATAAAGGAGAAAAGGGTAAAACTCTCTCTGATAGATTGGATATGAATCTTCTTACAAAGTTGATTTTGCCTAACAATGATTGTAATTCTGTGAGATTGGTTGGCGGCACAACTTTGTCTATTGCTTCCATGCTCTTTTTCCCAACTTCAATTCCTCCTTTATGAACTAAAAATCCCAAAAACTCACCAGCCGAAACTCCAAAGACACATTTGTTTGGATTCATCTTCAAGCCATGCTTTCTTGTGCACTCCAGAGTCTTTCTTAAGTCGGCTAAATGTCCTTCATGATTTCTAGACTTGACCACTACATCATCGATGTAGATCTCTACAATCTTGCCGATCAGCTCGTGAAAAATATAATTCATAGCTCTTTGATAAGTTGCACCGGCATTCTTTAACCCAAATGTCATGACTATCCATTCAAACAAACCAATATAACCTGGACATCTGAAGGCTGTTTTTGAAATATCTTCCATTGCCATAAAAATTTGATTATAGCCGACATTACCATCCATAAAACTAATGACTTCATACTTTCTTTCTTTGCATCTACTAGTAAATCAACAAGCGGCATTGGGTAACCAACCATGGGAGTGGCCTTATTAAGATTTCTGAAATCTATGCAAACCCTCATTTTCCATTTTTCTTGTATACCGGTACTATATTTGAAATCCACTCTGCATACTTGCAGGGCCGAATGAAGTTTGCTTCTATTAATCTTTCAACCTCCTTCTTCACATCGGCCAATACCTCCTCTTTGTATATCTTCCGTGGAGGTTGTTTGTAAGGACGAAATCCGGGTTTAATGGGTAATCGATGCTCAACAATGGAACGATCAAATCCGGGCATTTCGTGTAATCCCAAGCAAAAGAATCTTTAAACTCTTTCAACAGATCTATCAACTTTGATTTATATTACGGGTCTAACTTTGCACTAATATACATCGGCCTTGGCTTAGAACCATCACCAACATCAATTTCTTCCAACTTATCGGCCGACATAAAACCACGTCCCAACTTTCCTTTGTTGCCATCGATGAGATTTCCCATTAAAATTACTATGAGAGCCATTGCTTGGATCGGTTTGTTGGCCCTCATTGAAAACATTTCTGGGACCTTCTTTCCACACTTTTCCGGAGAAACAATCGACGCCTTCATATTCCCGGTAGGTAGATTCTCTGGCAACAACACTTACCGAATCATCGGCATGTACAACTTCAACGTCATCTCCAATCCATTGAATGAGAATTTGATGCATGGTTGAAGGAATGCGACAATTAGCATGGATCCAATCTACGCCCTAGAGTAGACTATATGCCCCCTTGCCATCAATGACAAAAAGGTAGTAATCGAGTTTTCGACCCAATAGTCATTTCGACATGGATAGCACCTCGGGTATCGGAAGGGTTGTTGCGACCAAAGTCCCTAAGCACCATGTCGGGTTTTCAACAATTCTTCATTAGTCATCCCAAGCTTTCGAAGGTAGTATAAGGCATGATATTGATAGCAGCCCTCCATCAACAAACATCTTAGTTAAAGGCTTGCCATTGACATATCCCTTTAAATAGAGTGGTCTCGAGTGGACGATTCTTGATTGGTTTGTCAAAAACAGCTTTCTTTGTGTTAATACAATTTGGGCCATCAAATCGACATTCACTTTCATCAAAATCGAGTACACCTCTTCTTGGACATCTTGGCTTTCGGGAGCTATAAACTCGATGGGAGGAAGAAAGCCATGCAAGCATCAGTAGAAGGACCACATTCATCGAGGCTTCTTCTTAGGACGCCATATTTGCTTTGTTTGGTAACTTCTGTTTCAACTCCCTATTCCTCAACCGTTGAACTCTTCTTTTTCGACTTTTCCTCGGGCCCGGAGGACACACCTTGTCCTTTTTGCCATACGTATCTATAGGAATTAGCTTCTTCATCATGCACTCTATCATGAATCCAACCTTGACCTGCAAATCTCTTCCTTTCTTTGATTCTCAAAATCATCTGTTTTTTAAGCGCCGATCATCTTGAGAACCTTCGTTCCAAGTCTTTCATAGACGGGACGGTGGTTGACTCGAGATTGCCTATACTGGAGAATCTTGAGCACTACACTCCGGACAATTATTTCTAGCAGGTAACCTCAAGCCTTCATTCCAACAATGCCTAAAGAATGAACAACCCCAATGAGGCTGCTCTGATTACATCATGTATTCTTCTTGCTCCCTTGGTATACCTCTTCCTCATACCTCCGGCATTCTTCCATAAACCATTGCTTCTTATAGTATTCCTTCTCTTGCTCTCTCTGCCACTTGTTTAGCAAAATACGTGATGTAACTCTGGGTTTGGAAGTTTGACCTTTCTCGGTTCGGCTATTCTGAAATCGAACTCGTTGCTACAACTCTCTACTGGTGACTTGCCGATCCGGGTCAACAGCACCATTTTTCTTTGCTCTATCAGAAGTCAACACCTTCATCTTGCCTTTACCTTTGAGATCATTGGCAGAGACCATATTCACAGAGAAAGAAATCATATTTTGTGGAAAAGGCTGATCATCAATTTTCATCTTGCCATCAAACCTCAAATGTCCCTCTTGGATAGCTTTCTGGATTCATATTCTGAACACTCGGCAATCATTGATAGAGTGAGAATTAGTGTTATGGAAACCACAATACTTTTTGTCTTTCACTCCCTCAGGACGTAGCATGGGATGTCCTTCTAGCAACTTGATCGTCCTTCCTTCATCAATAATGCAAAAAGCACATCGCCTTAGTAACATCAAAATCATAGGTTCCCTTTTGTTGTTTCAACCAGCGTTGACTAATTTGAGTAGGCTCCTTTGCCCAATTCAACTCATTGCACTATCTCATCTTCATCAATATACTCGATTCGCTTCCTCCGGAAAACCTTGATACACCTCATTAGTGGCATTGTTCTTACGAAAGCGATTATCTCTCTGAATCCTTGGGCACGATTACTCATAGGCGCTAAAGCGTTGTGCAAGTTGGCCAAGATCATCAAACTCCATGCCGAACAACTTATCCTTGATATTCGGCAACATTCCTGCTATAGCTATTCCAGGTAGTTGATCATCTGGTAAATTCAGAGAATAACACATATTCTTGGTCTCCCTAAATCTGCGAAGATATTCCAATGGTGTCTCATTTGTTCTCATCCTCAGACTCATGAGATCGACCAACTTCTTCTCATTAGTACCCATGTAGAAATATGAATGAAATCTGCTCTAGCTCTGCCCACGTACCAATGGAATGAGCTGGTAAAGACGTGAACCATGTGAAAGCTGGTCCTATAAGAGACAAAGGAAAATATCGAATCCTCCAAGCTTCATCTGAAGCAGCTTCTCCAAGCTGCATTAAGTACCGACTGACGTGCTCTATGGTACTAGTATCATCTTGACCAGAAAACTTGGTTAAATCCGTTGGAGGCTTCACCCTTGGAGGTAACGCCACTCTGTTGTACCACTCTGGGTAAGGAGACTTGTATGAATAGGATTGATTTTTTGGCTTCAAGCGAACCGATTCTCGCATCATATCGGCCATCCTGTGCATCAAAACATCAATGCCTGAATCCTGATTTCCTTGTACTTGTACTTCAGAAGGCAATCCTGAAACACTCCTATACCCTGGATTTGGCACAGCATTGATAGCATTGTAATCAGTAAATTCTTGATACCCATCTCCATACATAGTCTTCTGCAATCTGTTTGATGCTGGAGAAACTCTATAAGTGAAGGTGGCACTTCTCCTGTGGTACCAAATGTTACACAGCCATAGGTGGGATGTGATTGCTTTCGGTGTGAGTCAATCCACCTATATTTGCGATCGATGGTCCTTCTTTTCCAGCAAGCTTCTCTTGATGCTTTGGAACATTGAAAAGTGTCGGTCCACCGAGTGGCCAACATTTTCTTCAAAGTACTTATCAACCATTGGACCAAAAGTCTTGATCATGATTGCCCGAAAGGTATTCGGAAAAGCTATGTGATGGTTTGTCATGGTTTCTCCCATAGCTTTATAAACCGGGGCTGCCATCTTTGAGCATCCTCCTCTTGATTGTAATCGGTTTGATGTGGAAGAAGAACCCTTGGCATTGACTGCTTTTGAAACACTTTATTGCTCTTGTTTTAGAAAAAGACATCAAACACTTCCGTTGGTATTGCTCACATGCTTGTAGCACTAAATCCTGTAATTATCTAGCAATTACGCCATGCTCACATCAGAACATGATCATTGTTGATCTCGGACGCCATCTTGAACTAACAGATTGTCCCACCGTCGTGCCAAAAAGTGTGTTGACACAAAATGTGACGATGCTGTGCCCCACACACGACAAGCGGAAAGCGTAGCTTCAATTGGGTGCCGGGTGCTTCGTGATCCGGAAGCGTGCGGTTAGTTTGACTGAAAAAACTAACAAGGGATAAAAGCGGTTAAATGCAAAGCGGAACATGTCGGGTGAGACCAGACAGTTCCATATATACGGCTCTGAAGCCACTTACAACGACATACAGCTATAGGAAGCTATCTGCCAGCAAGTTTATAAACCATTCGGCTAATCGTAAGATGAGCATACGTAAAGATCCGATTGCCGAATGCATGTGCATGGGAAGACATGTTTGAACAAGTGAAATTAATCATGAGTTAATGCATAACCAAGCTCAGCAATCTAGCCGAGTTGGGGTCCATGAAGAAGGAACGTGCAAATAAACACGATTAAACTAATCTAAAACCTGCATCTGCCGCACGACACCTAGTTTCGTCAAAGCTTAAACGTAATTAACATGCATGAACCCACGACATGTGACAATCTAGATTAAAATAATTCAGCCATTACGAGCATGTTATCTATTTGCAAAGGTAATACGAAAGTAATGATCATTGAAGCACGAATAAAACTATAAGAGAGGGTTGAACAATATCAATCTAGATTGGGCAGAAGTGTGTTACAAATATATAAAATATTTAAAACATGCAACACAGGATAACTTAATGAATCTATTTAGATTTTGCCATATCTAATAGAGCCGATAACTGTCTTGCCTTCACTAAGCATATTGAGCAAACGCCTACCGCACGGTATCTACTCATAAACAAAGCATAAGCAAAGACTTCTTGCTTGTCAAACAAAGATCCGCCGCACGATCATTGAAAACAAACAAGACTACTTGCATCACGTCTAAATCCACCGCATGATACTAAACATGATAACAAGGTTGTCGGAACTTACGGAGGTCGACGGATCGATGACTCCTCTCGAAGAACTCGACGACACGACAAAAGGACTCGAAAGTTGGCACGGGGCCGGTTGTATTGATTTGGTTGTGAACCTCTATTACAATGGTCGAGGGTCAATATTTATACCCTAGACAAAACACGAGTCCTAAAAGACTACGATTTACAAAGGAACTCTTAAACAAACTTGGAAACTACGATTCCTTGCCCTAAACTCTCAGAGTCCTTTATTATTACAACTTTCATCTTTTCGATCGGCATTGCCTGCCATCTTCTGCTTTCCCAAATGGAGTCACCACCTTCTAAAGTAACCAACCGCACAAGTATTTAGCCGACCGCTCGTTTCGTTTGCCGAATGTCCTTCTTCCTGTATGCGGGTCCACCTGTCATCTTCCGAAGTCGACCAAAATCGAGTGTTAACAGAAACTCTGTCGTCTTCAGGTGCTCGTAGTGATCCCTCATCACTCTGCGAAGTGCCTTGTGTGAGACAGCTCGCAGTCCCTCCTCAACTGTGTCCTCTATAGTCAACTCGGTGGAAGCTGGGACAGTCGGTAAGGTGGTGCTAGCTGGGAACTCGACTGAGGTGACAACTGGTCCTTCGATTCCTCCTCCCTGAGTTGACTTCCCGCTACAGGTGACCTTGATAAGCTCGTCTGGGACTCCTAACGTGACGAGAACTCGGCAGAGGGTCTGTGCAAAACCCCTGAGCTCACGTAGGTCAAAGGTAAGCTTGGCGTGGTTCAGAGGTAGCGGTCCTAGAGGCGGCCATTCGACGTTCATTGCCATCTACATGTGTTTAAGGAACAGGTGTTAGCAGGTCATTAAATAGATAAGCCTTGCATAAAAGTAAATGCAGGGTCGGTATATAACCGAAAGAAGGGCTATCCATGTCCTATTCTATCGTCCATTTCTAAGGGTTTCGTCCTATGGTCAAGTATGGCTCTGATACCAACTAAAACAACCCCGATTTCCACGAAGGGAAATCCTCAGAGTCAAAGTGTAATAAGACCGTTGTAGATCATATTACCCAAATTCCAGTCAAATATCACATCCATACAACGATAACATCAGAGTACAAATAGTGCGGAATTACATAATTTATTACATCGCCGCATTGGTGGAATCAAAAGTAGCATTCATTCAGAACAGCTTGAAGATAAGATCGCCAAACTCAAGCGTAGGAACGAACCCCTCAACCGTCAAACTCCTCGGAGCTATACTCCTCAGCAGAACCTATGTGCCAAAATTTATCAGTACGATTTGTACTGGCCACTCCCAACCCTATGAGCATTGCTTTGTGGAAATTGGATGCAGGTTGGATATAATCAAAAGGGAACCTATAAAGCTAGGGTTTCCTATGTATTAGCATATCAAGTTCATAATAATAGTTGGTCAAGTTTTAACACCATTCTCACACATTCCACCCCATTCCCATTCCAGAGCCAGGTTTCGATCCTGTGATCGATATACTACCACATCCACACCATCACCATACCACACCCGTACCATCGCTCAGTCGACAGGCCAACTCCCTCTCGGCACTGTCTCATGGCCCGTAGCCCCTGGCTACGTCCGAACACTCATCCCAGGGGGAGAAAAGAAAGACTCATCTCACTATCTAGTTTAAGCGAAACCCAAGAAAGGTCCATAGCCAACAAGTCGGCATATGTATCGATCGATCAACCATACACTCTGCAGAGGTTTTACATAACCACAAGATCCGCCTTCCTCGCTGACCGTCGTCAACTGGGCTGATTCCGGCCGCTTGCTAGCCTAGGATAATGCCACTCTACCATTCAGCCCTGGTACACCCCAAGTCCGGTCTGGGGTGGCTGAAACTGTGAGTCATGAGCCGGGTCCACAAGGTCTCCATGAAGTCTCGGAAGGGTGTGGGGGAAATCCTCTGCACCCCGTACCTCCTTACACTGCCCGCTAACAACCTAGCAGTAGTGGCAATATCCTACCAAGTAGTCCGACCGTCCCGCACCATATAGGGCGAGTGGTACGTAAGGCTTCCCGGTGAATCTGAGTACTAGTAAGTCCTTAGGAATGACCAAGCCAGAATGTCTTCATCAGGGTTTCCATTTACCGTGCCACCACAGCACCTCCACCCTGGGCTCCTCCCATCACAGGATCACACCCAAGGTCACCTCATATACCATTTACCCACCACAGGTATCCATTCCAGGGGTGCCCAGGTAGCACCCCATGGCAAGACTTGCCCCAGGCTCGTCATATACTCCAACTTGGTCGACACAACCCTCACCCTCCACGCACCCAAGTCACACACGCAGCACTCTCCCCAATTACCAGTTTCCACCACGCATCAATGTAGTGTAAGCGTAGTAGAAGTAATAAGCAATGAAATATAATAGCAAGCGTGTGACTAACCTAACAGCAGGGTGAGCAGGGGTAAGGTTGCGTCAAGGTAAAGGCCATCAAGAAAGCATACTACCATGCAAGTCCTACCATAATGTGATCATGACAGTAAAGTAAGCGCTAGCATTTCTATATTAGCCATGCGTAATAGGTGCTACGAGATTGGGTGGGATGTGGCACCTTCAGTGTAGTCGTCTCTGTACTCCTCACGGTACTCACGGTCCTCGTCCGTCCGGTTTTCCTCCGAGTCTGCAAACGACCGCATTATAGTCGCGTTTAGCGATGTCTATAGAATAGCACAAAGAAGCAATGAAAATTCAAAAGAGCCAAATGCACTCAAACATGGGTTCATTTCGTAGAGCTCGATTTTAGATGAATTTTGGTTCTGGTTTCGTATTTTTCCGAGGTCGTATGAATTAGATACGAATTTCCGAAGATTAAATCTATTTCTGGAAATGGAAAAAGGCTGAGTTAATCCTGGGCTGACACGTGTCACGCTGTGGTTGGTCCATGTGGCTTGCTGACGTCAGCATCACGGTTTCGAGCTGACAGGTGGGGTCTAGCTGACGTCAGCATGACGTCATCAACGTCATGCTCACCGACAGGTGGGGCCAAAGGCTATTGGGTCACTAACAGGTGGGTCCGGTCAAGTCAACGTCGGTCAACGTTAGTCAACGGTCACGATCGTGGTCAGCGACATGTAGGGGCTGGGCGGCCGACGTCATCATCGATGTCGTCGCGTGGCGTCGACGATGACATCACCCACTTGCGGCGCTTCAAGCGATGTGGGTCCCGCGTGGCGTCGCATGACGTCACCATCTGACGTGTGGGCCCGGAGTGTTTGTGCCACTAACATGTGGGCCAGGTCAACGGTCAACGTTGACCGATCAGCAATCAACACGGGCCGGGTCCGGCCCGGGCTCTGGTGGGCTCGGGTTGGGCGATGCGGGCCGGGCCGACCGGACGCGTGGCGCGGTTGTGGCTCGCCACGTCATAGTCGTGGGCTCTTCATTGGGCTGTGGTCCACAGGCGTGGTCCACGGTGGGCGCAAGTTCACGGTCCATGGACCTAAGCGGGGTCCATGGTGGACCAAGTCCATCCTCTCTCTCTCTCTGTGGTCCACGTGCTTGGTGCATGGGCATGTGGCGAGGGAGGTGTTTCCTTGTTTCTTACTGCGACGGTGCTCTGCCGTGGTGGTGAGTCGATCATGGGCCCCAGTGGTGGCGCTGGTGTCCGATTGGGGAGGGAAAAGCTTCCGGGGGCCGGCGGCGACCGTGTGTCGATGGGGTCAAAGTGGTGGCGAGCTTTCCCAAGGTCTTTGGCCATGGCGGCGGGCAAGCTCGAGCTCCAGCGTCGTGAGGAATGGCGCGGGGCTATGGCATAGGGCGGTTACGTGTGTGTGGCGTGGGCAACGCGCTAATGGGCATGTTAGGCAGGTCGAGGGTCCTCTCAGGCCTCTGGTGGCTTTGGCCACGGCGGCGCCCTTCCGAGCTCGGCAATGTATCGGTGAGGTGTCTACGGTCGTGGTAAAATGTCTCGGTGGGCGTGCACGCTTCACGGATTCGTGGGAACATGGCGAGGTCATCAGGCATGAAGGCGAGGCTCGGTTCTCCTGTGGTCGGTGGGGACATCCCGGCGGCCACGGCGATGGTGAAGACGATGGCGAGGCACGCGGGTGAACCACGGGACTCCAGCGGGGTGGTCACGGCGTGCGCGTGAGTTACCCGCGGCTTTAGCGAACGGGATAGGCGAGTCAAGGAGGCGCCAGGCGCTCCCAGCAGTACTGGCCACGGTGGTCGATGCTCTGACCGGTGGTCGGGTGCTCGAACCGGTGGTCTGGTGCTCGGTCAGTGGTGGTCGGTGCTCGGCACGGTGGTGCGGTGCTCGGACCGGTGGTGGCGTGCTCGGAATTTGGTGGTGCGGTGCTCGCACGGTGGTGCAGTGCTCGAAGGTGGTACGGTGTGCCATGGCGGCGGCGGCGTCGACGGCGACGCGCACGCTAGTGCGCTATGGGCTCCGGTGGGGTGTCACGGCGATCTTGGTGTGCGGCGTGGGTGCATGTGTTCCAAGTGGCTGAGGCAAAACCAGCGCCCACGCGCTTCCAGGTGTGGAGCGCCATGGCCGACGGTGAGGTTCGACGGCAGAGAGGGATCGAAAGGCTCACCGTAGGTGTTGTGGGATATAGGATGGTGGAGCAGTGTCAATTCGAGGCCATGTAGCTCCGGAAGCCGTGCAGTGCCGTGCCGACCCTTGTCGGTGATGTAGCCGATGGCGTCGCTCCCGGCTTCGGCGATCTCCTCCCCTACGGCGGCTTTGGCGTTCTTTCCCCCCTTCTTCCTCTTCTCCCTCTTCTCTCTATGTTTGGGTGCGTAGTGGATGGCCACCGAGGTGGCGGCGGGCAACGGGACGAGCGCTAGGGCTCCGAGGACCGTGGCCTTTATAGCCGAGCTAGGCCATGGAGCTCGGTGATCGGCGGACAGGGATCAAGGGCAATCGCGGCGCTTGCTTGCATCCTACGGTCACGAGGGGTTGCGTGGGTGCGGCGCCAAGGGGGAGACAGGACCATGCCCCGGGCATGACCCCTGGCCCACCCTGCCATTACTGTCGGGGCTCTGTCGTGCGGTGGTTTGATGTGGCGGGGAAGAAAGCTGATGCGCCGACGCGTGCGGGGTCCAATGACGTGGTAGCAGCGCAAGCGAGACGGGAGACGCGGGCATGGGCAACGTCGGCGGTGACACCTGTGAGGCCAAGGTGGCGGCGACGCAAGCAAAAGGCTACGGTATGTGGCGACGCTGGGGCATAATTTGGGCCATTTGAGCTATGAGCAATGGCGGGCTGGCGTTCAGCGTTGGCATATGGGCGGTGGTCATTTGGGCGGTTCTTTTGTCGGTTGAGTTGGGCCGAAGCGGTGGTGGGGAGGCCTTCTTCTCTTCTTCCTTTTCTATTTTTCATTTCTTTTCCATTTGTTTGAATTTCAAATTTGGTTTAGAATTTGAATTCAAAACTGAGGTAAATTATTCATTGGAGTTTAGAGAATTTTGTTTAATAATAACTTTATGATTTATTATTTTAATGGAATTGTTAGGCATAACATAAAGCAAATGGAAATCCAATTCACAACTTGAATTAACAATGTATGCAACATGTTATTTGTTGGAAATTCAATAATCATAATCAACAAATGATATGCCATGCTTATGTGTTGACTTAGGTTGGGTTACTTCTAATGCAACTCTTAGGGTTGGCTCCTACAATGTCACTCATCATCACATGGGAGTTTTAAGAAAAAATTTCATAGTTGTGATTTTTGGTGTGTGGATTTCTGGGTTGTTACACAAACTCTGTTCTTTTGCAGCTCCATTCAGCAATTAGTCATTGTGTTGTCTGAATTTTGCAGCACGTCGGTGCATAGCTTGGCTCTGGTTTCAGGTTTGCCTGGTGTAGATCGAGTGAGAGGAACTGCAGGGCATGAACTTATTTGTATGCATTGTCATTTCCATGACACAATGATCACTAGTTCAATAATTATTGCATGCCTTGTCTTAAGTGCTTATTTACTCAAATGAGCAAGGTCTTGTCCTTGTTCATTCACAAGCCTTTTTAGCTAGCTCAGGTGATGTCTCGGTGTGCATGCATATATGTATTGTATTGATCTCAATTGGTCACTAGCATATGAGCAGTACTTTTGCAAGTTTTAAGTTAATCTCTGATCCTTGTTTGCTCTTGTCCATTAAAAATATATGCATGTGTTTCAGCTCATATATGTGAAGCTATATAGCAGCAACAGTTCAGTTCAGTTCAGTTCGGTTTTGAGTATTTTTTCACTCTTCCAATTAGCAAGTATTGAAAATAATCATTTCCCTTGTTGCCTTGCTTGTGCAAATGTGCAGGAAAGTAAATAAAGAGCAGAAAGAGAGGATGGTGGTGGTCTCCTGGATGCGTTCACTGCTTGGATGAGCAGAAAGTATTTTTATGCATAGTTCTATACATAGTTGCAATATGAGATGTTAGACCTTTGTTGCATAATGGGCAGTAGGTGATACAAGTATAAAGACTACGATTTGAATTATAAAATGCTCTCTCTCTCTCTCTCTCTCTCTATATATATATATATATATATATATATATATATATATATATTCAGTAGCCAGCTATAAAATAAGTTATTCTGTAGCCACCTCTATTTACGATAATTTTATATACTAATTTACGATAATGTCAATATATATTTACGATAGTTGGGTTACTATAACACGTGGGGATATTTACCATAACGTTACAGTAAATCACTTAGTAAGAAGTTACTATAATCTCATAAATTGACATAGTAATTATCGTAACTCAAAGTAACTACAGAATAAGTTATTTTGTAGCCAGCTACAGGGTAGTAGTTCTATATATATATATATATATATATATATATATATATATATATATATATATATATATATATATATATATATATATATATATATATATATATATATATATATATATATATATATATATATGTTCTGGTCGAATTTGAATTGTAAATTTGAATTTTTTTTACGAAAGAATATACTGTAGGGACGGTTTTAAACTGAACCGTCCCTACAAACAGGTATTATAGGGGCGGCTGGTACTACGGCCGCCCCTATAAATCGATTTTGTAGGGGCGGCTGGTACCAGCCACCCCTACAAATCAATTTATAGGGGCGGCTGATAACACCAGCCGCCGCTACAAATCGATTTGTAGGGGCGATCGGAGAACCGCCTCTACAAATACATGATTTGTAGAGACGGTATGGTAGAGGCGGCTGGTCGAGCCGCTTCTACAAACCATCGCCAGTCGCCCCTATAAATGCTTATTGTAGTAGTGCCTTCCACCAAGGAACTGAGCTGCTAAGGAGGAGAGCATGCCCATAGAGACCTACACCGCCTCGCGTGACAATGACATATTTATGCATTTTGTATCCCCAACAAATTTTATGCTATGCTCAGCAACTTAATACGACTTTGCTGATACCTTTTTCAAGATAAATTTATGAGCCTGTGGTGTGTAAGTGATCCATCTATTTACATCACGAACTAGCGCATATATATGTACGTGGGGTCTATTTTCTCTTGACGTTTGTGCACGAATCTAAAATCATTTGGAATGGGAGAGACGAGCGAGAGCGTGTCCAACAGCTTCCACCGACCGTTGCCCGTTAGCCGTGAATTGAGGTCCCGGCCTCTCACAGCCACAGGCATCTGGCTCAGCTGGGGCCAGCCACGAGCAGCTCCACCCAGCTAGAGCTACTCCAAGAGATGTAGCAGGGGTCCATGATTTCTCATCATCTGCATGCAGCTCTCTGCAGATCCATCCACGAGCCCATGCCGTGGGCAGCAATTGGATCTACTACTACTGGTAAAGCTTTGACGAATCTCTAGCTAATAGCCGATCATCATCATCTATACTACCTATGCTATCTACTACTACTTCTACAGTCCTACTACCAGCAGTGTCGATCCAGCCTTTGGAGCTAGCGCTTCGCTTGTCTGCCTGCATGCATGACCAGTAGTAGCCCTCATAGATAGTAGTAGTATCGTTCCATCCTTCTTGCCGTCCGCCTTCCTATGCTTCATCCCCTCTCTACTACACTACGTCTTGCTAGGAGTACTAGCAGCTTTCTAGCTAGTTTATCCAGGGATTCCATCGAATACGTACAGTACACCATATACGCGCATGTCGAGTGTGCTGCATGAGTGCATGTGCATCTAGCTACGCGCGCGTAGACGACTGCTGGTAGCTAGCTTTTGGTGCTGCATGCCCTCCGATCCGTTCCGAGGCGGCAGGCCGCGTGCGCGCCTTTGGTGCTGCAGCTGCTGCTACACCAGGATCAGCACCAATGCAGGCTACTGCCTCCCTCGACTCAGCCTGGCTCTCAGGTAGGAGTAGGAGCAGGTAGCTAACCTTTTGCACAGAATTTCAGACGGATCGAGAGACCTACTGCTGCGGTGCGAGTAAACTGGTCACTGGACCTGCCCATTGGTCAACCTCACCTTTCCAGGCGAGCCATTTCATTTAAGGCTAATTAGGAAGCAGGGAGACACAGCCAGGGACTCTACGTAGAACTAAATAATTATTCAAATTATTTCTCTATAGATTTTCCATCCTGAAAAAGGTCAAGGATTCAAGGGGATCTGAGTTTCCAAATTAGCCCTCGGAGACAAACTCTACAGCCCACCTACTTATACTATTATCTTGTTTGATACCCAAGCTTATGGTCCTAGTGAGATGAGTCAAAATTGCAATTCATTGAAAATCATCTCATTTCTGTCATGAAAGAAAAAGAGTGCAATATTATCAGAGAACCATTCTATATACTTTTAACATAGTAATTTTAAGGGCTTGAGAATATGAATCTGCAGACTTCTTGTGTTTGCTAAATACTAAGATACTAGATGATATTAGTGTGAAACAGATAAATATATACAAGATCATTTTAGTCTTTTTTTTCCTTTTGCGAATGACAGCGGCTAGTAATTTATTAACACATGATAGGGCATTCCATTTTGTTTTCTCGGGTAAAGTGATAGTTTTAAGGCTTTGAGAATTTAATATGGACAATTCTTTTGTTTGTTAACACCACTCCATTCCATCGCCGGCATAAGTCAGTTAGGCATCTAGTACACGTTATGAAAGTATGTTTAATGATGAATATAGTAGCATCAACCTAGCTCATACTAGATCAAAGTATACAATTTTTTAGTCTTTGATGGTCAAAAACAAAAGAATGTGGGACTTAGGATAAGCCCACATTACCTTTCTGCTTCCCTTGGCCAACTCTTTTCTTTTGTGTCCCTCTGTTTCGTCTTCATCCCTAAACTTCAGGGCCTACGTACGGCCCCTGAGCTGCGAGACACGTCCATGCATCTGCTTTTCAATCGCAGGCGCGGCTGGTCCTCCAACTCGCAACTGATCACTGACAAACTCTACATAATTGCTGCTGTGCAAATATGTAATAATCATGTGCCTCGCACATGGATCGAGTGTTCATGTGTGTATATATAGCATGAGTAAGAGGCATGCAAATTTTGCACTAATTTTGAGAAAAGGGCGCGACTACAGAAATGCTCATCGTCTACGACACTTTCACCAACTGATTTGTTAAAATTGACGGTGAGATGCTTTGCATCGTCCGTTGATAAATAATACGAGCCGGCGATAATGAGGTTATCACCACCGATTCATGTTGCCAACCAGCAATGAAAATAGGTCTCATATCGTTGCCAGTTCATGTTACCAACCTATGGTGAGAGTCCATCATCAAACGCGGGTTTGAAATAGGATCCGGCAGTCATAACATATTATCACCGTCAATTCATATTACAATCTAACGGTGATAGTCATAGTGCAGCAGATTAATACTAATAACTTTTTTAGATCAAGGATAAAGACAAACTTTATATCAAAGTTGTCTACATCTCAATGAGATCTACAATGTTGTAGTTGATGACCTTTTTATTTAAATTAATTTACGATTCTAAAATTCTGTTTGAATTTCTCATATTTTAAAATTTATTTTTTTTAATTAATCAAATGAACTCGGATAGAAAAATAACAAAAACCAAAGTTGTAGACCTCAATGATGTCAACAACTTTGTAGTTGACGACTTTTTCGATTGAAATCATTTACGGTCCTACAATTCTATTTGAAGTTATCATATTTTAAAGTTCTAATTTACGTTCTTGGATGGAAAAATGACTAGACTCAAAGTTATATATCTCAATGAGATCTAATGCTTTATAGTTGGTGACTTTTTCATTAGAAATCGTTTATAATTTCAAAATTCAATTTGATGCTTTCATACTTATAAGTTCAAATTTTTTAAACGAACTCGGATGAAAAAACAACTAGAAGCAAAGTTGATGACTCTTTCACTGAAAATAATTAATGGTCCCAAAATTCTATTTGAAGTTTTCACATTTTGAAATTCAAAATTTTCTAATGGTCTTGGATGGAAAAACAAACATAAGCAAAGTTGTAGATCTCAACGAGATCTAAAACTTTCCAGTTGAAACTTTTTCATTTGAATTTGTTTCGGGTCTCAAATATTTATTACATTATCAAGAAAAGTCCATATAAAAGGAAAATATCATACGCTTAGTCATAGATTTTTGTATGGAGTCGCTAGGGGAGCTACGCATGATGTCGCACGTTGCATGTTAGAATCCAGCCGCATCCGCGCGTATTTTGCGTGGCTTGTGACTGGTGAGGGCTTTCCTTTGGATTATTTTTTACGGTGATTAAAATTTTTTGGTAAATGATCATCACCTCCGCTTAGTAACACGAGCCAACAGTGATATCCCATTATTACCGCCGGTTGGAAAAACCGACGATGATAGCCATAGTTATCACCAACAACATATCACCATCTGGAGCCAAAAACCGGTGGTGACGGAGGGTTCCAAACCGATGGTGATGCCATTTTTCGGTAGTGGGATTATGATTTGAATCCAATGTTTCTCCATTCAGGTTTTTCTTCCCACGGTACGGATGACCAAATTTTGCATTGATCCTTTGGTTCCAGCGTGTTGATGATGTGGCATCCATCCCCCATGCAGAAATCATCATGCATGGCATGCTACCTTTTCAGCTCAGGTCTTCCCTCTGTTAGTTGATCTCCACCAATAGGTCCAACGACCTATTGGGCCCTTGGATCCGCGCCCTGATTGGGGGCGCCCAACCCTAATGTGGTTGGTGGGCCCTATCGCACAACACTATAAATAGAGGAGTGGGGAACTGGGCTCGACGAACGAAGTTGACCGGAGCCGCTGCAATCCCACCACAGAGAAACCTAATCCGATCTAAAGGAGTGCTGCCAGCGATGGGATGCCCCACCGCACCGCCATCGCCCTTGCAGCGTCACCACCGGTCCACTGCATCGCCACCACGACGCCAACAACCCCACGGTACCAGCGTCTACCCTGCTGCGGTGCAACTACGTAAAGGCGAGGAGGCTTACCCCGGATCTATGGTTACAGAGGTACACTATGATCCTAAAATTGGTACCAGAGCCAGGTTGCCAGTGTGTAACCCTAACCCTAATCGGGTAAAAGCAAATTGAAAAGAGATCGGGGTGGTAGACGTCACTGGAACCCCGGTCACCACCGCCACCAAGCGGGGAAAGATGCCGCACCGCCATCCTCGCTGGCGCGCGGCAAGAAAACAAGAGAAGAACATCCGTGTTCGGATCAGAGAAGAGATAGGGGTCTCGGCACTTCAAGTCGAACCCTAACCCACGAACAGAAACAAGAATAGTGGGGTTAGAACCCTAACCCTAACTCATGATAAGGAAGGGAAGAGAATGTTTCGGTATAAATAGAAAAGAAAAGAAATCAAAAGAAAAGCGAAACCCTAACCCTAGATCTCGATTCGGATGAACTCCGAAAAGAAAAGAAATCAAAAGAAAAGCAAAACCCTAACCCTAGAACGAATCCCCATCCCAAATCGGTTCAATCCGAGAAACAAAAGAGAACTAGAGAAGAAAACCAAAGAAAGAAGAAGAACAGTCCAAACCCTAATCCCTATCACCGGTTCGGATAAGAGAAAAGAAAACCAAATTTGAGAAGGGGAAAGGGGGAACGAACCTACCTCGCCGTGTGTCGGGATGACCCTTCACCGACGCGGGAGAAGAAGGGCCGAGCCGGGGGCAGCTGCTCGCCGGGCTCGGCCAAGGGGGCACCGCGGCCAGGTCGCTCGACGGCGGCGTGCTCACCCATTGGGGAGCATGCGTGCCAGCAAGGGGGCCGGCGCCGGTGCCATGGCTGCCTCACTCCACCGCCTTTGCTCGCTCTCAGTTGTGCTCGCTGCGTTGAGAAGAACGGCAAAGAAAGAGAAAGGGGAGAAAGAAATGAAGTTAGGGTTTGATGGGAGCCGCTGCTGTCGCGGTTTTGATCGTGCGACTCGCGCGGACGACTGTAGGATCTAAATGAGCGGCCGAGATCGACTGGACCGTAGGACGGCCCAGGCGGGCGTGAGCGGCAGCGTGGCTTTGCCGGCCCAGGCCCAGGTTGCGGCCTGGGTGCGGGCAGTGCGCATGCGTGGGCTGCTGTGGCAGGCTGGGCCGCACACTGTTGTTGATCGGCCGGTTACTGTTCCTACAGGCCGGGCCAAAATGAATAGAAGAGTATAGAAAGGTTTTATTTAATTTCAGAAGCTGATTTGAATGAATTTTGATGAATTTCAATGGTTTAAAATTTCTGGTAAAATTACACCAACGTGTTATTTTTCCAGAAAGTAGATATGAACCAGAAAAGCTTCTGAAAATAGATAATGAATTTTTTTCATGCTTTTCCTTTTTCCAGTAAATGTTTATTTCCTGGAAATTGATTAATAGCTTAAAGAAAATGGAAAAGAGAGTTTCCCTTTGGGTAAAATTCGAGAAAAAGAGAGTTTTTCCGCTGCTAAAGAAATTGTTTATTCTCCAGTTATTTTGAACCAATGTGTTATTTTAATTGGAGAAAAAGAGACTTTGACATGATTATGATGTTATTTTCTAACCAACGTTGTTAATAACAATATCGTAATTTTAATGATTTTATGCATTAATTCTATTTCTGCCCAGCGGTGATGTAGAATTAGTGTATAAGAACAGTTGTGAATTTTAATGATTTATGCATTAATTCTATTTCTGCCCAACGGTGATGTAGAATTAGTGTGTAAGAACAGTTGTGAATTTTAATGATTTTATACATTAATTCTATTTCTGCCCAACGATGATGTAGAATTAGTGTATATGAACTGTTGTGTGTTTTGATTTTGACCAACGTTGGAATCAAGGCATGCAAATGGTGTTATTTTTATGTTAAGAAAAAGTTTGATCTGGCCTTCATCTTGACTAAGGTGGACTGGGTAGTCACCTCACCGTGTTGCATAGAGCCTATGACACCGGTGAGGGAGACAAACGAGACTGATGCTGTTTGGGCAATTAAAGAGAGGGTTTTTGAATCCCGAAAGATGTCCTATGCCCTTGTGCATAGGAAGTGGGTCACTGCCAACAAGAAATGTTTGGCTGTGATAAAGAACACGATTGGGTCTGCAATTGTGGGCTCAATCCCAGAGTGTGACACGGTCACTGGGTACCTCCATAGAATAAAGAGTCAGTTCTCTGGCTCTTCAAAGACATATGCTACCCAGCTGATAAAAAAGCTAGTGACGGAGAGTTACTCTGGAAATGGTGGCATAAGAGAGCTCACAATGTGTCGTCGAAATTATGGCACTGTTGTTCAGGCCATATTTCGAGAGGGAGAATAGGAAGACTAGTTAAGAATGATATTCTTCCTCCATTAGAGCTCTCAGATTTAGAACAATGCAGAGAATGCATAAAAGAAAAGTATATAAAGAAAATTAAGAAAGATGCCAAACGAAGCGCATGAATTTTACAGATTATTCACACAGACATCTGTGGTTAGTTTCCTGTAAAGAATGTGGATGGTAATGATTCGTTCATAACATTCACAGATGATTACTCCCGTTATGTCTACATTTATCCAATCAAAGAAAGAACAAAAGCATTAGATAAATGTAGATATTTAAGGCAAAAGTTGAAATTCAACGCAATTTAAAGATTAAGATAGTCAGGTCCGACCGTGGGGGAGTACTATGGTCAGCATACCCCATATGACCATATTCCTGGACCTTTTACAAGGTTCTTACAGGAGAATGGCAAAGTAACCTAGGATACTACACCGGGCGAACCTCAGCAGAATGGAGTAGCTGAAAGACGTAATCGTACCCTGATAGATATGGTGCGTAGTATGTTAAGTTACTCCACTTTACAATTGAGCCTGTGGATGGAGGCGTTAAAAAACCACCATTCATATTCTCAATAGAGTACCAAGTAAGACGGTGCCCAAAACACCATATGAGTTATGGACAGGAAGAGTACCCTCACTAAACCACTTACGTGTGGGGGGAGTCCTGCTGAGGCTAAAGTATTTAACCCAAACATTGGGAAGCTAGATCCCAAAATAGTAAGTTGCCATTTCATTGGCTACCCAGAAAAGTCAAAAGGTTTTCGTTTCTACTGTCCAGAGAGATACAAAGTTTGTGGAAACGAGACACGCTGTCTTCCTAGAGGATGAATTGATGAGGGGGAGCATGGTAGCTCGAGAAATTGACCTTGAAGAGAAGCGGATGTATGCGCCCACTCGTTTCATGAGCCAATTTTCTCACTACCTGCTGTCGCTGCACCGACAGTGCAAGATACTGTGGTGTCAGCACCTGTTGTTATTCCGCCTGTGGCAACAATGAGTGACCATGAGGAACCTGTTCTTTAGGATCCTGTAGAACATATTGCCACACATGAGGGGGAGCAACAATAGCCTCTAACAGAAGATGTGCCAAATGTGGAGGCCCCTAGAAGGTCTCAAAGAGTTAGAAAATCAGCTATTCCTGATGACAATGAAGTATACAACACTGAGGAATTTCAAATGGAGGATGATCCCACCTCATTTGAATAAGCCATGAAAAGTGATCATTCATCAAAGTGGCTTGAGGCCATGGAAGATAAAATGAAATCTATGAATGCCAATAAAGTTTGGGACTTGAAAATAATTCCTAAAGGAGTCAAAACAGTAGGCTGTAAATGGGTCTACAAAACAAAACTTGACTCCCAAGGGAGTATAGAGAGATATAAAGTGCAACTTGTGGCAAAAGGCTTTACTCAAAGAGAAGTGATTGATTACAATGAGACCTTTTCTCCAGTCTCATGTAAGGATTACTTCAGAATTATAATAGCATTAGTGGCACATTACGATTTAGAATTACATCAGATGGATGTAAAGACGACATTTCTCAACGGGGACTTGGAGGGAAATGTTTACATGGCACAACCGAAGGGTTTTGTCATGGAAGGAAAAGAACAAATGGGATGCCGCCTAAAGAAATCCATTTATGGATTAAAACAAGCTTCAAGACAGTGGTACTTGAAGTTTGATCAGACAATAAAGAATTTCGGGTTTTAAAGAGAATGTAGAGGACAATTGTGTCTATATAAAGTTTAAGAATGGGAAGTTAATCTTCCTTGTCCTGTATGTGGATGATATCTTACTTGCTATTAGTGATGTCAGTCTACTACTAGACACAAAGAAGTTTTTGTCCTTAAAATTTGATATGAAAGATCTTGTTGAAGCCTCGTTCGTTCTAGGGATCGAGATTCACTGAGATAGAAGTAAAGGGGTATTGGACTGTCACAAAAGGCATACATGGAAAGAATCTTAAAGAAATTCAGTATGCACAAATATAGTCCCTCACCTGCTCCTACAGTCAAGGGCGACAGATATGGGGATTTTCAATGCCCTAGGAACCAATATGAGATCGATCAAATGAAAGTGGTTTCATATGCTTCAGCTGTCGGAAGCTTGCAATATGCTCAAGTATGTACGCGCCCTGACTTGGCATTTGTTGCCGGGTTACTTGACAGATTCTAGAGCAATCCTGGAACAGAACAATGGAAATTGGTAAAGAAAGTCTTGCATTATTTGCAAGGAACGAAAGGCCTCATGATGACGTATAGAAGATCTGATTCACTCCATATAGTGGGATATTCAGATTCTGATTATGCGGGAGATGATAGAAAATCCACGTCTGGATATGTATTTACTCTCGCAGGGGGAGCTATTTCATGAAAAAGCTCAAAGCAAACCATCATTACATCGTCCACAATGTATGACGGTTTTGTAGCGTGTTATGAGGCAATGGGGCAGGTGAACTGGCTAAAGAAGTTCATACCCGGTTTTGAAGGTGGTTGACGACATCTATAGACCACTAAAGTTATACTACGATAATAATCAGGCAGTACAGTATACTCACAATAATAAGTCAAGTAATGCTGCCAAACACATTGACATAAAGTATATTATTGTGAAAGATAAAGTCCAGGATCATGTCATAAAGTCTTGAGCATATAAGTATAGAAAAGATGCTCATGGATCCGCTTACAAAAGGCTTACCACCCAACGTGTAGCTAGCATGGGTTTAAGGGAAAGCCTAAAATTCCTAGACAAAAGAAGGCCCAAAGATAAGTATCTATTTTAGAACATAGTAGTGTGTTGTAGCTGTTAAATCCATCGGCAATGGACTGTGACAATGAGACATGCTCTATGCGCTCATCTGTAATGGAATGAACAAAAGTAAATGATATGAAATTGAAAGATAGTAATGAGATCAAGGGGGAGAATGTTAGTTGATCTCCACCAATAGGCCCAACGGCCTATTGGGCCCTTAGATCTGCGTCCTGATCGGGGGCGCCCAACCCTAATGTGGTTGGTGGGCCCCTGTCGCACAGCACTGTAAATAGAGGAGTGAGGAACTGGGCTCGACGAACGAAGTTGACCGGAGCCGCCGCAATCCCACCACAGAGAAACCTAATCCGATCTAAAGGAATGCTGCCAGCGACGGGATGCCCCACCGCACCGCCATCGCCCTTGCAGCGTCACCACCGGTCCACTGCATCGCCACCACGACGCCAACAACCCCACGGTATCGGTGTCTACCCTGCTGCGGTGCAACTACGCAAAGGCGAGGAGGCTTACCCCGGATCTATGGTTACAGAGGTACACTATGATCCTAACACCCTCCACTCCATTCAAACACACACACACACACAAAAAAAAGCACCAAATTTTGGAAGCATGACACAGACCTGGGGAGATCAAAAGGGTGCCCTCTTCCCTTTCACAAAAAAAGGAGCAAGAGAGGATTGGATGCTCTCGCTGGTTTTTGAGCTGCGGTGGGGCATGGACATGCATGCATGCATTGCAAGGTACTGTGGCGAAATAGCTCCTGCATGCATGCTCCAATAGTCCATTCTCATCACCATGCAAGCTTCCCCAAATGGCTCCTCTCCTCATCACTGGGAATTATAGCAGGTGGGTCCTCCCTGGCTGTGTAGCACACACTCCCTTTTCTCATTTATGAGTTATGGCCCCCCTGGCCGTCCACTAAAACTCTTTTGGCTCCACACAGCCCACTTATGTTTCGCAAACAGTAGGCATCTACCCGCCAGTGCCATATCCACCAAGAACACAGGGATTCCAAGCAAATTAACGCCATTCATTACACACACAGGATTACTCCTGCACACTTTGTGTGATTGGCATATATAAGCCCTTTTTGAACATAACTATCCTCTACCACTGTCACCCACGTTGCATGAACAGTACAATGCAATAGCAATTACTCCCTCCGTCCTAAAATATCTGTCATTTTCGTTTTCCGAGAAACAACTTCGACAAAATATATATTAAAAAAATATTAATATTTATGGTACATAATTGATGTCATTGAAAAGATCTTTGAATCTAGTTTTTTAATAAATTTATTTGGAGATACAAATGTTGCACGCATTTTCTACAAATCGAGTCAAACTTGCGGCACGGAAACCAAAAGCGGCAAATAATTTGGGACAGAGGGAGTATTTCAAAAAAAATTAAAGCACCACCTGTGGCCTCTGTGATCTGGTTACATGTTGCTCTTCGTGCTGATGTCCTCTTTCCTACCATGCCGAACATGGAACTCTGTTTCCCCCCACGCCGACGACCGTCGAGGACTCTCTCTTTTCTCCACCTTCCCTATAATCTTGAGCATGTTATTGTATTTCCTTTCACGCGTAGCGCCGACCTCTATCTATATATCCCCTAACCCCTCTCTGCAGGGGCGGAGCTTAGTGTACACCAACATGGACCATGACCCACTAGGGGCGAAGCTAGGCTTTGCTGTTGGGGTCAACTGACCCTAATGAATTTCTGTAAACTCAATGAGAATTATTTGTTCTGTATTGTTCATCAAAGGCGAAGATCCTAGCGTGTGTATTAGGATTGACCCCGACGCCACTTTGGTTTGGCTTCACCCCTGATGCCCCCCTTGGTCCATATGGTTCTCCATTGATCTTGTTTCTCATGAGCTTATTACACTTGAAAAATATGTATGAATTTCCTTCCTAATCTAGTGCCATTTGATGCATGCTCCATCTTAGCTCAAGCTCCGTCACTGCCTCTACCTGTCGAACCATGTCGCATGTAGCACTCTCTTTCCTCCCACGCCCACCGTCGATCTCCTCCCCCTCCAACTTCCCTACCATGCCGGAGCAACGCTATCTTTTTTCGCACGCCTACTGACTACCGCTAATCCCCCACTTTGACTCGCTACAATGTCAGAGTGGCACAATCTTTTTTCGTATGCCTACCATCAACCTCCACAACCCCCCTGTTGAACCATCTATCAACACCTTTCTCCCCTCCCTCCCCCACCACCCATTGGCCTAGCTCCCTGCCCATTATTGCCAATCACCTTCTAGTGCATATTATGATTTTTAAAAAAAATAAATAATAAAAATCCTCATGTAAACATCAAATCTTACTCATCTTAGCACCATCTTGGCTCATGATCTAGTGGTATACAAAGACATCATTGTCCCGTCCAACTTAATTTTGGTTTTCCGACTATGCTACCATGGGATCTTTTTGCCATAGCACATATCTATGGCCTTGTTTGGCTTGGAGCTGGGTATTTGTAGATCTAAGAAATTATATAGCTAGAGCTGGAGGCGGTACATCGAGAATATTTAGATAAATCATTTTATTTATATCTTCAAACTAATACAAATATTTTCAACCACTTTATTTTTAGTGTAAAAACTACAGATCCATCTTGGGTCTTAAAAGCTAGAGATATGCTAAATAAGTCTGCAAATATATGCCATGTTTGGTACGATAAGGTCGTCCTCCCATCACCTGTATGTAGAGAACAAAATATTGTTGTTTCCCTCACATACTCACTTCTCTCTTCGATCAATTTAACCTAAAATCGTAGTCATATAAGTTACTTTAGCAGAGGACCCTAAAATCAATTTAGGATGGATATATATATATATAGGAGAGTAATGCTGCAATAGATTACCTAAAAAATATCTCCTAGCTATATTTCTTTAGGGATAGAGGAGAGGGGGTTTCTCTTTTATTTAGGAGAGAGTATGCTTATTCTAGGAGATCTCTTAAATACAGAAGATGAGATAGGAGATCTGTTGCAGCATTTCCATCTTCTAAAATACTACTTTTTAGGTATATGAGATTAGATAAGATATCAGGCGGAGATGCTGATCCGGAGGATACGAAATTTGAGGAAAAGAGAGGATGGACCATTGTGTAGACTGTAGGCTTTCCTCCGTGCATGGACCGACCGAAGATCATCAGCAACTAAGGTAGCCATTAAATAACATACGACGTGTGGAAGAACGTGCGTGCATGCATGTCCAATTGTCCATGGCGCGCTGTTGATGTTTATTTTGGGATGAATGGCACATACGATCATAATGGTCGCGTGGGTCCAGAAATCTAGAGGCTAAGGGCAAGTACAACGCGTCTGTAGGAGCCGTCTCCATGAGGCAAGATTTGCAGAAAGCACCCTCGTAGGCAATAGACAGGCCCGGGCCGTCGTCTCACGAGACGACGGGGTGGGCTCGTGCTCCAAGGCGAACGCGACGACGGGGAGCTGCGTTGTACGGGCGTCATCTCCAGGCTACGCGCGCGCGGGATCTAGCTGCAGCCCATGCGGATGGCTGTTCTATGGCGCCAAAATCCATCTCCGTCTGCATCTCTTCTCCCTGGCAAGTCGAGTGCGGTGGCGATGGCTAGGAAGAGCAAGGGCGCAGCGGTGACGGCGAGGGTCAATCTGCAGCGGTGGTAGCAGCTTCCTCCATGGCTGCCCGAGAACCCGCGGGATCGGATCTCGTCCAACGAAAACCGCAAAGAGCAACGATTCTAGGTCTGGCGTCAACGCCGGCATGGGCGTGGAGTTTCTCGCCGCCGGACCTGCTGCTACCCATACCCATCCACCAGGTGCGGCTCAGCGTAAGTGGTGCCGTGAGATCTCTGACACAGGGCAGCAAGAAGAAAGAGAATTTCTACTGGCCGGAGGATTTCGTGCTTGGGGATGTTCTGTGGGTGAGGTCCGGGAAACGCTAGTGATTATTATATTGATCCGCTGCTGCACTGTATTTAGAGAGTAACATTCAGAGGTTTTAAAATAAAGATTGTATTCATGCTTATCTAATTTATTTTTGATCCGTTTCTACCAAATAGCACCACAATAGTATACAAAATAGTGTTCACGGTTGATCTAGCTACATGCAAAGCATTAAACAGCTTGCAGACAGTGCAACAGACTCTCCATTGTACGACCTGTCTTTTTAGCCGTCTATTTGCTAGATTCGAGGGTGTTGCAGATGACCCCCGTCTGTGGGTTGTACATGCCCTAAAGTTTAGAAGTATCACATCGGATGTTACATAGAGTGTCACATCGAGTTTTTGGATAGTAATAATAAAATAAATTACAGAAGTCCTCAGTAATCCGCGAGATGAATTTATTAAGCCTAATTAATCTGTTATTAGCACATGTTTACCGTAGCACCACATTGTCAAATCATGGACTAATTAGGTTTAAAAAATTTGTCTCGTAAATTAGTCTTAATCTATATATTTAGTTTTATAATTAGTCTATATTTAATACTTCATATAAATATCAAATATCTGATGTGATAGAGACTAGAGTTTAAAGTTTAGGCAAAGCAGTAGCAGAAAGCATGCGTCGTCTATCGGGTGGCTGTACGTGGACAGCACAATTACATGCACAGGAAGGAAGCAGCAACATGCAGCAGGTGGGGGGCATATGAGAATGATGGCGCTGTGTCCCTTGATTTGTGCTGCGCCCCCGGCCTGGCCTGCCTCCCCTATTCATTCATGAACCCTGCCCCTGCAGCTGCATCCTGCAGGCTGCACCGCGCGCTGCTCTTACTGCATCCTGCAGGCTGCATGCGTGCAGACGACACACATGCGACCATGTACTGCGCCTCCACCGCCTCATGCGGCGGCTAGCTACTGGCTGCAGAAAGAACAATGCAGCGCTGGAGTAATGCCTATGCCGCCGCACACACTGGCCGCCACAACGTTAACTTTCTTTCTTTCAGCAGGCGCGCACATATTCACACGCACAAAGCAACAATAACGCAGGAGTTTAGACTTGGCAGGGACCGGGCCGGGCTTGACTCGAGGCCATTTATTTGCATCTAGGAGTATAGATATGCATATGCATCCATGCATGCTGCATGCACATGGTATCCTGGTAGATGGTTCAAACGTAGTAGATCGGAGTAGAGTATACTACGTGCCTTCGATTGCATACTAGTACTCCTATGTGGCATGTACTGTACACCAAAGCTTGTTCTGCTCCATATACAGTATATTATAGCATGTGCAATGATGATACTATGCTGCCCGTACACTAGCTGGCGTGTGAATGCTGCCTTTGTGTGCGCGTGCGTACGTGCGACAGAAAAAATACTATTGGCTGATTTATGTGAGAGAAAAATACTATTTTAATTAAAAATTTACGATCGTACACAACAAGCATCAGCCAACGGAACAGGCCGTAGATTGTTAGCTTGAGGATGATGCATGGAAGCTCGTGCATGCGTCCGGGCGTGCGTGCATGAATGGAATCAATCAATCCAGACCGGCAGACCGGCGGCAAGAGGAGACCGGCCAGGGGCCAGGAGCCAGGCCAGCTACAAACAGTGAAATGACGAGCCATGGCTGCCTAGCTACGTACTAAAGTACAAGTACTCCTAGCTTCCAAATCCAAGGCCTCGTTTAGTTCCGCTGAATTGGCGGCGGCAGGAACACTGTAGAGGCACTGTAGTTACAGTGTCGTTTTGTTTTTATTTGACAATAATTGTTCAATTGTTAACTAATTAGGTTCAAAACGTTCGTCTCGTAAAGTACAACTAAACTGTGCAATTAGTTTTTGATTTCGTCAACATTTAGTACTCTATGCATGTACTGCAAATTTGATATGACGGAGAATCTTCTTTTTGTATAGTGTCAAATTCTGGAATGTGGGAACTAAACGCGGACTAATTTGTTCGATCTGTCGCCTTTCGTCTACGCGTACTAGTAGCTACTACCTGCTGCTGTCCAGTCCTGGCCAGGTATATGCATGCTTGCGCGTGCTAGCTATAGCTCCTAGCAGTCGTCGTAAATACTAGCTAAAAAGCGTGTTCGAGATCTCATCAACTCTCAGCGCAGAAAGCTTTTGGCTCCTTGCAGTTGGTGGCACTTGTGCATGTTCTTTCTTTCAAAGAAGACAAATGCCTTGATATATATATATATATATATATATATATATATATATATATATATATATATATATATATATATAGTAGTAGTAGTAGTCGTCCAACAAAATTGCACTCATATTACTCATGTACATAGCGAGGTAGTAGCCAAATTAAATATCCAACTATATATGGAATTTAACTGAAAAAAATAGTAGTAAACGTGTGCTAGCGTATGTCTATTATTAATACAAGTCCCATGCATCGAAGTATAAGGAATTTTCTCTTCTTTTCTACTATATGACAATAATGTTTGTTTCTAACCAGTTAGTTCAAACCAAACACACAAGATGAAAATAGTTTTTTTTAACCAAGCGTTTATATATCCTTACAGGTTGGCTACTACAGGTGTGTTTGGTCAACTCGTGCATACGCATATACAAATATTATTGCACCTAGTGAATAGTCAACGTACAATCGATGGATGGACAGCACGTATGTGTAACATCTATCCAGTGGGGTAATCATAGTACAACTCAGAGCGAGACGCATACCCTAGTTTGTGATGAATTCAAGGGAACACGAGCAACTTTTTTATGGGCCATAATTGAGCTATCACCACCGGTATCCCTAGCGTAGCCTAGTCTTGTTACGTTCATGACACTACCCACCAGCTTCTCATGCATGTGGTTGGGGTTAATGAACTTTTTTGGCTTCAAATGTACTCCATACCTAAGGATGTACTCCCTCTCATCCAAAAGAGAATGTAACTACGGTTTGCGAGCCAAATAAAGTGGTGCACACTTGGACAAAATTTCTAGTGAATAGTACTCACATTTATAGCTCCAAATCAATTTATTATAAAAATAGATTTTGTAATTAGTCTAATGTATTTGATATCATAAGTATTAATATTTTTTTATCTATAATTGAGCAAACTTATAAGATACTAAAACATGATAATGCTATAATTGTATTTTTTCTGCGACGAAGGAAGTAATTCTAAATTTGAGAGACAAAATGGTGAAGATGAAAAATGACATTGTGTTCCCAGATTCTAATCCATCCACTACCACCCTCTCCACGAGCACAAGCCCGCTAGGGTGCGTTCTCTCGTGGGAAGCTCGCAAGCGTCGCCCCTCTGACGCATGCTCTCTCAGTGGGCTCCCTTGTCATGCGCTGCCCGCTAGGGGCATGATAGTTTAGGCAGAGGCACAGTAGATCCATTGAGGGGCGTGACGGATCGAGTGGTGGCATGGTGGATCAGGTTGGAGGCACCGTGGATCAGGCAACATTGAGGTGGATCCATCAAGTGTAGTGCCCCCCCCCCTTGCTGGCCCCTACTACTTACCAGGAACGTCTCCTCTATTACCTGAATTGCTAGAATGCCTCAACAGAACAAATCTACGGCTATTGGCGGTTGGCTTCCACAGTTCCTTTAGGGCAATCACCTCTGCTTTCCCAACAGTATCCTACTCACAAGAGAGTGGCCACAACACATACTACCAGCTGCTACAATATTTTTCTTCGATGAGGCAGGCTCTCAATTCCTCTCCATTGACGACATCTACAATGGTCCTAAATCCTCCTTGGCGTTTGGGGGCGTCAAGGGCAGATTTAGAGGCTGATGGAAGGGGAGGAGCTGGCACGACAGGGGCCGATGACAACAGCCGGTCTGGGCCACTGCTAGGGTAGGGCGCAGGCGAGCCGCAGGGTCGAACGAAAGGGGCGGTGGAGGGCACAGCCCTCGGGGCGACCTTTCTGGCGGAGCGGGAGAGGCGGCAACAATGGCGGAGCAGGAGAGAGGGGTGGTGGCAGCAACAGAGAAGGGGAAGGGGAAAGCATAAAAGGGTTTAAACCCAAAACTAGCTTGCCTCTTTCATTAATCCTCCCTCGTATTATAGAGGGGATTTACATGCCAATGGGCTCGAGCCCATGGGCCTTATTTATCTAATCTAGTCCAATCTTATTACAACCTAAATCTTGGGATAATTGGGAGGTGGAGGGAGCGCCACCTCTCCTTGCCACGTCTCCTCCTAGCGGCGTGTGCGCCCCGCGGCCTTGGCTGTCACCGGGTTCGGGCTCCCGCTGTGGCAGAACCGCCCGAATTATATGGCCCACGTGCGCCTGCCATTGTCCTAAGACCTCTGACTGCTGCACTAGGGAGCCAGACAACTCCAGTAATCTATCAGGTGTCCTCGAGGAACCCCGAATCATCCACTTTTTACAACTCATACAGGATCAACAATGGAGTTACCACAACATTACAACACTTGGTACAAAAATAACTTATATCGGAGTGTGGAAGACTTACAACATTAGCTTACAAAACATGTTCAAGTAAAACTTAACCTGAGTTCAAAAAGATGAGTAGAACTACAAAAGCATCTTAGGTAAAGCACCTAAGGTAGAAGAGATAGCCAGATCATGTCGAGCCCACCGACATGACCTCAATTAGCAGCATAAGTCAGAACCTGCAACAGGGGTTAACAAACCCTAAGTACTTGAGGGTACTCAACAAGTCTTACCCGACTAAAAGAAAAGACTCCAAGGATAGGCAGGCTTAAAGAAAAGATTGAAGCAAGAATAACTTTTACAGAAAAAGCTTACTATAAGTGGATCCTTACTTTCAATATTTTAGCTTCATATTAAGTTATTAGAAGTATCCAGTTTGCACCTGTTCTACATCAATCACTTCATTAATCATCTCATCTCATTTTATATCATCTCGTATCCATCAGTGCCATTTTCCATTGATTAACTACGATGCAAGTCAGAGGATCAAGTCTCCATAACCGAGCAGCATGACGATTCGAATCGATTATGCCCAGCAGGGGTTTCCTTACCACACGACATATGCAAGTCCCGGACCTACATATATTAACCTTCACTCAGATCCTCTAAAACATGAACCGGTCTGTACTACCTAAGAGCACAGTACTCCACCGCCCTACGTCATCCTGGATGTTTTCCGTAGGGTGGGTACATGCTACTCTCGCCATCTCCCACTCCTAGTGCGCAGTTGTCTTTTCACATAATGGAATAGCCAAGGTATCAGGCTTACTGGAGTATGTGGCCAGTACTACAAAGTCTAGACCACATGCAGACCTATAACGAACGGTCCTCAATCGACACAGGCGGGACGAGCATGAACAGGCAACTCCTATCGGCCTAACCACCGGAGACATAACCAATGTCCCACCATGTCTCCATTTAACATTAACATCATTATGGTATTCTCATGACCCATCAGCAGAGCCGAGAAGAGCAAGGTAAAACCTAGTTCTCGCATTATAGGTATCGACCTACGCATACTAGTAGGGTACGACTAAGGATACCTAAATATCAAGGTAATCATGCAGCGACGGTTATTCAACCAACACTCCTAATTACTTAATACACATCTCACAAGACTTAAAGTGTAATAAAGATTTGTAAATAATAAGAGAGGGTTTATGCTTCGGGGCTTGCCTGCGTTGCAGAGAAGGTTAGATTCCATAGAGGATCATAGAAGTCAGACTTGGCACCAACACCACAGGTGGATGAACTTTTTCCAAAACTTGATCAACACGAATCTTCTCACTCTCGTATGCATTATACGTAATAAATGATGTATGCTTAACATGATGGAATGCATGACATGGTGCAAGATGAGAGACATTCAAGTGCATAACAGAAGTTAAACAAAGTTAATTATCTTGAGTCCAACTTTCCTTCACTAAAGAACTAGGGCCATTATTACAAAAGTATTTCAGTTATTTAACTAACAAGTTAATTAGTTGTTATCATGATAGAATTAAACTTAACATGGACCAGCAAGGTTCTAACATTTTTTTAATTCATAATCATGATAAAGAACTTATAAACTAAATATTTAATTAAGCCATTTTAATTATTAAATAACAAGTGGATTACAATCAAATCATGAAAATAATTAAGTTGCCAAAGAACAGCAAGGATTTGGATGTTCCAATGTCTACAATCAAAGCCTAAAATACACCAAAGTCATTTAAGTACTTATATAAATCATTTTTATATTTATTAATCAAGATAAAGCATTTAAACGCACTTAAATTAATTAACCAAGTTCGAATTATCAAAATAGTGCCAAAATTTTTGTGGAGGTAGGTTTAAGCACATGGCATTTACACAAAAAGTTTCATGATTAAAGGATTAATGTTTTTATCTATAAAAATCATACAACAAGCATTTTTCTAATAAAAGAGGTAATTTTTAAGCATATCAAAACTACTGATTATAGATATTTCATATTTTTTCGAAGTAGAGCACAACATAACAAAGCTACACAACAAATTTCATATTTTTATCATGCTTCTATATTTAGTTATGAATTAAACAAGAAACTATACTTTTTATCATTTTCTAAAAATCAAAAACATTTTTCCCAGCGCTAAAACCTTTTCTCACCTACACAAGCTTTTAATTACTTTCATATACTTTGTGCTTGTGTAGTTGCCTTTGTAATTAGTTAGCTTGTGTAGCTTGCTAGTTATCTTCTAGCTTGTGTAGCATAGAAGTAGCTTCCTTGCGTGACTAATTTGGTTTGAGTAACCTTATTAGTCACATTGCTTAGTTTATGTAGCTAAGTAAATTGAGCTCTCTAATTTGGCTTGTGTAGCCTTGTTATTGAGCATTGTTAGTGAGCTTAGCTTTGTGCTTTTGCTTCACTAGTTTATGTAGGAGCTCCCCCGGTTGCCAAAATACTAGTTACATAGATTTGTGTGACCTTGCTACTAGATATTATTACTTGAGCTCTAGCTAGCCCGACACCTTAGTTGCTTAATTAGTATCTTTGTAAGGTGCTAGAGAACTTAGATAGAGGGGTGTAGTCTTGGCTAGACCAATAGTTTTAATTTCGCATTTGTTTCAGTTAGCCAACACGATTAAATTTAGAAAGGACTATTCACCCCCCTATAGTCCACCATCTCGACCCTACACATGGTATCGGAGCTTGGTCTCTCATTTATGGTCTTCACCGACCCAAGAGGATGACGTCTAGTGGGATAGATGATTGTGACTCACATTTTTGATGGCACACACTTTGCACGGTGGAAAAACCATATGATTGATCATTTTCGTGCAAAGAGACCTAAGTTTTGGTGGATGGTTATGAATGGCATTTCTCGTGCTAGATCATAAAAATCTCACCAAAGCTCAAAGGGTTTGCTTTGAACTCGATGCACATGCTTATTGCTTTATAATGGATGTTTTGAGTTTGGAGGTGTTTTATAGGGTGGATTACAAAGGAACCGCACATGAGTTGTGGGAAGGAATCAACCACCTCTATGGTGACTCCTCCACAAGTGATGATGAAAAAGTCAAGAAGGATGATCCCAAGGAGAAGGTGCATGAGAGTGTTGAGTATCACCATGACTTGGTGATTGTGGAAGATTGATCCACCTCATGGTCAAGTGATGATAATGATGATGATGATGTATCTACCACAAGTTCACTTGACAAGATTGTTGATGATGCCACAAGTGATGCAAATGATGCTTCTACTCCATGCACACTTGTTGATGGTGATGATGGTTCATGCTCGGGCCATGATTGTGATGCTACTACAAGCCCATCCACTACACCACATTGCTTCCTATCACAAGGTGACACCAAGGTATCTAATGCTAATGTGGTTGATCATGTTGATTCATATGATGAGCTTGTTAGTAGACATGCTAGCATGACCATGTGTTTAGAAAATAAGAAAGCTAAAACAATGAAATTGAAAAATGAAAACTCATTTCTAAAGAATTCATGTGAAGAACATTAGCACTTACTTGATGTTCTTCAATCTTCACATGATAAGCCAAAATTGACTAATGAGAAGCTTCTTGTGTCTCATGAAGAATTATTAGAACAACATGCTTCTCTCATTAAAGCATTTTCAAAGAAACTTAAAAATAATGAGAGCTCATCACATAAGTCAAGTGATCAAACGCAACATGCGACTAACTCTTGTGATGTAGGGAAGAAGCATGTATTCACCTCTTATGATGATTTATTAGCTATGCCATGTTCTTCACAATTAGATGCTTGTTCTACTTCTATGTCTTGTGAGACTAGCCTTTTGAAGGAGAACAATGAGCTCAATGAACAAGTGAAGAATTTGAGCAACAAGTTAGAGAGGTGTTACAACTCAAAAGTCACAATTGAGCACATGTTGAAGACTCAAAGAAACTATGGTGACAAGTGTGGCCTTGGCTTCAACAAGAAGATGATAAAGGGCGAAAGAAAAAGAGAAAGAAAGATGAAGAAGCAAGAACAAAAGAGGCTATCTCATTTCATGTGCTTCAAGTGCCATGAAGTTGGACATCTTGCAAATGGATGCCTGAATAAAGAAAAGCTTAAGTTGAAGAAAGAAGAAGAGAGGCTAAAGCATGTCAAGTGCTTCAAGTGCCACACATGGTGTCATCTCACCTCTGTGTGCCCAACCAAGCAATTGGTGAAGCAATAAGTGAAGCCTCAACCAAAGCCACAAGTTGAGCAAGAAGAGAAGACCCAAGTGGAAGACAAGACCAACCATGAAGATGGTGGTGATTCGGAGATAAAGAAGAACACAAGAAGGGGTGGAAGAGCAAGGCATCCAATGCTTGATCAAGATGCCAAGATGATGGGCAAGACTCAAGGTGAAAAGAAGGTGTATGCTCACATCAAGTGCCTCAAGTGTGAAGATATGGGATACTTTACCTCGAGGTGTCCTACCAAGCTTGAGAAGAAGGCTCAAGCAATTCTCAAGAGGCAAGGCAATAAGAAGCAATACATGAGCAAGGAAGAAAAGACTCTAACCAAGAGAAATTGTTAATCATGCCAGGAAAGTCGGGACACATGGCTAATTCATGTCCCCTAGGTAACACTCCTAAGCCCATTTCAATTGATAATGATTCTATACTTAGGAAGGATGGTAATGATACCTCTATGGTTGCTATTGCAAAACATCTCGCTATTCATACTAAGACTATGCCTAAGTATGTTGCACCTAACTTGAGAGGACCCAAACTAGATTGGGTACCATCAAAAAGTGGATGAATGTATGTAGGTACCATGGCATTAGAGGCTTGATTTAATTGAATTATCATTGTTCATCATACGTTGAGTCAAGTATTAAAGCTTAGTGCCATTCTATCCTAATGCCAAGTCAAAATTAGTGAAGTCCAAATGCTATCAACATACAAGTGTTATAATTTAAGTTGTGATTTATTGGATATATTTGGTGGCTTGTATATATATGGGTTGAAGCTTGCTAATTAGATGATCATGAGCTAACCAAGGTATATCTCTAGTTGATCACATTTATTTGGGTGCATATAAGTTGATTGAATTGGATAAATATGCATATGTTGCTTGCTGTGAAATGTTTTGAATGGATAAATTGATTAGTAATCAAGTTTGGATTGATTTGAGTTGGATAAGTTCATAAGATGACCTTAGTAAGTGGATTGAATGGATTTATGTCTTGTGAAAGTATTCAAACAAGTTAATTTCAAGTTTGATTCAATTTGAAGAAGTGTAGCTCAATTGGTTGAAATCTGTCCAAAATTGAGTATGCATGCAACTTAACAAATCTATTTGGATTGGCTTGAAATTTTGTATGCATGCTCTAGACTTATGGTATTAAGTGTTATATAAATTTCATGAGAATTGGATAAGAAATTCTTTGATTTTGGAGTGGATCATGTCAGCTATAGTGCAACAGTTTTTAGCATGTATTAGTGGTGGAAGAATTGAAATCTGGTAGCAATCTAGAAGTTAAATGAAGCCTAAATTTTTACAGCTGCTAAAAGGCTTTCTTAACTACATTTTAACCAAATTTTGTGGTAATTAGATCTGTACATTTAGAGATATGAATTTCTCTTTGAAGGATACAGAATCTGCCATGAAAAATGACAACTATTGGATTGATAATAGTCACTTTGATTGAAAGGTCCTCAAGTTGGAAACATATCTATAAGTGGTTGAGGAACCTAAGTTTGGTTTTGAGATGAGTTAGAAGCATGATAAGCAATGAGTACAAGGTCATTTGATTGTAGAGTGTAATTGGCATACATTTGGTACTCAAATTAGAATATCAAGATCAAACTTAAGATAAAGATGAGGTTTAAGTTCTAGTGACAATTGAAAATCATTTGATACAAAGAAAAGGACTTAAACAAGTAGAAAGAAAAATACTTAAAGAAAGATTCAAGGTTTCTCATTAAAATTAAGTCCATCACTTGGATCAATCGATCAAGTCATTTTAAGTGAGGGTCAAGAATGGTTCTTTGGAGAGGTCACTTCTCCCTATGTGTAGGGGCTTATCGCCTTTTGTAGGTAAACCAAGTCTGATACAAGGAAGGCTAACATGGAAGTGGTAATCTAAGAGACATTTGAGATGCTTAAGTTGAAGCAATCAACAGGGTTGATCTAGTGTAACACCCCTGGTGTTACGGACTTAGTTAGCACAGAGGTTAACGCCTAATAAACCCTAGTGAATACATTTTCCAGGTTTCTACAATGAATTCTCACATAAAATGGTAAGGTGAACTTTGTGTGACTCACCTTCATGAATAAAGAAACAAATAAGTGTTGCTAATCAATTTGCCTTGGTGCTTAAAAGCTCTTAAAAAATCTTGGGAACAAAAGTTGTTTAGGGTTTATTTTGGAAAAGTATGAAGAAACTGCTTAAAAATGCCTGATAGAAATTCTAGTAAAGAAATAGTGAATGGCTTGTTTTATTCGATTAAGAAATGAAAAACAATTTTTATAAACAAAAATAAAATATAACTTGTATTTAGTACTTAAATAAAATTTGAAGTACAAGTTTAGTAGATGAAAATGCAACTTTTGTTTTGGTAAGTAGATGTTGCTCAATAGTGTTTTTGGTAGCTCAAAAATTGAATGTGGAATTCAATTTTAGCTTCTAGAATGAAAATGACTTGTCTGAAAACCTAATGACGATGCCGTTTTGGCATTTAAATTTTGATTAAATTTCTTAAACACTAGATCCATGTTTTTGTACTGTTGGTTGCACCATAGTGAGTACCTTAGCATGATGTAGTGCATGGACTTGATTGATATTGCATTGGCATTGTAAAAATTGCCCAAACCTCCTTAGAACGCATTGTGAACCATGATTTGGTGCTCAGTTCGTGAACCGACGTTTAGCGTGACGAACTCATGTTGGCACCTCCCTATCTCCCTCTCTGGTCGCTCTCTGGACGAGAGGTTTGCTTCACCAGTTGGGTGATAGTATCGGCTTTAGATTAGTGGTTTTGGTTGAACCTCCATCGAGTTGGGTTCGAAGTTTGGCACGTTTCAAAATTCGTGCAAGCACACGGTTTGGCTGTTCGGACCCAAGGATGCGGTCACCACGCCTAGTGTCATGTTCGTCGCGGGCTCTCTGTACTGCTGCCAGCCACTGCTACCACGCATGCCCACATCGCGCGTCGCCTGGCTTACCTTGTGACCGTGGCCACTGTCCTGTTGGCCAGCCCTTGTGGCCGTCGGCTGCACGCCGAGCCAAGCATGGCCGCAGCCGCTCTCCGCCATGCGCGAGTTGCTACCAGCCATGGCGTTGGTTATGCACACATGCAAGGCTATGCCCTTACCCTCTTGTCACCTCGATCACTACAACACTCGCCCTCCGCCACTCAACCTACCTACCACCTCCTGCTCTCGACGCTGTTGCGTGGCCTGCCGCGCTATTGCATGCATGTGGCCACGCATAGGCACATCTCTATGGCTCCATCTAAGCACTAACCAATGTGCCTCCTGCCCCTGGCTCGTGCGGTCATGTCCCTACGCTGCCATACCCTTGTTGGGTCTCGGCCGGGCCACTTTAGCCGTGGCCGTTCTCCACGACATGGCAGGGGCAATGCACTGTTCTCTCTCCCTTCATAATCACCAGCTCAAGGCTTCTTGGTCTAATTCCTTGTGCCAGTGAGTAGCATACGAAGTTAGCTAGGCGCCCTGTTCTCATCGAGCCTAACCGTGCTCTGTCAGTGGCCAGTTTCGGTTTCTCCTCGCCGCTGGTCATGTGCGCCGCCGTGACTAAGGGATTGGGGTAGAGCCCTATTCCTTGGTAAAGGTTCAATGAGTCATCCCTTTGAGCTCACCTTGTTCCCCTCACGCTATAGCTCATCTTCGTTTGTTCAGGAATGGTGTGGGTGAGAACCTGACTTGCCGGTGTCTGCCTCGAAGCATCGCCAATGGGCTCACGCGCACGTGGCCAGGTTATCTCGGTCCTCCTCTACTTCGGCATGGACCGCGGTGAGCCTCTGATGCTTCCACGCCACCTTTACCCTCCGATTAGCGCCCTAGGTCATCGAAACAGTCGTGCCGCCACGTGGTTTGGCCCAACGTCGAGGATAGGTTTTGGTAGTGCATCGTCGAGCTTCCTTCCGCTTCGCCTCGCTACAAGTTAGCCCGTAGGTCCCCATCGACCGGTTAGATGCACCGATTAGGCCCTTAGTTGGCCGGCTTGGCCACGTAGTGCCAACCTAGGCCGTGCCAGCGAGCGCGGTGGCATCGGGGACCACCCCGTTGTGAAGACAGGATAGTTCGGGGGCTTGTTTGCAAAACCGTTGTCGGTAGGAATAGTGCGCATAGTAGTCGTATTAATATCTAAAAGCTCGGGGGGGGGGTCTGCAAAGCCACCGTCGTGCGTGGGCCTCCCAGTTTGGGCCATCACTGGTCCATCGCGCCACGCGTGAGGCCGCATCTCGCACTGGGCCGCTGGGCTGCCAGGCAAGAATTGGTTGCCACCGGCCCTTTTCCTTTCTCTAAGCATTTTCTAATTTAGTTTCTAGGGAAAACTTGTAAATTCAATATAAATTTGTGTAGTTGGCCAAAAATTATGAAACTAATTTTGTTAGGTTTCTAAAATCATGATCTACCTGCTAATATATCTTGTTCACATAGTTTCATAGTATTTTAGGAGTTATCTAATTAATTTAGATGCTTAATATTGTTAAGATATAAAGTTGTTGGAATTTTTGTAATAAATTGGTAATAGTGTTGGCTCTAAAAAATTCATAGTAAATTCTTAATATTATTAGGTGCTCACTGTAATTTTTGTAGCTCCATAGTAATTAGTTTGCTAAGATAGCTAAGGAGCCCTAGTTTGAATATATATATTAAATCAAGGAAATAAAGAAACACCTTGAGAGTTTAGAACTAAAACACTTGTTGGGAAATAACGCCTTATTCGATAACGTGGATATGTAGCCTAGTACGTTAGTCATTAGAGCTAGCTCGTTAGCTTGAGAGGCGTAATCGTATTTTTAAGAGTTGTGGTTGCCGTTGATTAATTACGTCTCTACGTTGCATTCACATATATCATAATAGGAATAACGATGGATCATGGAGTAGACCGGAGTAGCAGAAAAGATGGTGCCTTGATGATCATGTCACCATGATGGAGTGCTAACCATTGGTTATATCTTACCCAGGTAAGCCTCGGTGCATAACTCCTATTATTCTGCACTTTATTTTATGCTTGTGCATTAAGTTTTAAGGAGTTGAATGAAAACCACTTGCATATATAAATGCTTATCCTATGAGTCCTACTAGTATGTCAGGATCATGTAGATTGCTATGCTAAAGGATTCTGGTAGAAGTCGAGTGATTACCTCTCACTCGCGCGAGATAGGAAAGATATTAATGTTGTTATTATCATATTACTATCACATGGAATATATATATGGATGATAATTAGAGACCGGGCAGGATTGTACATTGGATTTGGACTTGGTTAGGTAACTGAGCGAGGCTCTGGTTGCATTTGTCCTGCCTAAGTCGATTGAGGACCGTCCGTTGCTGCGAATGATAGTGAGGTCACAGACTTATTATCCTGAGTACATACTTATTTATGGGAGCGGAAAGACTTATTACTCTCTTGTCATGGGTTCCAGATGGGTTCCGACTCTTTCCGGACCGACTTTTAGGGGCGGGTATTAGGTGGAGGTCTAAGCACCATACTGAGATCGGGTCCTAGGTGTTGGGGGCTTGGAGTCCAAGTTTGGATGGGGACCTGGACCCCGTGACAGGAGTGGAATGGGTTGGTTTGTGCCTGGCAAGCGGGGTGTGTGTTTTGGGGTATCCAGCTGGTATACATTGATTCACGAATTACCGTTTCTATGAGACGGTAATGACTTGGCTATGGTCTAGCACCATATTAAGAACTAGAACATGGAAGGTGATAAAATGGTTTGGTTGCTTATCACATGTTTGGAAGTAGCATAGGTGCTTACCTAGAATGGGTAGCTAATCAACTAAAAATAACTGCTAAAACTTGAATATAAGGATGCACTATTAGTAATGCGTCCTACAAATGCAATGAACTAGCAAGCCAAATAAGCGTTGCATATCCTTGGAGTCTTTTATTTTCCTCCTGTCGGGTAAGTCTTGCTGAGTACAATCGAGTACTCAAGGTTTCATTCCCCCTGTTGCAGGTGACAGGTGGATGCTAGAGCTGACTCTTGTGTGTGGAAACCTTCTGGTGGGCTCAGAAAGGATTCCTTTCACGCTACTAATTGTAATGTTTATTTATAACCCTCACTAAAGGTTTTTATAAGAAAAGATGTAAAATCCGCTAGCATATCTTGTATATAAACGTCCACTATGTTAATGCTTCACCATGTCATTAAATTAATCTTTGTTTCCGCTGTGACTCTGATCATATGTTATTTTCTGCTGCAAGATAAAACTTGTGAACCTGAAGGGTGTAAACTCGTTTATATATAAATAGTTTTAATTCTGATGTTGCATTCAATTTGTTTAAGAACTCTGATGTTGTAATAAAGTGATGTAAGAAATGGTTAAGAATGTTGTAAGCTTTATGCTCTCATTTATGATCCTGACGAAAAATGTGGATTTTTGAGCTCTCCCTGTGGGTGGGTTCGACGGAACGACATGATTTAGTGCACTCTCTTGGGTACTTAGTGTCTAATGGAGGGTAAGTACTCTTGGGAGGGCATTAGATTAAACGGTTCTGCCACATCTAGAAAGCAAGCAACACCCAAAAGAGAGTTAGTCATGCAAATTCGAGTGGTATTCTCATATTTGTGCTCTCAAGCAAGCAAAGATGAAGTGAAGATGCAAGCCAATCACAACAAGATAGTACACTTGATCATAAGTGGTATTCATTTCATATGGGTGAAGAATGGAATTCAAATGCTAATATTGGTCTTCACCAAGCTATAAATTGAACTTCACATTGCTATTGTGGAGCTTAATTGGAAACTAATGGCCATCCTCTACTCCAAGATAGCGAAGGTATCATTGTAATGTGCATGATCATTTTTATCCCTTACTCGTTTGTGGTTGGTGCATATAGTATATGCTTATAGGATCATGCATAACAAATGAAATTTTAAAATTCATAGCCTACCACTATTGCTTGAATGGTTGATTGATCTAGTGATAGTGTATGAGTTTGTTCAAGAGCTAGTGAACCCAAGTACTTGATTTATTTTGGATTGCCAACAAGTGACAAGTACAACCTCGATAAGATAACCACTTAATTTGTGTGAAGAAGCTTAGAGAGGGTTCAAACCGGACTTGAAAACTTAGGCAAATCAATATGGTTCAAGTCAACATAGAAGCTCATGAAGATGACAAGTGTTCAAGAAATGGTTATAATTGACAAATCCTACAAGTGGTTCCATGATTGTTTTTACACGTGGTATATCTAGATTATCACATAAGTTACAAGTGGTATCTAGCACATCAAATGGTGGTTCCACAAGTGATCCTCAACTTTAAATGATCATCAAGTAAAGCAAGTTCCCTCACCCACAAGAGTTCAATATTATTAAGTTGATGACCCATGCTATGACATAGGGGGAGGTGCCCCACCAATTGGTATCAAGGTCAAAGATCCTACATGAGGTGTCATTCCAACTTATGTGATGTCATCCATAAAAATGCAAGATTCAAGTATCAGCCATCTACCCCAATGCAATCATTTGTATCAATAAGATGCACACCTTTTATGGAAATTGATAACAAAGGGGGAGAAGTTGGAACAAATATATGAAAATGCATCATGGGAAGAAGTAGTAGTTGGACATGGACAAAGAGGAAGCAACATTGAAGAATGGAGAAGGATCAAAATTCTTGGACAACAAAAGCACACAAGTAGGGGGAGCAAGCTCATAAACTTGATTGGTTGCTTTTGATATGTGCAAATTCATGTGCTTGCTTGCATTTGCATAAGCTTTAAATTTAAAATGCATGCTTGTGTGGTGTATGCTAGTTATAGAACTTGATTGATGATTTGTAACTAGCATGCATAGGATGGTAGCTAGACTTATGTTTTTACAAATTGTACTAGAACCTTGCTTATAATATTGATCTCATGGGGTTTCTAGTGTTTTTGTTGTCTAGCTACTCATGATGCTAAGGATGGTGTTAAAAGCACAACTCCGATTGGTATCACGCTTCAAAGGTTATTCTATACACCTTAGCATCACTTACTAGTGGTAACACTCCCACAAATTTCATATTTATGCATGTGTGCAAACTTGAAACCAAACCATTTGAGCACACATGTAGGGGGAGTTATCACTACCAAGTCAGGTTTTATGGTGCTTATCCAAATCTTGACATAGAGCTTAAATGTTGGATAAGTAGCATAAAATCCAAATCAAGTTAGCAATTTACACTTGTGTGAAGTGCTAGCTTGAAATAAGCTTATTTTCCATATCTTTGTAGAGTTGTCATCAATTACCAAAAAGGGGGAGATTGAAAGGTCCTTGTTTGGTTTTGGTAATTGAGTGACAACCTAGGTGGACTAATGTGCTTAAATATGAGATACATAGGTGATTAGTCTATTGGTACACTTGTGTGAGCAACTCATGCCATGACGGTGAAGATGGATTGGATTTGTTGCAAGGCTCACACATGTGATGAAGGAGCTCATTGCATATGAGACATGACATTGAGTCATGTGACTAAGGTGGAGAACATCAAGACAAGACTTGGCTTGATGAACCGGTTGCAAGCGTGAAGGGAAAGTTGGAGCCTTTGGAGCGATGGACCGCGTGGCTGTGAAGCTTGAGCCAGACTTGGCACCGATGGATGAAGGTAACAGTGAAAAGCAAGTGAGGTCAAGATCGATAAACCAACAAGGTCACGTGATGATATGAAGTGGATCATATCATTTGTGATATGGTTGGTGCATGTGTTGCATCAACATTGGATTAGATGGAATGGGATGCGCAAGGCAAAGGTATAACCTATAGGGCATTTGATTTCACCGATCATAGGTGTGTAGAGAAGTTTATGACCAGATCTAGGATAGATGGTCATACTATCAAGAGGGGCAAACTTATTTACATATCGGTCATCCAGTGCCACTCAAGTGATCTAACTTTGCATCGTTACTAGGATCGAGTGGCGTGGTGAATTGAGTGACTAATCCTTTGGAAAATGTTTGTGAAAGCTAACAAACGTGCATAAGGTGATGAACACTTGGTGGTGTTAGCACATTTGCAAAGGAGAAGTCGTTGGTTGAAAAGGAGGCGAAACTGGGATCAATGTGCTTCCCTGAGGGGCACCACCATGCCCTGTCCGGTGCACCGCCCCCCCTAGGGTGGTGCCCACTTGGCCTCAGTCCAAAGTAGTAGAGAGAGGGTGGGCACTGCCCCTGGCACGACCCCTTTTTACCCAAGGGCAGCCAAAGTGGGGCAAGTCACCACCAAGGCACCATCGTGCCGAGGGCGGTGCACCGCTGTTTTTTTCTAGAGAGTGGTGTTTTTTTGGGTTGGCCTGGGTGGCACCGCAACCCCTAGGGCAGTGCCATCGGCCTCCCTTGTCCGGTGACCAACGGCTAGTTTATAGTCGTTGGAATTCAACCGTTGGAGGGGCACCGCCGTGTCCGGTGCCCTCATAGAAAATAGAAAATTTGGAGCAATGGCTCGATTTGGCTTGCGGGATATAAATTGAGGTGGAGCTCAGCCTTGGGCTAGTAGCTGAGCACCCTTAAGCCTTGGTGGCTTCTGTAGGTGTGCTTGGGAGCCCTCTAACTCACATATGCTTGATAGTGATTATTTGATTGAGTGTGAGTGTGATTCTAGTGCGATTGCATTGTGAGAGTGCATCGAGTAGCACTAGGTGATCTAGTTGCAAGCCGGTGGTGCTTGTTACTCTTGGAGGTTGCCACCTCCTAGATGGATTGGTGGTGGTCTTCATCGAAGCACGCAAGGAAGATTGTGTGGTGCTCCAGAGAAGTGATTGTGAGGGGGATTGTGCTCACCCCGCGGGAGCCGTGAAGAGCAACTCTAGTAGAGCGTGTCATTGAGCTACCCTCACTTGGTTCGTGGGGTTCTTGCGGCGCCCAATGTTTGGGCTTGGTGTGGTGCCAATTAGCCGCTGAACCACCAAGTGAACGGTCGACACAATGGGGACTAGCGTGTTGGCAAGCACGTGAACCTCGGGATAAAATTATCATGTCATCCTTGTCTTCCTATTGGTTTGCATTCCCCTTACACAAGCTTGTAATTATTTTCATATACTTTGTGCTTGTGTAGTTGCATTTGTAATTAGTTAGCTTATGTATCTTGCTAGTTACCTTCTAGCTTGTGTAGCATAGAAGTTGCTCTCTAATTTAGCTTGAGTAATTTGGTTTGAGTAACCTTGTTGGTCACATTGCTTAGTTTGTGTAGCTAAGTAAATTGAACTCTCTAATTTAGCTTGTGTAGCCTTGTTATTGAGCATTGCTAGTGAGCTTAGAAGCTTTGTGCTTTTGCTTCTTGAAAACATCTAGGCCCCTAGTTGGGTTTCGGTGATTAATGACTACACAAGATTACTGTGAATAACATGTGTTTTGCAGAGGCATTATAAGTTAGGTCATGGTAATGGTGATTGATTGGGCACTTATGGTATTCATGCCCCTGATGATGGAATTTGTTTCAATTTTCAAAGGATAGACAACAAGGTTAAGGACGGACTAGTTCTAAGTGTCGTTTGACGTTGAGAGACATTTAGATTAGTTGTAGGACTTTGTTTTTCCTTTGGCCATACTATAAAGGGGGGCATGGATGGGTAGCTTGACCTAGGCGGGTCTAGTGAGAAGAATGTGGTGCATATTTGTTTAATCTAGCAGTAGGTAGCTCAGATGAAGCCCAAGATCATCGGAAGTTGGAAAGCGATTTGAAATGGTGCTTGAAACGGAGGCCAACACTAGGGGTGGCACCGGACACGGTGGTGTACACCGCCATGGGGGTGACGGTGCACCGCCCAGGGGATGGTGGTGCCACCGCCCCTTTTCTCTCGAGGCTGGTTATTTGGTAAACTACCCTGGCGGTCACCAAACAGGGCACCGCCATAGGGGTGGCGGTGCCACCGCACGTATTTTTCCCATGGGTGGCATTTTCGGTGTTGAGCCCAAGGTGGCACCGGACAGGGCACCACGAGGGGGAGATGGTGCCACCGCCCCTATCTATCTAGAGAAGGGGTTAACCAGGACAGGTCACCACCTAGGTGTTGGTGGTGCACCGCCCTGAGGGTGACGGTGCCAGCGCTAGGGTGGCACCGGACAAGGGGTGATGGTGTGCCACATTGTTGTCTGGTGCCCTTGAAAATGCTGAGTTGGAGGGTAACAGCTAGTTCCACCCCTTGGGGCTATTTATACCCCTCCATCTCGTGCATTGAGGTTCTCTTGCCCATTTGTTCAGCTGAGGAAACCATTTGGTGTGCAAGGGAGAGCAAGAGCCTAGTGGGGTTGTTGAGATTTGCTAATCCAAGATTAAGGACCTCATTAGTGCATAGAGAGTAGCAAGTGTGCATCCACTCTTCTAATTAGGCTTGGTTGGGTCAAGTGAGAGTCCATGCTTGTTACTCTTGGTGATCGCCATCACCTAGATGGCTCGGTGGTGATTGGAAGCTTGGTGATCATCCGGCGGAGCTTGTGGATGACCCAGGTCAGGGAGTGAGTGGTTGTGGGTGATTCACCGTGACGGAGTGTCAAAGAATTAGCCCGTAGAGAGCACTTGATCCTTGCATGGATCAAGAGGGAGCTACACCCTTACACGGGTGCTCCAACAAGGACTAGTGGGGAGTAGCGACTCTCCGATACCTTGGAAAAACATCACCATGTTTCTCACCCTCTCTTTACTTTGAGCATTTACATTTGAGCAATTCAATTCATATCTTTACATTCTTAGAATTGTCATGCTAGAGTAGGATTAGAACCAAGGGTGCAAAACTTTTGTGCGGTAGATCATAGTGAACACTTTTAGGCACAAGGGGGTGAAATGGGCTAAGTGTAGAGTTTAATTATTGCAAGAAATTTAGAATTAGCCCAATTCACCCCCCTCTTGGGCATCTTGATCCTTTCAATTGGTATCAAAGCCTCATGCTCCTTGATTTAGGCTTAACCGCCTAGAGTAAGATGTCCCACGGGGATAGATCCCCTTCCATCTTTGAGGGAGATGATTTTCCTTTTTCGAAAATTTGCATGGAGGCGTACCTAGAGGCTATAGATGTCGGAGTGTATAGAGCCACCACACAAGGCTTCCAAAAAACTAAGGACCCCACCAACCTTGTTGGTGATGAGGCTAACTACGAGAAGTGGAATGCAAAGGCTAGAAACATCCTCTTTAGAGGCCTTTGCAAGGACGTCTTTAACCGTGTGCGGAACCACAAAGACGCCCATGCACTATAGTCTGACATTTGTAAGCTCCATGAGGGAACCAAGAGTGAGCGTGAGGAATGCTATCACCCTGTGATGACAAAGCTTAATTCATTTGAAATGCTTCCTAGTGAAAGTGCTAATGAAATGTATTCTTGCTTAAATGTTCTTGTAGAGGAGGTCAATGGGCTTGGACTCACTCAAATGCAACCATCCGATGTTGTGAGAAAGATCTTGAGTGTCTTCCCCATTGACAAGTATGGGCATATTGTGACTGTGCTTCATCAAGGTGATCTTTCCACCGCTACGCCAACTCAAATATTAGGGAAGATCAATGCACATGAGATGTACATGCACATCACTCCACAAGATGGCTCTTCATCCTCAAAGAAGAAAGATTTGGCATTCAAGGCTAGCTAAGTGAAGAGAAGCAAAGAAAATATTGCTCATGATAGTTCAAGTGATGATGAAGTTGATGATGCAAGTCTTGCTCTCATGGTGAGAAAAACCGCCAAGATGCTCAAAAAGCTAAACAATAATGGTGTCAAGTTTGATGGCAAAAAGAAGAAATTCTTCACTAGTAGTAGAAGGAAGCCCATTTCCAAAATGGATTGCTACAATTGTGGAGATCTTGGTCATCTAGCACATCAATACCCCAAACCCAAGAAAGACAAGTACAAGAAGAAGTACAAGAGCAAGAAAGATGACTCAAGTGATGATGATGGGAAGAAGAAGAAAAACAAGCCATACAAGAAGAAAGATGGCAAGAAAAAGGAGTATCACAAGAAGAAGAATGGCAAGCCTTATATTATTGGTGATTGGCTCATGGACATTGAATCAACAAGTGGTTCATCCGATGGTGAAAGTGAAAATGAGAAAGAGAAGGTGGCCGCTCTTGTGATTGGTTCTTCACTATCTCCATCGCCACCGTCGCCATCATTCTCTACACACCTATACCTCATGGCTAAGGGTGAACAAAAGCTACAAAATGATGATGATAGCAGTGGTAATGACAATGCTAGTGATGATGAGAATGGTAGTGATAGTGATGAAGAATTTGAATCACCTTCTTATGATGATCTTATCAAATTGCTAAACCAATACACTAAAATCATTAGAAAGACAAGAGCTAAAAATGAGAAGCTAGAACTTAAGAATCATTCACTCTTAGCAAAGTATGACATAGCCGAGAAAGCTAGTGATGAGCTTAGAGAAGAAAATAAAATTGTGTCATCTAAACTCAAGGAGCTCAAAACCACTAAAAAGGAGCTTAGAGAAAAACATGATAAGCTTGAGGAGATACACAATGAGCTCATCACTAGCTACAACTTACTAAAAGAAGAGTACACCAATATCAAGATTAATCATGATAATCTTGTGCTTTCTCATGAGTATTTATCCAATGAACCGCATGATGCTACTAACCAAGTTGTTAAGATTGATATAGCCACATCATGTGATGACTTGATTGTTGAGAGCATTGAGCAAGGTTCTAGTAGCAAAGGCAAGAAAGTGGTTGAGTCCGACAACTATGATGATTATGTCAAGCTCAAGAATGAGAATGAGAAGCTTAAGAAATATCTTGAAAATCTAGCAACCACCAACACAATTGTCTTGGAGACACTTGACAATGATCATGACATGGCTCTTGAGAATGAGATGCTTAGAGAAGAGAACAAGAGGCTCAAGATGGAGAAGAATCTTGAAAGGCTATCAACTCATGATGAACTTAGAGAAGAAAACAAGAAACTCAAGTTCGAGAAGGAACATCTTAAGACTGGTTTGAGCAAGTTCAAAAGAGGTCAATATCTTCAAAGTGAGCTACTTATGAATACCATGATGAATATGGATAGAAGTAGAATTTGGTTCTTGGCAAATCAAGAGAAGAAAGCTAAAGCTCAACATCAATAATGCAAGTCAAAGCCTAAGTGAAAGAGATGCTTTGAGTGTGGACAAGAAGGTCACTTTGCTCATGAGTGTGAAACTTCACCACTACAACCCTTGCCCAAGCATGCTAGACCCTTTGCTTTCAATGCTCACTACATGCTTACAAAGGATTCTAGTGGAAAATTGAAAGTCATGTTCTTAAGTCCACCAAACAAGAATAGGCCTAAGCAAATTTGGGTTGCTAAGTCACTAGTTGAGAAAGTCACGGGCCCTCATCAAGTTTGGGTCCCTAAACAACAAGCTTGATCTCTTGTGTGTGTAGGTGAACTACAAGATGAAGAAGTCATTGGGTTATTGATAGTGGTTGCACTCAACATATGACTGGTGATCCTCATATGTTCACCTCACTAGATGAAGAAGTGGATTATCAAGAAAAGATTACATTTGGTGACAATTCAAAGGGCAAAGTATAAGGGTTGAGCAAAGTTGCAATATCAAATGACCACTCAATTTCAAATGTGCTATATGTTGCTTCATTGAGCTTCAACTTGCTATCCGTTGGACAATTGTGTGATCTTAGCTTTCAATGCTTATTCACCGAGAAGGAAGTGGTTGCATCAAAGAAATATGATGATCAAGTTATATTCAAGGGCTTTAGATACAACAACCTATATCTAGTGGATTTCACCTTCGAAGATGCAAAGTTAAAGACATGTTTATTCACCAAAACATCACTTAGGTGGCTTTGGCATAGAAGACTTGCACATGTTGGGATGAGCTCACTCAAGAAGTTAATGAAGAATGAGTTGGTGCAAGGTTTAAAGGATGTGAAATTTGAGAAGGACAAGCTTTGTAGTGCATGTCAAGCCAGCAAGCAAGTTCCTAACACTCATCCAACCAAAGCTTATATGTCAACAACAAGAGTGCTAGAGCTTCTACACATGGATTTATTTAGACCAACAACATATAAGAGTTTGGGAGGCAACCTCTATTGTCTTGTGATAGTTGATGATTATTCTAGATATGCTTGGGTGTTCTTCCTTCATGACAAGACCGAAGTGGCCGGATGTTTCAAGAAGTTTGCTAAGAGAGCACAAAATGAATTTGAAGTAAAGCTCAAGAAGATAAGAAGTGACAATGGGAAAGCATTTGACAACACAAACATTGAAGCATGTTGTGATGAAGTTGGGATCAAGCATGAGGTCTCCGCAACCTACACTCCTCAACAAAATGTAGTAGAGAGAAACAATCGGACACTAATCACCCTTGCAAGAACAATGCTCGATGAGTACAACACTGTTGATGGTAACTAACACCAATTATAAATCATCAACATAACCTGCATATAAACTTAATTCCATCACCAAACATAGGTATAGGGATTTAAACAAATAAATTACATGAGTTTTATTGAATCTGTGTTTTCAGCAGGGTTTATCTAGAAAACCATCAAGGGGGACCTCTTCATCAAAGGAAATTATGGAATTCTGCCGTGTAAACAGCGTGGAAAGATTCTAGAAGACTCCAGCAGGCTCTCCACCAAAGCAGACCCTGAGGGGCTGCCATGTGGGGCCGGCCAGCCCCACCTGTAGGCCGGTTGGCCTATGGGTCACACCAGTCAGCCTCCGCTTCGAAAGTTGGTTCCCCACCGCCATTGAGATCCAATCTTCGCCGTTTATTCAAGTCGGTTTGATCCGAGGGCTCAGGATTGATGCTCCAGCCTATATATAGCAGCCCGTACCCCCCCTCCCTCAATAGATCCCTAAAACCCTAATTCATATCTTCAGGATCAGAGCCAGCAATTAAGAGAAGATTAGTCCTCCATAGGATCTAGTCTTATAAATAGAAATAGTGAGATGGAGAGTGAGGGAAGAGTTTGGAGGAGGTGTTGGCCTATCGATGCCCTCTCTATGGCTTGTACCTTGGCAAATCAAAGTTTTACTTGAGCTTGCCTTCGAGATTTCTCTAGTAATTAACTTCTGATTCAAGTAAGCATTGTGTTTATATTGATCATTAGGTTCACGACTATTTTGAGTGCTTTATTTTTGCTCTAGAGGGAGTAATCATGAGTGTAAGCATGGTGCTTAGACTTTGGTTAATTGTGTATGCACCCTGCATTCCAGATCAGTGGTAGATCGCGTGTGTGACATTAGTACTATATAGACTCATTGAGTACTATATAGCATCGTTGATCCTTTGTAGTCCACCTCCCGTTTGTAGGTCAAGTAGGACCCGGTTACGAAGGAAAGCATCCTCTGCTGGTGTCTTTCTCTAGTAATGTCCCCAGTTGAATAGTAGAAGACATAGCATACCTAAGTTAGAACTAGAGAACCTCAGTTATCCTCTATACGCTCCTATTTATTCTAACCATGTTGCTACCCCTTGTTAAGTTAGACTATAGTTAGTCTCACACATTTCCCTGTGGATATGATACTTGGAATACTTCTGGATGAAAGCTACAGTGGTATCCATGAGCCTACGGATTTATCTGTGTGCGTTAATTTATACCAACAAGCTTTCTGACACCGTTGCCGAGAAAACGGTTGCTAAATTAACTTCGAGCCTAGCTTGACATTTTATCTTTTATTCTTTCTTTTGTTTTACTTTTTCTTTTCACTATGGATTCCACTCCTATCTATCAATACATTGTACCTACAAACGCATGCCTAGAGCTACCAAAATCTATAGAGCCTATCCTAACACCTGGCTATGAGCTACGCCCGTGTTTAATAAAACTGATTCAGGATCAATCCTTCTCAGGAGAAGGCAACAAAAACCCATACTCACACCAACAAGAGTTTGAACAGACCTGTACATGCTTGCATATCGCTGGCATGTTTGACAAGACCTTAAGATGGAAGTTGTTTGTGTTCTCTTTAATAGGAAGAGCTAAATAATGGTATAGTCAAACCGTAGGAAGTATGCAAGGAGATTGGGAAACGTTATGCTCTAAATTTTGTTTATGTTTCTTTCCTATCTTTAAAGTAGTTAGCCTTCAGAAAGAGGTTCTAAATTTTAGACAACTAGAAGAAGAATCTCTTGGTACATCATGGGAACGTATTAATAGTCTCATCATCACTGGCCTAGACCTTGCCATTCAAGACCCTGTACTTCTTCAACATTTTTATATGGGTCTTAGCAAGGATTCTGCTTAATCCCTTGATTTAGCCTCTAGAGGAGCTTTTCTTCATATGTCTGCTAGTGAAGAAAAGTCTATGCTTAATAGAATTAGTGGAATCACTCTCTGCACTAGCATTCATGATGAACTCCTCAAGGAAGAGAAGGAATCATCTCCTGATCAGGAAGAAGAAGTTTTGATGCCGAATCAGAACCACCCCAATCTCAGTATTTAGCTATCAACCCTGAACCATCTATACCCCAAAATCCTCCAAGAGAAGAAGAAATTCAACCTTTTAAAAATTCTTGTGAGGATGATCTTTTCGATGTTGATTTTGGGAAAAGCTTAAACTTCCAGCCTCACAAGAGACCGTTGAGCGAATATAATTCAAATCCTCTCAAAAAGGATCTCTTAGGAAGCGTTCTTATTCCCATATAGGACATTGGGAAGAACACAAGGGTGGCATGTCTAGTGAAACCATAGGAGAGTCAAACTATCTAGAAGCTATTCCTATTCTCTCCCCTTCTATGCCCATATTAGATATCTCATCTGAACACATCTGTAAACCCATCCTTGACCCCGATGATCTCTCTTATGCTCTTTCTCCTAAGTCTTATGATGACCCTAGAAATCCACTAAGACAATCAAAGTATAGGAGTCATGAAGACCATAAGGATGACCAAGAAGAGTAACGACAATGGTTGGAATGTATTAAGAACTCATATGTCGTTGCTAAAGAATGGATGGACAAGGATGAAGCCTTATAGGTAGAATCCAAACTTGATTTAGACCTAAACGGTGAGCTTAAATCAATTTCCTTAATAAACATAACTCATCCAAGTTTGGAGGAGGCCTTAGTCAAGATCAACCCAAGAGTCACCAATCTAAGGGAAATATTGGACATCCAAGAAGAATCACCCTTGGAGCTTGAAAGAGAAGATTACATCAATGAGCATGGAAGCTACTTCATAAACACCTCATCAAATCCATGCTCATATGAGAAATTTCCTAAACCAATTAGTCTCTTGATTGCCACACACGAGATCTTCAACCCCTCATGCTTCTTGTTCATAAAGACTTCGAAATGGTGGTTGTAGATGCATATGTTTATCATAAATATTGGAAATCTTGTTGGCATGAATCTTGAGATAGGTACACGAAGGTTGGTGTTGGAGGGGAAACCACTTCACCAATTAGAAACGCAATTTGAAGGTTTCCCAAGGATGAACTTCTGTCCTAAAACAAGCACTTTCAGGAGATAACATGAGCTTTCACCTTTTTGTTGTGATGCCTTTGTAAAATGAGCATAGAAATATAATTGTGAAAATATTCCTTTGAGTATTTTAGTCACTAACCATTCTCGGTCTGAAGCAAAACGAATAAGGGATGACAACGCAAGGTATGTCCAACCAATTATCATGCAACATTTAACCGTATCCATCCAAACTTGATTTTTTCTGCAAAATTCAAGTTGGGGGATAGATTTCTCTAAAACATTTCTTGCCATGTTGCTAAATTATTTTGGTTGTCTCTGCCTTTAAGACATTCTCAATTTGCTAAATAATAATCGTGTTCTTTCATCTCTGTTTGAGTAAATCTCTATAGTGCTTTCATGTTACCTCTATCTATCATAGTAAGTTTTGGGTTGGAAGTATTCAACATATTTCCAAAGGTTTTTTAAATTAAGCGAGGTGCTTAGGTTAAAATACATTCCTTAATCAAATTAGACATGGAGTCCAGTTTGGTTATTGAACTAAAAATTGCTTTAGCAGATACTGGATATTTTGTTGGACTAACCCCTGTAGGAAATTCTCAATTCAATTTGGGTAAGTCATGAGATAAATTCAAATCGGAGATGAAGCAAGGCACATGTCGAACTCTAATAACATGGCGCAAAGAAGACACAGCTCATTCATCATGGATGAAAGAATTGTAAGTATCAAAGATCATTCACTTTGTCTTTAGCTGCACATTACCTTTGCCTTGAAGCCATGCTTGTATAAAACATGATAAACAAAAACAATGCTAAAATAATTCTAACACTATCTTTTCATTAGCATAGAGGGAAATTACAAAATTCTGAACAAATAACCCATGTTTTAAAATTGTATTTTCCTTTGGGTTTGTGTTATCCACTAATCCTTTGTAGGCATAAAATAATGAGTGAGGCAAAAGGTCTAACAAGGTGTTAAAAGATCGAAGAGCAAAAGGATGGCATGACAAAAGGATGAAAAAGAAAGGGTGCAATCTAGGAGACAAGAAGCTCATGAACAACTCATATTGCAAGGCTTGCCAAACAAGGAAAACTTCAAGCAAATTGGAAGGACCATCATGAGTCATCTACCCTTCGTCACATGGTGTCATCACGCTCCAATGATAAATGTAACATCCTAAGATAAATGATCATCATATAAAAAGTTTTTCTCTGATTCTGGTATGCACATAATATAAATAAGAACTTGATTAACTCAGCATGTTTAGTTCTTTAAAAAGTTATAATTTCACTTGATCCAACCTGATTAACTCAGCATATTTAGTTCTTTAAACTTGTTCCTAGCACCACTATCTTGAGCTCATAGTCTTAACCAAATAAGCTAAAAAGTGCATATATTATCTCTAGAAGATGACAGCCATAATCATGTAAAGAGTGATACATTATGCATAGATAGACAATCCTTCCATGTGTTAAGCAAATCAACCCTTTTAGCCAAATGTACTTAAATGCTACATTCATGCACAATCTTTTGATCCTTGCACCCATGATATAAATGAACACAGCACATAACATCAACTTCATCTTGTTCAACGTGCCTAAGGTTAGAGAAGAATAAGGAAAGTTTTGGTTCTGTTGGTGTTTCCCCACCAACAGAGTCCATGCACTTGATCTCTACCTTGTCTTATGAGCAGGACACACTTCAAGCAAAGTGTGGGGAAAGTCGATTCCCCAATTTCCACAAGTGAAGGTTCTAAGCCCGTCAAAACTCAAAACCAAGATGGGTTTGGCAGAAGAAGGTGACATGACCATTAGAGGCGTCATTACAAGAATTCACATCTTCATAGCAAACCAAGGTATTTGATCAATAAACTTCACAAGGAGAAGTCTAGTCCGAAGGACTTACAACACCGAACCCTCACCGAAAGAGCTAGCTTGGGGGAGAAGCATCCTTGTGTATCCAGGTAAGTATTCTTTCCCCTTTGTTTTAGTTTTTAGTATTAAAAAGATGAATAACTAAAAACAAAATAAAAAGTTATCTTTATAATAAATATATACAGTTATAGTAATAATGTGTGATCTAGTAAAATTGAAAACAAAAGGTGTGTCTAGTTTGCTTTAATTTGTTTTTAAGAGTTGTTAGCAAATAAAGAGGACTCAAAATGAATGCTCCAAGTTCTTGTTGCTATCTCTCAAAGTTTTATTGCAGAAAAGAGGCATGGGCTATGCAAAAGTTATTCATAAAAAAAGAGAAAAGAAAAAAATGATGATGAGAAAAAAATGGACACAAAAGTGTTTGAAATATTTAAAACAATGGGTACTTAGATGCCCACCTGAAAAAGAGAGAGAAGAGAAGATGAATAAGATAGCTCATGTTCTCTAGCAAATGTTTCTAAGTTTCAAAAGAGAGATAAGTTTTCAAGGAGCATAATAGAATTAGGTTAGCCACCATATATCCACACACATACACATCTTGATTTGATTGTATGACTCAACTCTCTTTGGATCCGAGGTTTGACTTTACAATATATGCATTGCAAGTATGCTCTAGCTTTCTCCCTACCTATGAACTCCACATAAGCCTTAGTGGTAGGATGAGAAAAATGCATAACATCTTTATTGCCTTGGTGAGAATCTATAAATACCACATATATTGAGAGACTTGAGAGTGTCATACAATGGAATCTCTGAGTTTTATTTTGAAAACTTATAAAAACTCCTGAATAATGGTGAAGCAAAGAACTTGAGATATAGTGCTTGACTTGATCGTTCTGTCTTTCAATTGCTCAAGACCCAAGTGAAGGCTGAGAAGCCCCATGGCTGAAGGTAATATGGGTAAGTTTGAAAGTCATATCAATTTATTCTAATCCAAAGGAGAATTTTGATTGAACGCATGTGTACTTTTGAAGCGTGAAAACATTGTAGCAACTCCTAGTCTATTGCTGAGTTTAGCTTTGCTTAGGGACTGGCAAAGGTTAACTTTGGGGAAGCTTGTTGACGGTCACCAACACCAATTATAAACCATCAACATAACCTGCATATAAACTTAATTACATCACCAAACATAGGCATAGGGGTTTAAACTAATAAATTCTATTAGTTTTGGTGGATCTGTATTTTCAGCAGGGTTTATCTAGAAAACTATCATGGGGGACCTATTCGTCAAAGGAAATTATGGAATTCTGCCACTTAAACAGCGTGAGAAGATTCTAGAAGACTCCAAGAGGCTCACCACCGAAGCAAACCCCTAGGGACTACCATGTGGGGGCCGGTCAGCCCCACCTGTAGGCCGACCAGCCTATGGGTCCCACTAGTCAGCCTTCTCTTCAAAATTTGGTTCCCCACCACCATTGAGATCCAATCTTCGCTGTTTATTCAAGTTAGTTTGATCCAAGGCCTCAGGATTAATACTCTAGCCTATATATAGCAGCCCCTACCCCACTCCCTCAATAGATCTCTAAAACCCTAATTCATATCTTTAGGATCAGAGCTAGCAATCAAGAGAAGATTAGTCCTCCATAGAATCTAGTCTTATAAATAGAAATAGTGAGATGGAGAGTGAGGAAAGAGTTTGGAGGAGGTGTCGGCCTATCAGTGCCTGTGGCAGAACCTCCTAAGAAAATCGGGCCCACGTGCACCTATCGATGTCTCAACAGACCTCAGATAGCGTACACGAGTTCCCAACAACTTAACAGATCTGTCGGGTGTCCTCGGGAAACCCGAATCATCCACGAATATTTTCCAAACAGGATCCCAATCACAGTCATTGCAGATTACAATAGTTTTTAATATACATACCAGAGATTATAAAGCAGAAGACTTAAGTTTTAATATTACAAACCAGTTGTTTCAAACTTACATAACCATAAGTGTCATACAACCATAGTAGCGGGATAATATTACATTAACATTATTTATTTCACACAAACTAGTGCCTTGTCCAAAGACCATTCATCATTCCTCATCGTCATCGACTTCAAACACTGACATGCAGCAGGGACCAAAACAAGCCTGCGCATGCGACTCACCTGCAACAAGGGTTAACAAACCCTAAGTACAAAAGTACTCAACAAGACTGACCCGACCAAAAAGGGCAAAGGTCTTAGGGATGTAGGTATTGGGTCAAGGTAAGGATGTAGAAAGATTCAAAAGTTCTTTGCCAAAAGCTTACTATTCTTGATCCTAGTTTCAAGTTTTACCCCTAAGTACTTTAGTTCAATTTCTCCAACTAAGTGTTCATATCCCATGTTCCAATCCTTCTCATTCCATTCTTTTTCTCATGTTTTAGTAATTCACCAGTCCTGCATTGCTTCTGTAATGAATCGAGTCTCCATATCTGTGGAGAAATGGCAATTCGAATTAATTCAAGTCCCAGCTAGGGATTCCTTATCACATGACATATGTAGAACTTAATCTTGCATATATCAACCTCGCTACCGGATCCTCCTATACTAAGCCGTCTCCACACCACCCGAGAGCACAGCATGCCTCAAATCCGGCCACATTCAAGCCACGAGGGTACATGCTACTCCCTCCATCTCACCACTCCCAGTGCGTGGGCATTCGTCTTAGTATTGGATTAGCCGAAGTAGGCTTACCGGAGTATGTGACCAGTACTACAAAGTGTCTCGTTCAGAAGATCCACAATGAGTGGCCTTTAAGTGACATAGTCGGCAACATTACCCAACAATCAAGATAAGCCACCCAACTAGTCTCTAGTTCATTCTATCTTCTTTCCTTCTTTCTTTGGCCAGTATGCCATCTTTGATTGTATCGAAACTTTTACTTTGAAAACCTACCATAAAGCATACTAAGCAATTCTACGCCTTTGTAAATGAAATCATCTTCAAGGATGGTAAACAATTAACAAGGTAGGCAATGCATCAAGTAGGTAACATTCGAAGTAAATCAACTTAATGCAATAAGTAACATAGGTGATAAACTTTTCAAAGTAAACAAGGTAATGGTTTAATGCATAAACCGGGGCTTGCCTTCGTTGACGATCTCAGGTTCCGGATCAGTACCACAATTATCAAATCCCGTGACAACCGGAGATTCTTCCAAGACTTGCTCAACTAGAATCGTTTCACTCTCGGGTTCTATACGAAATGATAACATATGCTTTAACATGATGATAATGTAAACATGATGCTTTTACGGTACATGAAATGTAACAACACCCTGAATACGATTTTCCTTCACGGTACAGTTGCAAGCCAACAAAACCAACTTGCAATTCTACCGGCAAGAACCACACATGTGACTTGACCAAACTGATCTTGAAACCCTACTGGTCACACAACATGACCCAAACAAAAATTAAACCCTAACCCTAACAATTAGGGTTGCTTTTATTCAATTTTTAATTAATTTGAAATAAGACCAAAAATAAACTTGTTCCAAATGACCTCAAAATTTTATGTAAGCTTCCTCATAACAAATTAGTGTATCAAAATAAATTTCATAATTTTTGGAGCTACACAGTGACCTACAAAAATTATGGAAATTGCATTTATCAATTAATTAACTAAATTTTTGAACATTAAAAATTTATTCAAATTTCAAGTTTCAAATTTTTAAACCATAATAGAGCATGTACAGAAGCTACACACAAAATTTTAGAATTTTTGGAGCTATGATTATTTTCCTACAAATTTCCAAAGATTCAACACTATTCAAAATCAGAAAATAACAAAAGGCACTATTCTCTCTTGCTCTCACTGACAGCCGGCCCCCACCTGTCATCCCCAACCTCGGGCATTGACTGTGGCTGCGATAGCGCTGACCGGCGCAAACTCGCCGACGATGAGCCCAACAGCGACGGCCAAAGCACTAACATGTTCACAAGAGCTAGGCACATCTATTAGTGGCACTTTGGAGGTGGATTACGGCATGGAATAAGGCTGACACCGGCCATGGCGGACGCGGTGGCACGGCGGCGTTACGCCGGCGAAACAAGGCCGATAACGGTGAAACCGAGAGTACCGGAAGCATTAGGGCTCACCCCGATCATGTTGAAGCAACAAGCGGGACCGGAGAAGCTCTGGTGACGCGTTTCGACAGTGACCGGGATCACGGCGGAGCGGACCTCGTCGACGATGGAGTTCCGGCGACTGCAGTGGGCAAAATGAGCAGGCAAGAGTGGAATAAGCACTACAGCATCGAGGCGAAGCCATAGAGTCAACAATCAAGGACAACGGCTCACCGGATGAGGCTGGCCACGGTGAATCGACGTTTCCGTTGAGGTCGCCGGCCGCGAGGAAGATGAACGTGGATAGCGAGCTCTCGGCGAAATCAGTCGGTAGCAATAGCTCGATCGGATGCATGAGGAGTAGGCGGAACTAGAACATGGCTTTTACGGGGTTTGCTTGCGCTGAGGAGATGAGAGAAGCTCGCTGGAGTTGAGACGGCGGCGTCGAAAAAACAGAGGGAGGGAAGAAAAATGAACGGCGACGTCTGGGCTTTATAGCGTGGCCAGGAGTGTGCGGACTCGACACGCAGAGTGCTCCCCTTGCCAGCGCGAAGCCAAGGGCGGTCGCAGACATGCCTGGAAGGCTGGAGAAAGGACGCCGGCGGTGGGGCGGTGGTCGGCTACTGTTTCGAGAAATTATAGAATTGCCACCGATTTCATTTTGCAAATTACTCTCAAATTTTCTAAAGAAGATGAAAATCTCAAAAAATGAAAGTTGCTCAACTTTTCAAACTCTACAACTTTGCTTCAATGAACATTTTCAAATTCTGCCTCCATTTTGAAATTTGAATTTGGGGTGCATTTGAGTATTTGAATCATTCAAAATTACTCCAAATTTTATATGTAAACTTGAAAAACTTTGAATACCAAAGTTGATCCACATAAAATAATCTTCAACTTTGCTTTTTTGCCTCAACCCCAAATTCCACATGGATTTTGAATTAGTCAAAAGGGGCAAAAAGGACTTTTATAATTTGAATTTGAATTCAAATTTGATTTGTCTTTCTTTTACTTTAACTTTGATTTTTGACCAGTAACATGGCCCATTAGGGTTATTTGAGTCAAATGACACATGGCCTCACATGATCACATGAAATTTGACCCTTGTGGTCATGATCTTTATTTAGGGTTTTGAAACACATCACATGAAATAACAACATTATGAAATAAAGCTTATTTAGTGAATGCATTCAAAATTTTCTACTCCATGAATGCTTTGCAATGCATATGATGACATGTCAAATTTTAGTGCTAGGTCAAAACACTAGAGGTGTTACAGTGCCCTCTCTACGGCTTGTACCTTGGTGGATCCAAGTTCTACTTGAGCTTGCTTTTGAGATTTCTCTATTAATCAACTTATGATTCAAGTAAGCATTGTATTTATATTGTTCATCAGGTTCATGACTCTTTTGAGTACTTTATTTCTGCTCTATAGGGAGTAAAGTATTAATCGTGAGTGTAAGCGTAGTGCTTAGACTTAGGTTAATCGTGGATGCACCCTGCATTCTGGATCGGTGGTAGATTACGTGTGTGACATCAGTACTATATAGCCTTGTTGAGTACTATATAGCATCGTTGATCCTTTGTAGTCCACCTCCTATTTGTAGGCCAAGTAGGACCCTATTATGAAGGAAATCATCCTCTACTGGTATCTTTCCCTAGTAATGTTCCTAGTTGAACACTAGTAGACATAATTTACCCAAGTTAGAATTAGAGAACCTCAGTTATCCTCTCTACGCTCCTGTTTATCCTAACCTTATTGCTACCCCTTGTTAAGTTAAATCGTAGTTAGTCTCACACGTTTTCTTGTGGATACAATACTTGGAATACTTTTGGGTGAAAGCTACAGCGGTATCCGTGTGCTTGCGGATTTATCTGTGTGTGTTAATTTATACCAACAAACACACCTCAAGATCTATGGGCGAAAGCTATTAACACCGCATGCTATGCATCTAATTGACTATTTCTTCAAAAGTTTCTTGGCAAGGCTCCTTATGAGTTGCTCAATGGGAAGAAGCCAGAAGTCTCATTCTTCTAGGTGTTTGGTTGCAAATGCTACATCTACAAGAAGCGGCAATACTAGGGAAGCTCCAAAGATGTTGTGATATTGTTTTTCTTGTTGGTTACTCATCGAAGTCCGAAGCATATAGAGTATTCAACCATGCCACCGGCTTGGTCGAAGAAACATATGATGTGGAGTATGATGAATCTAATGGCTCTCAAGGAGCACATGAGAATCCTAATGATGTAGGTGATGACCATTGAGGGAGGCCATGAAGAACATTCTAGTTGGAGACATCAAGCCTAAAGATGATGAAAAAGAAGTACATGTGATTGATCCACCCTCTTCATCAAATATGCCACAAGATGATGACAAAGATGGGACAGTAGAAAATAAAGATACTCATGTCTCCCATGAACAAATGGTGACACAAGCTGAAGATGTTGATGCTCCACAACCTCCTCCCCAAGTGGTTGATAGAAGAATTTCACCTCTAGTTCAAGCATATCCACAAGATCTCATCATAGGGAGTCCTTCAAAGAGTGTAATGACTCGCTCTCAAAAACTTGCTTCATTTGTTGAACATCACTCGTATGTTTCTTGCATTGAGCCTAAGAATGCAGAAGAAGCACTTGAAGATCTAGATTGGATAAATGCCATGCATGAAGAATTGAACAACTTCACCCACAATGAAGTTTGAACACTTGAAGAGCGACCACAAAATGCAAGAGTCATTGGAATAAAGTGGTATTTTGCAACAAGCAAGATGATCAAGGCATTGTTGTGAGGAACAAGGCAAGGCTAGTTGCAAAGGGGTTCTCTCAAGTTGAAGGTTTAGATTTTGGAGAGGCCTTTGCACCGGTTGCAAGACTTGAAGCCATTCGTATCCTCCTTGCATATGCATCGCATCATGAAATGAAATTATATCAAATGGATGTTAAAAGTGCATTTTTAAATGGCTTCATAAATGAACTAGTCTATGTTGATCAACCTCCCTGGTTTGAAGACCCTAGATATCCTAATCATATTTATAGGTTGTCCAAGGTGCTATATGGGCCAAAGCAAGCCCCAAGAGCATGGTATGAGAGTCTTCAGGATTTTTTCATTGAGAAGGGCTTCACCATTGGGAAGGTCGACACCACACTATTTACCAAGAAGCTCAATATATGATGATGACATCATATTTGGCTCAACAAATGAATATTATTGCAAAGACTTTGGTGAATTGATGTCGAAGGAGTTTGAGATGTCTATGATTGGAGACCTTATATTCTTTCTTGGTTTTCAAGTCAAGCAAATGAGAGAAGAGATTTTCATCTCTCAAGAAAAGTATACCTAGGATCTTCTCAAGAGGTTCAAAATGGATGAATGTAAGCTAATTAAGACACCAATGTCATCTAATGGACATCTCGACCTAGATGAGGGAGGTAAATCGGTTGATCAAACTCTCTACCGTTCTATGATTGGTAGCTTGTTATACTTGACTGCACCTAGGCTTGACATCATGTTTAGTGTGTGTATGTGTGCTAGATTTCAAGCTAGTCCTAAGGAAGCTCACTTAGTTGCCATTAAAAGAGTCCTTAGGTACCTTAAGCACACACCAAGCATTGGCCTTTGGTATCCCAAAGGAGCTAGATTCCAACTAGTTGGCTATTCCAATTCGGATTATGCCGGTTGCAAAATTGATAGAAAAAAGCACATCCGGAGGGTGCCACTTGCTTGGTAGATCACTAGTGTCTTGGACCTCTAAGAAGTAAAATAGTGTGGCCTTGTCCACCATTGAGGTGGAGTACATTGCCATGGGTGCTTGTTGTGCACAAATCCTTTACATGAAGCAAACTCTTCTAGACTATGGTGTAGTTCTAGAAAAGGTAACTTTTTTGTGTGACAAAGAGAGCGTGGTAAAACTTGCTAATAACCCAGTTTAACACTCTCGCACCAAGCACATAGATATCCATCATCACTTTCTTAGAGATCATGTTGCTAAAAATGATATATCACTAGAAGGTGTAAGGACCGAGGATCAATTGGCGGATATCTTCACAAAACCATTGGATGAGGCTACCTTTGTAGGTTGAGGAATGAGCTCAATCTGTTTGACCTAAGTAACTTCACTAAAAAATGAGCTTATGTTGACCCTTGCATTGCATTGTAATATATAACATGTTTAAATTTTATTAATCCACTTAAGGCTTGTGTAACATGGTTAAGATAACCGCTGAAAAGCGTGTGAAAAAACTTAACCTTGGATCAAACTTGACAAGCAACTAGATTTACTTTCTTGTATTGCATTGCATTTGCATGTGTGTTGTTTTGTCGTTTCTTTTTGGTTAAGTTTGAGCATCCGTTGTGGTCGTCCACCGATAGGGGGAGCATTTGACGCTCCTACTGGTTATGATCCCTATGTGGTGGCCACATGATGTCTCCTTGCTCTTTTGTTGCCTAATTTCTTAAAAATTAATTAAGCCTATGGAAAAATTATTTTGGAAATAAGAGTTTGAGTGAGGATGACTCATACCAGTCCCAACTAGTGTTTAGTTGCTTCTCTTTGTGGTTGGGACTCAGTTGGATGCAGGTCTGGCGAAGACAAACTTCAATTTGGAACTCAGGGAGGCACCGGACAGGCCACCAGACATGAATTGTTCATGTGATGGTGCCAACGTCAGTAGCAGAAAAACACCTTGGGCACCGCCACTGACAATGTACATGTGGGCCCATTTTGGAAGCACGATTCATTATTCTGTCATGTGGGCCCATGTCGTCAGCCGCTCCCTTTTCTTCCTCATTTTCTCCCGGCCCGTGCCTGACTCCAAAACGCACTTACTTCATGACCGTACACCGCCGGTGACCACACTCCCAACCCTAATGCCTCGGGTCTTGCCGCCGATCGCCGTGCCTCTCCTCGCTAGCCGCTCGCCCGCACCTCCATCCATCGTGGCCTCGCCGACCGCTCGCATGCCCGTCCGCACCGTGTGCACCCGTCTCGCCATGTAACCCTAGTGCCGGCGTGCCATCCTTGCATCACCGTGCTCCCATGCCACCATTGTGACCTCATAGTGCCAGCACGTAGCCGCATCCATGCCACCTTCGCCTACATCCATTTCAGCCACGAAGGATTTGCAGCGCTCCTAGAGGCCGAGCTCGCCGTCATCGTCTTGGAACTCACTGGAGCTTGCACTTCTCTCTCCTCCGTGATCGTGCAGCATTCCTGTGCTATGTGTGCTCGCCATTAGGCATCTCCTTTTGCTTGCAGCACTCTCTCCTTGGTGAGCATCCCTCCCTACACACCAACTGCTCACTGTTTTGCCTGAACCACCTTCGAAGCTGATTTGTTTATTCTCTTCTGTCATACCCTTGTGTAGTTGACGTGTGGTGCCTCATGACCTCTTACCTCTTGCTTGGGTGCCATATCATCGCTTGTTGCAAGTAGCAAAGCCACATCATCTTTCTCTCATCTATATTGCTTTGCTTCTGAATAGGACATACTTACCTCTAGTGAATATATTGCTTACTTGCACTCTATCTATTCCATTCGTAGCAGTGTGTCGGTGTTGAGGCGCTTGGTCTGTGGGCTATGACTGTTGAACTCAGGGCCAAGCCCATGAGTATGGAATAGAGGCCAAGCTTCTTGAGTGTCAGATGGACAGTGTGACTTGAGTCAGGGGGGTTTCAGTTGGTTGTGGCAGTTGTTTTTGTAGTGATTTGACTCAGTGGTTACCTTGTCAGTGGTTGCTATGGCGCACTCCAATCACACCGGTCCTATGCCCCCTGCTAGTGGGGGTGGTGATGGTCAAGACCCTTGTCGTCCGTCGAGGGACAAGGGCAAGGTGAAGGTGATAGAGCATACCAATAAGCAGAAGAGGCAGCACAGAGAGGTGGAGCCGGCACTTGCAGTAGCTGCAGCTTATGATAGGGGTGTGAGAGGTGGCAGTGGTGGCTCTTTGTGCATTGGTCCTAGAGCTATAGAGACTCAGCAGTCAGAGCAGTAGATAGAGGTGCCTCAACTTCCTCGGTCGTCTTGTGCACACACCACTGTGGACCCGATGATGAGTCAGCGTCAGTAGAAGCAGCCTGAGGACCTAGAGGAGGGCTTTCCTCTAGTACCACCCAGATGATGCTTTAGAGAGCATGATGAGCAGGGAATTGAGCAGGTTTAGGACGACAACTGCCTAATCAAGCTTCGGACAGCTACAGCCAGTCACGTTCGTTGTTTTAGGAACGTGCCGGTTGAGGAGTGGTTACCACAGGAGAGAGACCCGTTAGCTTTAGAGCCATTTAGCACACTGATTTAGGAGTCGTTCTATAGGGTTCAGATAGTTGAGACAGTTCCTCTCAGGTGTCATGGGGTCTTATACTTGGCATATCTGAGGAGGGCAGCAGGCACTCATGAGATTTCATAGTGTATCACTTACCTGCCAGGTCTAGTGCAGCCAATGTGCAGATTTGGACTATATGTGGGTCAGAGTTTTCTATGCTACAGTGTGGATTGATCCAAACCGTGAGTTCATGCAGTTTAGATTTGAGGGAGACACCTATAGGATCTTCACTAGTGAGATCAGACAATTGTATGGATTTCTAGAGACACCAGTGTGACTACATGGCTTTTGCTAGGGTATAGCTGACCCTCCTAGATGCCCTCACAGTAGGACACAGCCTCCGACATCCCACGTTGTAGCTCTCTTCCATTCACCATTCGACGAGGGGTCCCGATGGAGTCCATGAGACATGACACGTCTCACTTAGGTCCTTGAGGGAGCGATGAGGAGGACACTACTTCCATGGGTTGGTTTTAGAAAGGCTCTCACTCACCTCTAGCCTACTTGGAGCTCTTATCTCTCACTCAGTGTTTGACGTTGTTGACTTTATGATCTATTAGATTTAGGATGTAGTGTTGGATGGTTGTAGGCAGCGCCGTCAGCTTCCTTATGCTCACTACTCGTGTCACATCTTCCAGAGGTTGATCAAGTATCCTCAATATGTTATCACTCAAGACACAGCTGCCAGAGCCTTTGGGGTATACAGGCCACTAGCACTTGGAGAGGATGCTAGACATAGAGTGCCTGAGACAGGATCAGCCAGAGGCAGAGGATCCTTAGGACGAGGGAGTCAAAGACACTGAGCAGTAGTTTGGTGGAGATTATGATGATGATTTTGATGATGATGATGATGAGGACCAGCCACTAGAGTCAACACGAGTAGCTCCGCCTCCTCACCCCCACGACCGTGAGGCTAGCAGTTCCTGCTCTGCACCGCTTGCAGTACCTCCAGTGATAGACCCAACCTTGGCAGCTCTACTTTAGCAGATGATCATTGAGTAGTAGACATAGGAAGCCAAGATATAGAGGATAGCAGCCAAGCAGGCACAACGTGAGGCGGAGTCCCATACTGAGCAGGACAAGCTAGGCCAATAGATGCTCACTTTGTTTGAGAACATACAGGCTCGGTAGGATTCCTTCTAGGACAGGATGCTTGCTAGTGAGGCATGCAACTTCCACTACTTCGGCCATATTTTGCAGCAGATAGGCACCTCACCTCCACCTTATAGTATAGATAGCAGCTCCTGCACTGGTTCAGCAAGTTTCATGGGCCCTAGCTATACAATACATCATACCTCAAGGCTAGAGCTTCCCCCAAGTGTCTCTAATCCACCCTACTACACTCAACTTCTCCCCTCCAGCAGCTCAGGGTGTGGATCCGAGGATTACCAGCATGTATCAGCCTCTTCCGCTTACAGCTACTCAGACATTGTTGGTGATCGTGGCGACTACAGCAGCTCAAACTTCTTAGACAATCTACGCCACACATAGCCAGGTACAAGAGAGTCTTCACAGGCAGTGTTGTCCACTCTAGCTCCTATGCTACCTACAGCTCCACCTTAGATAGGCACCGGTCACACTCTTCCTTCCTCAGTTGCCTCATCTGGCCCACAATACTAGGCAGTCCCAATGATTCAGCCTCCTCCACCTGCTACTTCAGAGGCTCCAATGATAGTGCCAGTGACAGTTGCATCTACAATGCCCGTCGGTCAGCCAGAGAGACAGAGTTCAGGTTTAGACTTTGACTACTAAAAGCATCTAGGCCCCTTATTGGGTTTCGGTGATTAAAGACAATACAAGATTACTATGACTAACATGTGTTTTGTAGAGGCAATTAAGTTAGGTCATGGTAATGGAGATCGATTGGGCAATCATGGATGTCATGCCCCTACGATGGAAATCATTTTGGTTTTCAAAGGATGGACGACAAGGTTAAGGATGACTAGTTCTAAGTGTCGATTGGAGTTGGAGAGACACTTAGAGTAGTTTAGGACTTTGTTTTTCCTTTGGCCATACTATTAAGGGGGGTATGGACGGGTAGCTTGACCTAGGTGAGTCTAGTGAGTTAGGTGTGGTGCACACTTGCTAAGTCTAGCACTATGTAGCTCCAACAAAGCCCTTAGATCCTATGGAGCAAACTTCATTCACATATGATTGAGAGTTGGAAGTGAATGGAGGGTCAAATACTGACCGGACGTTGGCTCCGGTGCGACCGGACGCTGGCCACAGGGTCCGGTCAGTTCCTTTGACCAAGGAGATTGCGTCTGGCGTGACCGGAGGCTGAGTGGTTGAGTGACCAGACGCTGAGGACCAGCGTCCGGTCGACTCCAATAAGGTTCCAGAGAAGGAATTCTTCGACCGGACACGTCCGGTCAGTACTGACCAGACCTTGGGGGTTCAGCGTTTGGTAGAGTACAGTAAGGTTCGAGTGAGGGATATTTGCGACCGGACGCGTCCGGTCAGTAGTGATCGGACCCTGCCAGCGTCCGGTCAACACTTAAACACTGGTGTGCGGGTTGAACTGACCGGAGCATTCGGTCAACATGACCGGAGTGGCCGGTCACCCCACAGAGGCACATAACGGTTCGTTTTTTAGCCCCTGTTATAAATAGAAGCTCCACTCGTGTGTGGAATCACTTTTGCTCATTCCAACAGCGGAGAAACACGTTTGTGAGTGCCAAGAAGAGCAATGTCCTAGTGAGGTGATTGAGATTTGAGAATCCCAAAGAGAGCCCTCATTAGTGAGATCAAGAGTAGTAAAGTGTGCATCCATCTTTCTCCCTAGGCTTGTCGTGGTCAAGTGAGAGTTTATGCTTGTTACTCTTGGTGATCGCCATCACCTAGACGGCTTGGTGGTGATTGGGAGCTTGGTGATCATCTGGAGAGCTTGTGGATGACCCAACTCAAGTTGTGAGCGGTTGTGGGTGACTCACCGCGATGGAGTGTCAAAGAATCAACCCATAGAGAGCACTTGATCCTTGCATGGATCAAGGGGGAGCTACACCCTTGCGCGGGTGCTCCAACGAGGACTAGTGAGGAGTGGCGACTCTCCGATACCTCGACAAAACATCGCCACGTTTCATCTCCTTCTCTATTTACATTGAGCATTTACTTTGAGTATTTACTTTGAGCAATTACTTTGAGCAATTCAATTCTTGTTGTTATATTCATAGAATTGTCATGCTAGAGTAGGATTGGAACTTAGGTTGTAAGTCTTTTGTGCGATAGAACAATTGGAAACACTTTCTAGGCACAAGGGGTTAATTGGGCTAACCATAGGATTTAATTATTGCAAAGAAATTTAGAATTAGCCCAATTCACCCCCCCCCCCTCTCTTGGGCATCTTGATCCTTTCAATTGGTATCGGAGTCTCGTGGTCACGTTTTGAAGCTTAATCGCTTAGAGCAAGATGTCTCACGGGGATGGACCTCCTCCTATCTTCGAGGGGGATGATTTTCCATATTGGAAAATTCGCATGGAGGCGTACCTAGAAGCTCTAGACATTGGAATACTTAGAGCCGCCTCACATGGCTTCCCAAGACCTAGGAATCCCGCACAACTTCAAGGCGATGAAGTGAACTATGAAAAATGGAATGCAAAGGCTCGCAACACCATCTTTAGAGGCCTTTACAAAGATGTGTTCAACCATGTAAGGAACCACAAAGACGCCCATGCACTATGGTCAGACGTTTGTGCGCTCCATGAGGGAACAAAGAGTGAGCGTGAGGAACACTATCATCTTGTCATGAAAAAGCTCAACTCTTTTGAAATGCTTCCTAAAAAATGTGCTAATGAAATGTATTCACGTTTGAATGTTCTTGTAGAGGAAGTAAATGGGCTTGGACTTACTCAAATGTCACCATCCGACATTGTGAGAAAGATCTTGAGTGTCCTTCCCATTGACAAATATGGGCATATTATGACCGTGCTACATCAAGGTGATCTTTCCACCGCTACACCGACACAAATCTTGGGAAAGATCAATGCTCATGAGATGTACATGCACATCACACCTCAAGATGGCTCATCCTCTACTAAGAAGAAAGAAAAAGATTTAGCATTCAAAGCTAGTCAAGATAAGGGCAAAGCAAGACTTGAGTATGAGAGTTCAAGTGATGAAGAAGATGAAGATGAAGATCTTGCTCTCATGGTGAAGAAAGCCATCAAGATGCTAAAGAAGCTAAACAAGAGTGGCATCAAGTTCGATGGCAAGAAGAACAAGTTCTTCACAAGCTCTAGGAGAAAGCCAATCTCCGAAATGGATTGCTTCAATTGTGGTGAACTTGGTCATCTAGCACACAAATGCACCAAGCCCAAGAAAGACAAGTTCAAGAACAAGTTCAAGGGCAAGAAAGATGACTCAAGCAATGAAGAAGAAGATGAAAAGAAGAAGAACAAGCCATATAAGAAGATAGATGGCAAGAAGAGAGACTTCCACAAGAAAAAGAAGAGTGGAAAGGCCTACATTGTCGGTGATTGGCTCACAGACATTGATTCATCTAGTGGATCATCCGATGATGATAGTGACAATGAGAAGGTGGCCGCCATAGCTATTGATCTCTCATCTTCACCGCCACCACCGCCATCATCCTCTACACACCTATGCCTTATGGCCAAGGGTGAACGCAAGGTAACTAATAATGATGATAGTAGTGATGATGAGCAAGCTAGTGATGATAATAGCGATAGCGATGATGATGATTCACCTTCATATGATGATCTTGTTAAAATACTAAGACAATACACTAAGATCATTAGAAAGAGTAGTGCTAAAAATGAAAAACTAGATGCTAAGAATGATTCACTTTTAGCAAAATGTGATACAATAGAAAAGGCTAATGTTGAGTTTAGAGAAGCAAATGATGTTATGTCATCCAAACTCAAGGAGCTCAAATCTTCTAAGAAAGAGCTTAAAGATAAACTTGAGTGGGTGCACAATGAGGTCATCACTAGCCACAACAAGCTAAAAGATGAATACACTATTCTTAAGATTAATCATGATAATCTTGTTATTGCTCAAGAATTTCTATCCAATGAGCCACATGATGCTACTAACCATGTTGTTAAGATTGATATAGCTACATCATGTGATGACTTGATCATTGAGAGCATTGAGCAAGGTTCTAGTAGCAAGGGCAAGCAAGTGGTTGAGCCTGATGATTATGATGAGTTTGTCAAGCTAAAGAATGACAATGCAAAGCTCAAGAAAGATCTTGAAGAAATCAAAAGCCACAACACCATTGTTTTAGAAACCCTTGATCATGATGGTGACTTGATCCTTGAGAATGAGAAGCTCAAAGAGGAAAACAAGAAGCTCAAGGAAGAGAAGAACAATGATGCTCTTAAGGAAGAAAACAAGAAGCTCAAGTTGGAGAAAGAGCATCTCAAGGTTGGATTGAGCAAGTTCACAAGAGGCAAATATCTTCAAAGTGAGCTACTTATGAACACCGTCATGAAGATGGATAGAAGTGGCATTGGATATGTGGCACATGTAGAGAAGAAGAAGGCTCAAGTTCAACAACAACAATCAAAGCCAAAGCCAAAGAGATGTTTTGAGTGTGGACAAGAAGGCCACTTTGCTCATGAGTGCCAAACTCCACCACCACAACCCTTGCCCAAGCATGCTAGACCCTTTGCCTTCAATGCTCACTACATACTTAGAAAGGATACTAGTGGAAAGATGAAAGTGATGTTCTTAGGACCTCCAAACAAGAATAGGCCTAAGAAAATTTGGGTTGCAAAGTCACTTGTTGAGAAGGTGAAGGGCCCTCAACAAGTTTGGGTTCCTAAAGTTTGATCTCTTGTGTGTAGGTGAACTACAAGACCGGTGGAAGTCATTGGGTGATTGATAGTGGTTGCACACAACATATGACCGGTGACCCTCGTATGTTCACCTCACTAGATGAAGAAGTAGATGGACAAGAAAGAATCACATTTGGAGATAACTCAAAGGGCAAGGTTAAAGGATTGGGCAAAGTGGCAATATCAAATGATCATTCCATCTCCAATGTGCTATATGTTGCTTTATTGAGCTTCAACTTGCTATCCGTTGGACAATTGTGTGATCTTGGCTTCCAATGCTTGTTTACTGAGAAGGAGGTTGTTGTATCCAAGAAAGATGATGATCAAGTGATATTTCAAAGATTTAGATACAACAACTTATATCTAGTGGACTTCACCTCCGAAGATGCTAACTTGAAGACTTGCCTTTTCACCAAAACAACACTTGGGTGGTTATGGCATAGAAGACTTGCTCATGTTGGGATGAGCTCACTCAAGAAGCTTATGAAGAATGATTTGGTGAGAGGGTTGAAGGATGTGAAGTTTGAGAAGGACAAGCTTTGTAGTGCATGTCAAGCCAGCAAGCAAGTTGCTAATACTCATCCAACCAAAGCTTTCATGTCAACCATAAGAGTGCTAGAACTCCTTCACATGGATTTATTTGGACCAACAACATACAAGAGTTTGGGAGGAAATCTTTATTGTCTTGTGATAGTTGATGATTATTCAAGGTATACATGGGTATTCTTTCTTCATGACAAATCCGAAGTTGCATCTTGCTTCAAGAAGTTTGCCAAGAGAGCACAAAATGAATTTGAAGTAAAACTCAAGAAGATAAGAAGTGACAATGGGAAAGAATTTGACAACATAAACATAGAAGCATATTGTGATGAAGTTGGAATCAAACATGAAGTCTCTGCAACATATACTCCTCAACAAAATGGTGTAGTTGAGAGGAAGATCCGAACATTGATCACTCTTGCAAGAACTATGCTTGATGAGTACAACACACTCGAAGCTCTATGGGTGGAAGCAATCAACACCGCATGCTATGCATCCAACCGCCTATTCCTTCAAAAGTTCCTTGGCAAGACACCTTATGAGTTGCTTAATGGGAAGAAACCGGACGTCTCCTTTAGGGTGTTTGGTTGCAAATACTACATCTACAAGAAGCGGCAACACCTAGGGAAGTTTCAAAGACATTGTGATATTTGTTTTCTTGTTGGTTACTCATTAAAGTCCAAAGCATATAGAGTATTTAATCATGCCACCGGCTTAGTTGAAGAAACATATGATGTGGAATTTGATGAATCTAACGGCTCCCATGGAGCACATGAGAATCTTGATGATGTAGGTGATGAACCATTGAGGGAGGCTATGAAGAACATTCCGGTTGGAGACATCAGGCCAAAATATGATGAAGATGATATACAAGTGATTGATCCACCATCTTCATCAAATGTGCCACAAGATGGTGAAAAAGATGGGAGAGTAGAAAATGAAGACACTCATGTCTCCCATGAGCAAATGGTGGTACAAGCACAAGATGTTGATGCTCCACAACCTCCTCCTCAAGTGGTCAATAGAAGAAACACACCTCTACTACAAGATCATCCACAAGATCTCATCATAGGGAGTCCATCAAAGGGAGTGATGACACGCTCATAAAAACTTGCTTCATTTATTGCTCATCACTCTTTTGTCTCTTGCTTTGAGCCTACCATGGTAGAAGAAGCTCTTCAAGATCCGGATTGGATCAATGCCATCATGAAGAGTTGAACAACTTCACCCGCAATAAAGTTTGGACTCTTGAAGAGCGACCAAAAGGTGCAAGAATCATTGGAACGAAGTGGGTGTTCCGCAACAAGCAAGATGATCAAGGTGTTGTTGTGAGGAACAAGGCAAGACTAGTAGCAAAGGGGTTCTCTCAAGTGGAAGGTTTAGATTTTGGAGAGACCTTTGCACCGGTTGCAAGATTAGAAGCCATCCGTATCCTCCTTGCATATGCATCACATCATGAAATGAAATTATATCAAATGGATGTGAAAAGTGCATTTTTAAATGGCTTTATTAATGAACTAGTCTATGTTGATCAACCTCCCAGGTTTGAAGACCCTAGATATCCTAATCATGTTTATAGGTTGTCTAAGGTATTATATGGGCTTAAGTAAGCCCCAAGAGCTTGGTATGAGCGCCTTTGGGATTTCCTCATTGAGAAGGGCTTCACCATTGGGAAGGTCGACACCACACTATTCACCAAGAAGCTTGATGGGCATATCTTCATTTGTCAAGTGTATGTTGATGATATCATCTTTGGATCATCAAATGAAGATTCATGCAAAGAATTTGGTAAATTGATGTCGAAGGAGTTCGAGATGTCAATGATTGGTGAGCTTACATTCTTTCTTGGTTTTCAAGTCAAGCAAATGAGAGAAGGGATTTTCATCTCTCAAGAGAAATATACAAATGATCTTCTCAAGAGATTCAAGATGGATGAATGTAAGCCAATCAAGACACCAATGCCTATTAATGGACATCTCGACCTAGATGAAGGAGGTAACAAGGTTGATCAAACTCTCTACTGCTCTATGATTGGTAGCTTGTTGTATTTAACCGTATCTAGGCCCGACATCATGTTTAGTGTGTGTATGTGTGCTAGATTTCAAGCTAATCCTAAGGAAACACATTTAATTGCCATAAAAAGAATCCTTAGGTATCTTAAGCACACACCAAGCATTGGCCTTTGGTATCCCAAAGGAGCTAGATTTGAATTAATTGGCTATTCCAATTCGGATTATGCCGGATGCAAAGTTGATAGAAACAGCACATCCATAGGGTGTCATTTGCTTGGTAGATCACTTGTGTCTTGGTCCTCCAAGAAACAAAATAGTGTGGCTTTGTCCACCACCGAAGCGGAATACATTGCCGCGGGTGCTTGTTGTGCACAAATATTATACATGAAGCAAACTTTGCTAGACTATGGTGTAGTTCTAGAAAAGGTACCTCTTTTGTGCGACAATATAAGCGCGGTAAAACTTGCAAATAATCCGGTTCAACACTCTCGCACAAAGCACATAGATATCCGTCATCACTTTCTTAGAGATCATGTTGCTAAAAATGATATATCACTAGAAGGTGTATGGACCGAGGATCAATTGGCGGATATCTTTACAAAACCGCTAGATGAGGCAATGTTTTGTCGTTTGCGGAATGAGCTCAATGTTCTTGACTTTAGTAACTTCACTAAAAGATGAGCTTGTGTTGTCCCTTGCATTGCATTGTAACATACTACATGTTTATTTTATGGCAATGCACATAGGGCTTGTCTAACATGGTTAAGATAACCGCCGAAAAGCATGTGAAGAAGCTTAACCTTGGATCAAACTTGACAAGCAACTAGTTTTACTTTCAAAGTTTTGCATATGCATGAATGTTGTTTTGTCGTTTATCTTAAACCGCCCTTTATTGCCTATTTTCTTAAAAAGAATTATAGCCTAAGGTAAAATATTTTGAAAAACTTGAGGGTTTGAGAGAGGTCACTCACATCAGTCCCAATTGGTGTTTGTTTGGATCTTATTTGAGTTGGGACTTGATTGGGAACAGGCAGCACGAAGGTCAGTGAAGACTTGCTGGAAAAGGAGTGACCGGACGCTGCACCGGACTCTGACGTCCAGCGTTCGGTCAGTTCATAGGAGGTGAACTTGCTGCGAAGGAGTGACTGGACACTGAAACAGTGCTTTTCCAGCGTCCGGTCAGAAGGAGCTTCAGCGTCCGGTCGTTCATGAAGGCATCAAGGCTAGGTGACCAGACTTTGGCTGCGTTCGGTCGGTGTCCACCGGACACGTCCGGTCGTGATTCCAGAGGATTTGGACCTCTCTGGAATCGACTGGACGCTGGGTGGTAGCGTCCGGTCGCTACCACCGGAGCGTCTGGTCAGTAGATTTCGTGCGGAATCAGATCTCTTTCCCCATTTCCTTTTCTGACTCGTTGAGGGACCCCCATTTAATCCTAATCTCGTGCGTGTGTTTGCCCTAACTGCCGACATTGCCGAGCCTTCCTAGTCCCGAGCCGCCGCAAGCCCTAGCCGCCTCTACCCACACCGTCGTGCCTCCACCGCCACCGCGCCCGCACAGCACTTCCCCACGCCAGCGCCATCAAGCTCCACCCACGCGCCACCGTGAGCCTCCCCGTGTCTGCGCCATGCTCACCTCCACATCGCACCGGTGCTCACCGCACCACCGCGCCCTATCCAGCGTAGCCGCTGTGCTTTGCCTGCCCACGTCGCATAAGCCACCACAACAGCGCCACCCAGCATGCCATCAAGCCGCGCCAACGCCCTAGTGCCATCCGTGCCACTACCAAAGCTCCAGGGCCATCATTGCAACCCTCAGTCATCGATTCACCGCATTGCATTGCTGATCCTCGCTGACCAGCTAACCCTAGCCGATCCAGAGGTTCTCCGCGAGTCGCTTCTCATCTTCTCGGATCACCGGTTCGTCAGGTAGCAAGCCAGTCGCTTCAATTTCGTATCTAAATTGCTTGCTTCCTAGGGTTTCGCATCTATTAGATATATTGTATTTATTTGTATATCCTATCTATTCCATTGTGCATATCCTAAAGGCAAGGCGACGAAGAAGATTGCATCCAAGAAGCGTAAGTACCCTAATGCAGAGACAGCGAGAGCAGCTATAGTTGCTGAGGCCGTAGAGCATCGAGAGAGGAGGTACTCACAGTGGAGTTGTTATTGCTGACCAGCTTTCACCGGGAGCACAGGCTAGACTTCGGCGCATTGAGAGTATTCATGGTAGTCCACCAGGGACAATGATGATGGCAGGACGTCGTCTTGCTATTGAAGAGCCTCAACCTTAGGGGGAGTCTCAGCAGGAGCCATAGCACTAGCCCCAGCCAGCAGAGCCGACAGAGCAGGCTCAGGAGGGACAGCAGGCCGAGGAGATAGAGCAGGCACCACAGCCATAGTTACGCCGCTCTGGTCATACCCGTGCTCTAGTCACGCCGAGGGCAGATACTCAGTGGAGAGGTTCTCGTCCACCTCCCAGACCATAGGGTCCGCCTCCAGTGACCCATCTTGACTTGAGGGCCGCCACGGCCAAGCAGGTGCAGCAGCTGAGGTTTGTGGATTTTGAGGTGTGGTTCCCACCAAGGAGGGATGAGAGAGCATCAGAGGGTTTCTACACTCCACTGTAGGAGGATTTCTACAATGCCTATCTCAACAGTGGAACAGTTTTCAGATCTCAGAGGGTGTGCCATATTGATTCCATAGTTGCAGCAGCTGGAGAGCACATTCGCCCCTATCTTGCATATATGTCGGGGCTGACAGATCTGATTGGACGGTCTGGATTATATGTTTCATCTTGGGTTCGTCAGTTCTATGCTTCTCTCTATATTGACCCGCATCATAACTTCATACACTTTGCATTCAGAGGCAGAGACTATCGGATGACGAGCACTAGAGCCAGAGAGATACTCAGACTTCATGAGATTTGCTATGGACAGACTGAGCCTCCTAGACGCCCGCATGGTGGCAACGTGCCCCCTACTGACTTGGTCCATCATTGTTTCAAGGAGCCGTTTGGCAAAGGGTCGAGGAGGAACCCCAGTGACCTTAACCCCACTGCTCGTGTGCTTGAGGCCATCATGAGGAGGACTTTGTTACCAAGGATGGGGTATCGCGAGGGCTTGACTCGGATACAGTTGTGGCTGATCAACTGTCTGATGCAGCAGATAGTGTTTGATATTTGGGACCTCCTTCTGTCAGAGATGGAGGACACTATAGCTGAGGGATTCAGATGTCACAGGTAGTTGCCCTATGCTCACTGGATCACTTGGCTTATCCATAGAGCAGTCACAGTGAGGCCATCGGAGATGCTCGCAGAGTACAGTGGTGCTACGACGGAGTTCCCTGCATATAACATGACACAGATGATTCGTCATAGCACTCCATAGGCACCTAGTCAGCCGTGCCGTCGTCCCGACGTGCCAGAGTTTGTAGCTCAGTAGGATGAGATCATCAGAGGGATTGCAGCCACAGAGGAGGAGGAGCTTTCTTAGCAGGAGGGGATGGTCGTAAGCGACCCCAGTGATAGTTTTGATGATGACTATGTAGCCATCCCTCGGATGCCTCCCCAACGACATGACCTTGAGGCTGGTAGCTCCAGTTCAGCTCCACCTGCCCCACAGACCGACTCCGCTCTCCTTGCTATACTTGAGCGGATGAGGCAGGACCAGGCACAACAGGCTCAGGAGACAGCTGCTACATTTGCTCAGTTCTAGGTTCGGCAGGATGAGTTCTAGTGCTAGCAGCAGCAGATCCAGCAGCAGCTAGCCATACATCAGCAGACCCAGGCTTTACAGCAGCAGCAGGCCATGCATCAGCAGTAGATACTCATGCAGCAGCAGCTTCTGGGATTCATGCAGCATGTAGTGACAGCCATTGGGGCTCCACCGTCACAGCCTTCGCCCTAGCTTGGTCAGGCAGCTACTACTTTGATGACTCCACCGTTATAGCCCAATGGGCTTCAGAGTCTGGGACAGCCACCAGCACCATTTGCTTCTCCTACAGAGCAGGTGTCCTCATATTTTGCTACGTCACTGCCAGCTCCATAGTTCACACCGCTCCAGACAGGCTTCACACCAGATGAGATGCCCTCGCTGCTAGTGCCAAAGACCATAGTGTCTAGGAGCCTTGGTGCTTCCTTTAGTGAGTTGACAGGGATGCCTACTCCTCCATATCTACATGACCTAGATCCTTCTACTGTTGCACCAGTTACCGGGACTACAGAGACGCTCCCTTCCTCAGTGGCATCATCAGAGCCTACTCTAGTCATACCTTCAGAGTCACAGGCAGCTCCAGTACTTGATCCGACCCAGATTGCTTCAGCATCAGTTCTAGCTTTAGAGGGTCATACAGCTCAGAGCTTAGGATCAGACGATGATGGCACCCAGTTCTAGCTTGCTCCTCGTACCTCAGCGCCCGGCTCGTCCGCTGCAGCCCCGCCAACCGACCCTTAGGTTTTGGTGTTTGACGCCAAAGGGGGAGAGGGTTCGAGTATGATAGATTTAGGGGGAGTGACGTCTTTAGGGGGAGCTTAGTTATATTATTAGCTTATATACTACATTTGGAGTTTCTATGTGTGATACACTATTATGCATTTATCGTGTATTTACCTTTATGCATTGAACTATATATATATATGTGATAGTGATATCTACGTGATCATGATATATGACATGTGTGCTCTCTACTTTGAATTACTTATATGTCATATCACTTGTGTTATGCTCATTTGCTTTTGCTTCCACGGTCTACTACGATGCAAATGAGCTTTATTTCTTGTACTCATACTTAATTCATATCTTTGGAGTACATTATGTTGGCGTGGGTCATATAAGCTTAACTAACTCTTTTGTTCTTATTGCTAAAAGCTTATATGAACCAAGCATGTTAAAAAGCTCAACTCTTTCACATACTCGAGGTAGTATTGTCATCAATCACCAAAAAGGGGGAGATTGAAAGCATCTAGGCCCCTTGTTGGGTTTCGGTGATTAATGACAATACAAGATTACTATGACTAACGTGTGTTTTGCAGAGGCAATTAAGTTAGGTCATGGTAATGGAGATCGATTGGGCAATCATGGATGTCATGCCCCTACGATGGAAATTGTTTCGGTTTTCAAAGGATGAACGACAAGGTTAAGGATGACTAGTTCTAAGTGTCGATTGGAGTTGGAGAGACACTTAGAGTAGTTTAGGACTTTGTTTTTCCTTTGGTCGTACTATTAAGGAGGGTATGGACGGGTAGCTTGACCTAGGTGAGTCTAGTGAGTTAGGTGTGGTGCACACTTGCTAAGTCTAGCACTACGTAGCTCCAACAAAGCCCTTAGATCCTATGGAGCAAACTTCATTCACATATGATCGAGAGTTGGAATTGAATGGAGGGTCAAATACTGACCGGATGCTGGCTCCGGTGCGACCGGACGCTGGCCGCAGGGTCCGGTCAGTTCATTTGACCAAGGAGATTATGTCTGGCGTGACCGGACGCTGAGTGGTCGAGTGACCGGACACTGAGGACCAGCGTCTAGTCGACTCCAGTAAGGTTCCAGAGAAGGAATTCTTCGACCGGACGCGTCCGGTCAGTACTGACCGGACCCTAGGGGTTCAGCGTTTGGTAGAGTACAGTAAGGTTCCAGTGAGGGATATTTGCGATCGGACGCGTCTGGTTAGTAGTGATCGGACCCTGCCAGTGTCCGGTCAACACTTAAACACTGGTGTGCGGGTTGAACTGACCGGAGTATTCGATCAACATGACCGGAGCGGCCGGTCACCCCTCAGAGGCACATAACGGTTCGTTTTTCAGCCCCTGTTATAAATAGAAGCTCCACTCATGTGTGGAGTCACTTTTGCTCATTCCAACAGCTGAGAAACACGTTTGTGAGTGCCAAGAAGAGCAAGGTCCTAGTGAGGTGATTGAGATTTGAGAATCCCAAAGAGAGCCCTCATTAGTGAGATAAAGAGTAGCAAAGTGTGCATCCATCTTTCTCCCTAGGCTTGTTGTGGTCAAGTGAGAGTTCGTGCTTGTTACTCTTGGTGATCACCATCACCTAGACGGCTTGGTGGTGATTGGGAGCTTGGTGATCATTCGGAGAGCTTGTGGATGACCCAACTCAAGTTGTGAGCGGTTGTGGGTGATTCACCGCGACGGAGTGTCAAAGAATCAACCCATAGAGAGCACTCGATCCTTGCGCGGATCAAGGGGGAGCTACACCCTTGCGCGGGTGCTCCAACGAGGACTAGTGGGGAGTGGCGACTCTCCGATACCTCGGCAAAACATCGCCGCGTTTCATCTCCTTCTCTATTTACATTGAGCATTTACTTTGAGCATTTACTTTGAGCAATAACTTTGTGCAATTCAATTCTTGTTGTTACATTCATAGAATTGCCATGCTAGAGTAGGATTGGAACTTAGGTTGTAAGTCTTTTGTGTGATAGAACAATTGGAAACACTTTCTAGGCACAAGGGGTTAATTGGGCTAACCATAGGATTTAATTATTGCAAAGAAATTTAGAATTAGCCCAATTCAACCCCCCCCCTCTTGGGCATCTTGATCCTTTCAACTACGACCAATTCGAGCTTACACCATGCACCTCTGCAGCTGGCACTACTACACCTACCCCACCTCAGGACCCTTAGGTTTTGGTGCTTGACACCAAAGGGGGCGAGGGTGAGAGTATGTGAGATAGGAGGAGAGCTTGTGAGAGGGATTGATATCTTTGTGTGCTACTCTCATATTTTATTACATGCATGTTTACATTTCCGCTATGCATTGTATTATATGTGTGCGTGCATGTGTGATGACTTGTGAGACATGTTGACTTATCGTTAAATTTATATATCATGTCTCCGTTGTGTTGCATGTTTATTATGCTTCCGCTCAACTCCGATGTTAAACGAGCTTCTACCTTCTGGTACTCGCGCTTAATTCTTATATATTGAGTACATGTTGTGGACTTGGTATGCATGAACTTATTCTAAACCCTTTGCTCTTATTGCCACAAATTCATGCAAACCAAGTAGTTGAAAACCTCAAATCTCTCTTTTACACATACTCGAGGTTGTGTTGTCATCAATCACCAAAAAGGGGGAGATTGAAAGCATGTAGGCCCCCAGTTGGGTTTCGGTGATTATTGACTACACAAGATTACCATGACTAACGTGTGTTTTGCAGAGGCATTATAAGTTAGGTCATGGTAATGGTGATTGATTGGGCACTTATGGTATTCATGCCCCTAACGATAGAATTCGTTTTGGTTTTCAAAGGATGGACAACAAGGTTAAGGACGGACTAGTTCTCAGTGTTGTTTGGCGTTGAGAGACACTTAGATTAGTTGTAGGACTGTGTTTCTCCTTTGGCCATACTATAAAGGGGGGCATGGATGGGTAGCTTCACCTAGGCAGGTCTAGTGAGAAGAATGTGGTGCACATTTGTTTAATCTAGCACTAGATAGCTCAGATGAAACCTAAGATCATCGAAAGTTGGAAAGCGATTCGAAACGGCGCTTGAAACAGAGGCCAGCACTGGGGGTGGCATCGGACACGGTGGTGTACACCGCCATGGGGGTGATGGTGCACCGCCCAAGGGTGGTGGTGCCACTGCCCCTTTTCTCCCGAGGCTGGCTATAACAAACCAGGTTTTTGGAGAAGCCAAAAATACGAACTTTTTAAATTTTTTCCTGCAATATGTGAAGCATGTAGATTCTAGGTCCAACAAAGAACAATTTATAAATAAATTGTTGCATACATATAGTGATGCTTGTAGGAGCTTGCCAGAGTTCCTTATTTGGTTTAGGGTTTTGTGTTGGAGAGCACAAGTCTGTAGCCAATCCTTTTGACTCCTTCTGGAATCTCTCATGAATCCCTTGACCTAATTTCTATAATCAACCAACTATCTTTATCAACTCAATGCCCGTGGATTGCCAACCCTTGACATGGACCCCACTACCCCTAGTTGACCTCTAGTGGACCCCACTAGGAGGTGTACATGCTGGCGACACCTGTATACAATATAGGAGCCTTGGTTTATTTAGAAAATAGGAAAGCCAATTTGGTCCAAGCACATGACCAACCAGCCCAAGCAACAGAGTCGGCCCAGCTCACCTCCTCAGCTCGTGACCACCTCACCTTCCAGTCGGCCTCTCCCACTTGAGCTGGAGGCCCAACCCATCACCCCATCCTCTTCTGGCCCACGCGAAGCAGCAGCAAAACTAGACCAGGCCGGCCCGGCTCCTCCCCTTTGGCCCGTTCGCACAAGCATGGCCAAGCGGCTTAGCAAGATCGGCCCAACTGCCCCCCTTGCGATAGAAGCCCAACCGAGCCCCCCCCCCTCTCCTTGCCCAGCCGGCCCAAGCCGCCCCAGAGAAACCTAGCGCGAGCAGATGCTCCCTAGCTGGCACGCTATAAAGACCCCCGACGCCACCTCGCTTTGGAGCTCCTTCCCACCGCCGCCGCCTTCACCACGGCCTTGTCCCAAGCCTCGCCACACTAGAGGCGCACCATGGCAGCGCCGCCTCCCTGCACCGCATCATGACCAAGCCACCGGCAGGAGCCCGTCCCTACCTCGCCGGAGCCCTGGCCATGGCGACGCCGACCGCGATCCCCTGCTCCTTCCCCACCTACGACACAAGCACGTCGACGACCACGCTGTCGACACTGTCGTCATCTGCCTCGAGCCAGGCCATCACCGCACCGCACCGACCTGCTCTGCTTCCAGCCACCAGCTTTGGAATGCCGTGACGTCATCCGTGGCCGCGCGTCCGCGACAACCACCATAGGCCGAGCTCGAGTACCCCGCGACGTCCACACAGCTGCACCACCTCGTCAACATCCACCTCAAGCCTCTGCTCCGCGCCTCGTCCTCGGCCGCGGACATGCCAAGCCCGACGGTGAGCACTGGACTCCCAAGCCCCCACCTTTGTTCATGCCTTTGTTGCCTGCCTATCCCGGCCTTCGACGCCGACTTGACCCAGAGCATTCCTGGAGTCCGCAGCACCTCGACACGCTGGCAGCCACGACCACCTCGCCCCAAGCCTGCAGAACTACCATGCCATGCCAAGCCGCTCCGTCATCCTTTGCTCTAGGCCGGTCTACGTTCGCGAGCCCCCTGGACAAGCGCACGCACGCACCTACGTACACGTCCAAGGCCCTGCCTTGCCAGGCCGATGGCGCCTAGGAACACAGCCGCCACCATGCCCTGCCGTAGCCATTCCGGCCATCTCCGGCCACCTCGTGTCGCGAGGATGCGCCGTCGAGCTTCACCGTGACCCAGCGCACCTTGCCGACTCACCGGATGGGGAGGAAGTCCTACGCTGCTCTGTTTCTTCCCCATAGCATGACGTTGCAACGTAGGAGCCCTGCCTCACCGTCAGGGTGGACCTCGTCAACGACGCGCCGACGCCCCTACTTCAACCCGACCACACCAACGCCCTCTACTTCGAGCTTAACCGCGAGCACGACATCGAGCTATACCACGAGCCCTCAATGACTACACCACGACGTGCTCGGTGGAGCACAGCAGCCCCACCGTCCATGACCATGAGCACCAGGCTGCCTTCCCACTCCGCTCCAACCGATGCTCAACTAGCAGCCCTACCTCACCAACCCCGACAAGCCACGACCTTGCCCCGGCCATCATCGCAGCAAGGGTAAGCCTCCTCCTAGCCAAGCTCATTCCCTGCTTTTGACCGGTGAACCTGACCGTTTCTTGCTATGAGTCCGAGGCCATAGCCATGCATACCACTCCGTCATGCTGGAGCTGTGGAACCTAGACGCCGTGACCATCCTCTACTTCACCTACGGTGAGCCTTGAACCGAACCCCCGGCGAGCGGTCACAACAACGTAGCTACGTTGCCGACATCGAGCCCGACCCGCATCAAGCGACCCGCCGTCCGTAGGCCCTCGACGAGACAGCCAAAAGACAGACCTTTCCAACACTTGCCTGCTGCCGACCTAAGGCCGATGACCCCTCTATGTGTCCGGCCTTCGTGCCATGGATTTTCTGCAGGGACCTCGTCAGCTCGCCGCCAGTGGGAGACTCCATCGGGAAATAGAGGAGCAAGAGGAAAGGGGGGAGCAGCAGCGTGGTGCACCGGTTTCACGTGAGCCATAGACCGAGGGAGAAGGAAATGGACCTGGACCACCATGAACCGAGCCTTCGGTCCACTAGACCCTGCATGACGGTGCACCATGAGCCACGCTCATGGACCCAAGCCCAGTAGGAGCCCAGCGCCTCCACGCGGACCGCCTAACCAGCCAACACGTGTTCGGGCCGGGCCGGCCCAAATCAGCCGATATCCGGCCCTTGACCCGGCCCTCCGGTGCCCACTTGAGCCCGGTCAGTGTTGACCGTTGACCGGTCAATGTTGACTGACGATGTGGTCCCGCCTGTCAGTGATTGCAAGCGCCTGGCCCAGTCCCATGCTGCCACGTGTCGATCCCTGGATTATCCTTCCTTTTTCTTTTTCAAGAAAAGGATTTAACCTTTGAAAATTCATAGAAAATCCATACGGCCTCAGAAAAATGTGAAACCAGTTTCCACATTTTTCTAAATTCGAGCTCTACACGGTGGACTTGTCCCCACTTGCTGTTCGTGCCGCAAAACATGAGACCGAGATCTACCTCTCTTTTAGACTTGCAAATGGCCCCGACGCCTTGGCCGAATACCCTCGTCGCCGACCCTAGCTGTGTCCTACAGCAGCAGCCACCCTTTGGCCACTTGCTGCCACGCCCGGCCAGCAACAGCCAGCCCTTGGCCACCCATAGCACGCTGCAGCTAGTCGTAGCCAGCCATAGCAAGCCACAGCTAGCCACAGTAGGCCGTAGCTGGCCGCAGCTGGCCAGAGGTAGCCATAGCCCTCCGAGACAAGTTACAATAGCCCTTGGGCCTCCACATCTTCTGCCGTTGTTGTATGGAGTCCATTCCCGGCATTCTGGCTGCCTCGTTAAATGAGGGCGAGCCGTTGAGAAACCATGTGATCCCTAGCATCGTACCGATGACAAGTGGAGTCTTTCCGATGTTCCGGTCGCCTTGCCTTGCAAGTGCGTGCCGTTGAGGAGATATCATAACCCCATCTACTGCGAGCCGTAACCTCTGGACCATGAACCCTAGTCGTATGTCTTATTGAGACCATGGAAAGCCCCATCTCGCATCTTTCTGTATACGCATATCTACCTTGTTGGGCCCTATTCTTACGACCTATCTGTCCATGACTGTCTTACAGGATCTATCCATCACCCAACTATGGAATGTGCTACTCCACCATTTTTGTCGGGTTGTTTGGTCGTGTCGTATCACTGGTTGTTGGTGTTGTTGCCTGTGTGCCGAGCCTTCGAGCCGGCTGAGGGATCGTACCTCGTTCGGACGTTACGATCGCGGGATCCATCTCACCATGACCGTGATGCCGAGTGTAACTCGACCCCTCACCCTTTAGTCGACTTCATAATACTACGAGTGTTAACTCCTACCTTCGGCCCTAGGACATGGTCGCGATGGATTCGATATCGATATCGATGCGGATATCACCTGCTCACATCGAGCCTTTCGCGACCTAGCCTGTGGGAGATGACCTAGGAGATAACAATCGTGGAATGATGGATGCCAACACGTGTTGGTATAGCTTGTGGCCACGAGTTCGCCTCACCATGACCATGGAGCTACGCCACTCTTTTGCCTTTACTTGCCTCTTCGTGCTCAAACCCCCGTATGCTTGTACCTTGTATGACCATCGCATTTCTTTGATTCCCATGGTGACAACCGCACCGCTATGAATTAGAGAGATGTCTTAGTGCCAGTGCACCTAAGTCGGGTACCCTACTAGTGGTTTGCGCACTTGGTGTTTGTCGCTTCCTTCCAATGCCCCATCTTTCGTCGTGGCGCGAGTGTTGGAAGAAGTAGACCTTGTCCCTTGTTGTTCTTGCTCTTGCTGCACCGTTAGCCCGCTCTGTTTGATTCCGTCTTGCCCATGACGATTGGATCAAAGACCGGACTATTCCCTTTGGGTTAGCGAAGCTATGGTCTATGTCGTACCTCGGACCCGTGCGTGTCGACCTGATCGACCGTCTAAAACCATCTTTCCCGAAGATGTGTCTGAAAACATGACATGGATGTGACTAGCTAACCCCCGCATCTTTTGCCGTGTTGAGCGACTCTCTTCTCGGCTCCCGACGTTATTGAGTCGTGTGGATCGAAGGGAACCGTTGATGTCCAATCTCTTTGCGCTACCGCTTTCTACCATAGCAGACGAGCCGAAGTACATTAGAGCCAAGTCACAATAGTGTTATTCGTTCTTGTCTACTTCTTGTACCCAATAGTGACTTACGGGATAAGACTATAAGAGCCGAACCCCGTCGTTCCTCCTTCGTTGGGCCCGTCCCCCGATTCCCGTCCTTTCCATGACGCTCGGATCGAAGGTCGTGAGCCGTGGTGTTGCTATGGATAAGCTTTGGCTTAAACCATCTATCCTAAAGCCATACTAGCTTGGCCATGACTTAAGCTTGTGCTTAGCAAACCACCACTTGTGATCCTTTGGCCCGAGGAAATCGGACAACCGCCGAGAGGGCTAAGCCATGTATCTCTTATTGTCTCACTGGTGTTATTAGATTTTCCTATGTCTTGTCGTCTTTTCGAGTGTTGAGTGCTCTCTTGCCTTGCGTGTCGCTTCGCGGAGTAGCTGACGATCGGACCAAGAGAACGTGGACGACGACAAGGACTGCGGAATGGAGTCAACATAGGAGGAGGTGACCCCGCTAATGGAACACCAACGAATGGAGAATTGTACCACTACTACCTCTACATCGCAGGTGTCATGGCAGCACCCTCTTTTAGAGAATCCTATTAGACATTGCATAATATCTAGAACTGCTAGCGCTATATAAATTATTCCTTTGCTAGTACTTTAATGCATGCTACTACCTGAGCCATTATTACCCTGATGCAACCCACTCTACCACGTCACCCTGCCTTGCGCATTTGCTCGCTTATATATGCTTACTTGCCTGCTTGCTTGCATATTACACCACTATACTTATTAATAACTCCACTTCACATTATGTCAGGGATGTGATGCTGGTGGTGAACCCCCTGGGAATGGTTTGGCTATGGGTGCCGGACTTGGTGGTGTGTGAGCGTGCTGCGTGTGTCTTGGGTGCGTGGAGAGTGAGGGTTGTGTCGACCAAGCTAGAATAACGACGAGCCTGGGGCGAGTCTTGCCATGTGGTGCTACCTGGGCACTTGGATATGGAATACCTATGGCGGGTAAATGGTAATTGGAGGTGGCCTTGGGTGTGAACCTGTGATGGGAGGAGCCCAGGGTGGAGGTGTTGTGGTGGCACGTAAAATGGAAACCCTGATGAAGACATTCTGGCTTGGTCAATCCCTAAGGACTTACTAGTACTCAGATTCACCGGGAATCCTTTACATCCCACTCGCCCTATATGGTGCTGGACGGTCGGACTACTTGGTAGAGCGATGCCACTACTGCTAGGTGAACGTGTGCAAGGAGGTATGGGGCGCACGGTTTTTCCCCCACACCCTTCCGAGACTTCAAGAGGCCTTGTGGACCCGGCTCTTGACATCCGGAGGGCCCCGGCTCTGTCTACGACTCACAGTATCAGCCATCCTAGACTAGACTTGGGATGTTCCAGGGCTGAGAGGTAGGGTGGCATCGTTCTAGGCTAGCAAGCGATCGGAATTCTGCCTAAGAGATTCTAGACTCCAAGGATGGCTAATCTTGTGGGTATGTAAAACCTCTACATAGTGTTTGGTTGATCGATCGATACATATGCCGACTTGTCGGCTATGGACCTTTCTTGGGTTTTGCTTAAACTAGATAGGAGATGAGTCCTTCTTTCCTCCCTCCAGGATTGGGGTATTTTCCGATCATGAGCCTTGGGGGCTGCGGGCCGTTGAGACAAGGCTGAGAGGGAGTTGGCCTGTCGACCTGAGTGTGTGAGATGAGATATGGTGTGGTGGTGTGGAGATGGTTTGGGATGGATGGTTGGTGGATGGATATGGATGGTGTGGTGGTGAATGTGTTAAAAACTAGATATTATTACTATATTACTAATGTTATTTACTTCTCATGCGCTAAGGATGCAAACCACAGCCAAATATTAGGATCGCCAGATCCCTTGTTTATCTTTTCCACTAAAGCTCATCGGTGCTGACCATGGCCTGCACACATCTGGCGGTGTGCAGATTTCCTGCTTCTCAGAGATGCTGACTTTAGAAGGATTAGGAGGTCTCGTGCCTACGCTCAAGTTTGGTTCGGAGATGGAATCTATCCTGCACTACGCCAACTCTGATGATGACCCGTGAAGGAGGAGCCTTCACTGGATAGTCTTCCGCTAGATTAACTCTGTAATAGGTGTGTTCCCCAGTGATGTAATATCTTGTATTCTTGTAATCTTACGATGTATGACTGTGACATCGACTGAAATATGATAATATGATGGAATCAGTTCTTGGTTTTATCATATTAAAATTCATTCTGTGGATTTTCCCTTCAAGAAAAATTGAGGATGTTTCACTGGCTGTTTGGGAAACTGACCTGGCGGTCATCGAACAGGGCACCGCCCTAGGAGTGGCGGTGCCACCACCGTATTTTTCCTGAGGGTGGCATTTTTGGTGTTGAGCCCAAGGTGGCACTGGAGAGGTTACCACCACCCCCTTGCACGGGTGTGAACGGTTGTGGGTGATTCACCATGACGGAGTGTCGAAGAATCAGCCCGTAGAGAACACTTGATCCTTGCGCGGATCAAGGGAGAGCTACACCCTTGCGCGGGTGCTCCAACGAGGACTAGTGGGGAGTAGTGACTCTCCGATACCTCGAAAAAACATCATCGTGTTCCTCTCCCTCTCTTTACTTTGAGCATTTACATTTGAGCAATTCAATTCATGTCTTTACATTCTTAGAATTGCCATGCTAGCGTAGGATTGGAACCTAGGGTGCAAAACTTTTGTGCGGTAGATCATAGCGAACACTTTTAGGCACAAGGGGGTGAAATAGGCTAAGTGTATGGTTTAATTATTGCAAGAAATTTAGAATTAGCCCAATTCACCCGCCCCCTCTTGGGCATCTTGATCCTTTCACTTCACTAGTTTATGTAGGAGCTACCCCGGTTGCCAAAATACTAGTTGCATAGATTTGTGTGACCTTGTGACCTTGCTACTAGACTTTATTAGGTGAGCTCTAGCTAGTCCGGCACCTTAGTTGCTTAATTAGTATCTTTGTAAGGTGCTAGAGAACTTAGATAGAGGGGTGTAGTCTTGGCTAGACCGATAATTTTAATTTCGCATTTATTTCAGTTAGCCAATACGATTAAATTTAGAAAGGACTATTCATCCCCCATCTAGTCCACCATCTCGACCCTACAACAGCTCGATGGCAGCTGCTTCCGGCGGGCACTGTTAACGCGAGACAGGGCCTCTTCTTCTCCCTATTTCTCATGATTTCGTGTAGCAACTCGATCAACTCCAAGAACAAAAGTTTCTCTTCTACACGACCTCTCCAACTTTGCTTAAAGGATCGACACTCAAAACTTGATGGTTTTGAAGATTTTGAACTTAAAAGATGGGTATTTTGAAACTGCAAAACTGAATTCAGTTCAAGGGTTTTGCAAACTATTTTGGTTAGCAACTTTGAACAATTAATTAGAGGCTAATTACCGATCCCTCAACACAAACAATGATACATTAACAAAGATCAAGCATCACACCAATCAATGAAACAAAAGTTAGAACAATGTTATTTATGAAAATTGTTTCAATAAATCACCAAAAAATGAACTTAATAACTTCTTTTCAGAGACTTAGTCAAAATGGCTAAGTGAGAGAAAAACAATATTGAATCCAATTTTTTGTGCCCAAATTCAACATGTTTGAAACGATCCCGATTTCCTTGCAGGGAAATCCACAGATTCGAAGTATAACGTCATAGTCCCAGGTGATCATCCCATCACATTATCAAATAACAGTCAATATCACAGTCATACATCGAATACCTGTCTTAAAGAGAGTACAAATAACATGGTTTACTTATTATTACACCGCCACTTGGCGGAATCACTCAAAGCATACAGCATCCAGAACATCATCAAGTAGAAAGGCAATGGACGTCGACTCCATCTTCTTAACCAAACTTGAGCGCACGAACAAGACCTCTAATCCTCCCAACCGTCTCCCTGGTAGTCGTATTCGGGCTCAGAACCTGTCAAACAATTATCAGTACGAATTGTACTGGCCACTGGCTCCCACCCTATGCTTTATGTTTGCTTTGTGGTAGTGGAATGCAAGGGTAAAGCAAAAAGACGTATCTGTGGCTGTAGTTTCCTATGCGAGTATGTCAAGTTTTAATAATAATTCATCAAGTTTTAACCCATCTCATCCACATGTTCTCCCATCCCATCACACACATCTCACCACTCTCACACTCTCTAGGCGACAAGGATGACTCCCACTCATACCTTGCCTCATCGGGCAAAGCCGAAACCCAACACAAGAACCTAGGGGGAGAGAAGAAAGGACTCCACTCACTAATCAAGGGAAGCGTAGGTCATAGGAATGTCCATATCCGAGGGCACGGTTATACATATAGATCGATCAACTCTACAGAGCATGTACACCTAGAACCACAAGATCACCATCATCGGTGATGCCTCGCCTAGGCTGATACCAGGCTACCTTACAACCGGTGTGATGCCACCCTAACACTCAGCCCTAGGCCACCCCGAAGTCCATCGAAACACTAAGTCTGTGAGATGTAGTACCGGGCCCCAGAGGTCACTACGTTGTCTTACGAGGGTGTGGGCCACACGCCCGTACCTCCCTACACTATCCACATCCAACCTAGTAGTAGTGGCACCATCCTCAGCATATGTCCCCCGCCCATTCAGAGACGAGTGGCATGCGTGTAGGGTCCTATGATACAGTTCTCTCGACATACTAGTCCTTAGGGGGACCGAACATGATATCTTCTCAAAGGGGATAACCAACACCCTGTGCCTCAATGGCACCTCCATCCCAGGGCTTCACCCCACAAAGACACTCCACCCTAGGATCTTCTCATCTCATATGCACCCGCCACAGGTACCTCTCGTAGGAGATGCCCAGGTCGTACCCCCTGGCAAGACTCGTCCAACGACTCATCGTAAGATCCTGCCCAATCGACTCAACCCTCACCACACACCCAAAACACATGCCAAGATCTCCCCAGTTGTTACCACATTACCGACACCTAGTGCCTTAACCACTCACATACAATCCTCCACCAAGCATCACATCATAGATATAATGCGTAGTATAAGCAATAGCAAGTAAGTAAGTGAGCGTCTAACCTAACAATGAGTGTGCAGGGGTATAGGTTGTGACAAGGTAATGGCTCACAAGCAATTCTACCATGCAACCTATCATAGATCATTTGCATAAAAGTAAAGCACTAGCATCTATATTGTAGCATATCTAATAGGTTTCTATGAGGTTGGGTGGGATGTGGCACCTGGCAAATCGTCTCCAAGCTCCTCAGTGTAGTCAGGGTCATGCTCCTCAGTCCGTGGCTCCTCCGGGTCTGTCAAACAAAATGTATAGCCATGATAAGCGACTCCTATAGATGATCACAAAGAAGCAATAGAAATTCAAAAGATCCAAATGCACTCAAACACAAGCCTATGACGTAGAGCTCATTTTTAGAAAAATTTGGGCACTTGTTTCATATTTTTCTGAGGTAGTATAACTTTTCTATGAATTTTCTAAGTTTACATCATTTTCTAAAAAAGAAAACGAAAATCCAGGGCTTGAGATGTGGCAACACGGGATTGGGCGAGGCGGATCCAGTCGCTGATAAGTGGGACCAGGTCCACAGTCAACGTTGACCGGGCTCGGGCTGGATATTGGGCTGAATTGGGCCAGTCTAGGCCGCCCGGGCCCGGACACGTGTCACCCAGGCAGGCAGCCATGTGGCGCAGCTGGGCTCCTACTGGGCTTGGTCTACACGTGCGGCTCACGGTGGTTCGGGCGGCGTGGGTCTATGGACCACAGAGAGGGTCCATGGTGGACGTCGTCCATGCCTCCCTCTCCTCTCTATGGTTCACAGTGCATCGAGTGCAGGGAAGGTCGCTGGGAAGGGGCTTGTCTTCCCGCTCGCGCTCGCCGGCGACGAAGTCACCCGTCAAGGCTCGGTGGGGTCGCTACGGCCTCCTAGGGCCTCTATGGGCTAGTGCAGGCATGGTGGGGTGATAAAGGTGGCACCTTGGCCACCGATGAGGTCTGACAGTGGGGCACGGTGGCAACACGGGCTCAGCGGTGTGGTAACGGTGCAGCGAGCACGCGAGACACGCTCGACGTAGCCGTTGGGGTTCCCATTGGCTCCGTGGGGTCAAAAGGGGCTCAGGCGGCGGCTATGGTCTCCTCGATGCCGGCCACGATGGCGGTGGGGGCGATGCATGGGGTCTAGCCAAATTGGCCGCTTAGGGTTAAAAAGGGGCGGCTTTTTACCTAATTGGGGTCACCAGGGTGCTGTAGGAGGCGGCGCTGGTGACCAGAGTCCACGACGGAGTCCGCAGCGAGGTGGTGGACACGACGGAGCTTTGGCGAGCTCTAGGCTCTAAGGAATCTAGGGGTAGGGCAGGCCCTATGCTCATCCACCTACATGGCTACGTTCGTAGGGTAACGACGGACATCATCGGCCCCTCCTTGCATCGCGAGGCAGCCAGGATCGGTGAGAACACGGTGGTAGCATGGGAGGCGTGTGGCTTCGGTGAGGCAGAACACGACCAGTGGCTCTTGAGGGTCTCCCTCCCCTTCCATCTAGAGCACGTCATGTCCCTCGTCAAGACAAATCTCACTGGGGTGGTCGTTTTACCTCTACCGGCTGGAGGTGGCCGGAACAGGGTGGCGATACGGCGGACGCCGACCATGGCGACCGCGACTGGTGCGACATGTAGGCGCTGGCATTCCCGAGCACCAGTGGCTCGGTAGGGCCAGGCCTTGGCTCGTGTGTGTGTGTAGTGCATCGCAAAGGTGAAAAGACCGTCCTTTGGCCCTCCCAAAGGGGAGAACACGACGGCGTGACTTGGCGTGTCCATGGTAGTGAGGTACATGGCAAGCAGAGGAAGCGGCGGCTCACCATGAGGCATGGGGTGGTAGGCTAGCAGTGAGGTGACGAGGCGGGGTTGTGTGTGTAGTGCATCATGATGGCGAAAGGACCGGCCTTTGGCCCTCCCAAGGGGGAGAACACGACGGCACGACATGGCGTGTCCACGGCGGTGAGATACATGGTGAGCAGAGGAAGCGGTGGCTCACCGTGGGGCTTGGGGCGGTAGGCTAGCAGTGCGGTGATGAGGCAGGGCTGTGGCGAGGTGGTATAGTGTCGTGCCGAGCAGCTACACCGACGTAGCCGATCGGGTGGCGTCTCCGGCTCCGGTATCGTCTTCGCGGCAGCGATCAGCTCTGGCGAGCAGCGCTCCCTTCCCTCCTTCTCCTCCTCCCTTTCTCTCCTTCCCTTCTGGCTTGGTGCGGTTCGTGTGTTGCCACCGAGTGCCGGCGGGGTGGATGGGAGAGGGGCTAGGGCATCAGAGGGGGTTTTATATCCCAAGCTCACCCATGGCGGGCAGCGGACGGTGGGGAGTAGTGCGGGGACACGTGTACGGCGATCGGGTGGCCTGGGTTAGGGTTCTCGGGTTCGACGGGAGTGCGGGGGTGCCTTGGCACTCCCGTTTTCATTCAGCGGCCAGTCAAGGGTGTTGTACGACGGTGGCAGGCGCAGCTGTGAGAGGCACGTGCCATGGCGCTCGCGTCGTCATCTTGTCGCGATGCGAGTTGGGGCAGGCGGGGTGGCACATATTGGTGACATGGCAGGCATCTGCACGTGTACGGGGCAAGGGGCAGGGGCACGAAAGGCTGGCACGACGAGCGACGGGGCGCGGTGCTCTGTTTTGCCTAAAATAGAGAGGGAAGCGAGGGTAGGGGATGACAGGCAGGGTCGGGCTGTCAGTGGCAGGGCAGAAGCGACGGGCGGCGTTGGCGGGACGCGGGCGGGCGGGCGTGGCATGGGCTAGTACTGGGCCGACTCGTCCATGAGCGGGCGCGAGCGCGAGCGCGGGAGCACAGACACGGTGCTGGGCCGCGGCGGCTAGCTGGGCTGGGTGGGCGAAGTAGGCCGGCGGGCGGTGCGCGCACGAGAGGAGCTGGCGGCTGCTTGCTGGGCTGCTTTCCTTTTTTATTTTCCTCCCTTTTCCAATTCCTTTTCTATTTCTATTTCTATTTCCATACTACACCTAGGGCTCCTATGCATGTATACATGTGTTGCTAACATATATACATCCTAGTCGGGTCCACTAGAGGTCATCTAGGGCTTTAGGGTCCGCGCCAAAGGTTGGCAACACACACACAACAGTTTGTTGAAAGGTTTAATTGATTTTATTGCATCACATAAAATCATAAAGAAGCAACTCACAAGTGGAATTAAAATGCAAAATGCTCAACCATGCTAACTTGGGTTCTACTTGTGCAACTACATGGGTGATTTCCTAGTATGCACACTCACCATGCATGGGTTTTGTTAGAAGAATTTTTAAGTTCGAATTTTTTGTTATTGAAAAACCTGGGTTGTCACAATGTTTGACTTGAAACACAAACAGACTTTTATTCTATACTACAAAGAACACTTTAAACAACAAGGTTTATTTTAGCAACATTTTAATTGTTTAAGCAAATTCATTTATATAAATTCACAAAGTTTCTTAATCACTATTATTAACATCATTTCATGTAACATAAGAAACACCACATATGTAACAGAAGAATGCTATGATTGAAACATGAAGTGCATTTATGCCACAATGCTTGGTAATTATGCTTGATGATTATGCTTCATGATGAACATGATCAAGTTTTTAATTGTTTCTTAACATCTAGGATGTTACACCCGTCGACTCGTCTGCCCCATTCTGAGGGGGTCCTTTAGGACCATGACATCCCCCCTTCTCCACTCAGCTCGTCCCATGAGCCGGATCATTAGCTAGAGCTTGAGCCCTGTAGGTGGTGGAGCTGATCGTCTGGCTCACAAGAATTAGTGCAGGTGGATCCCCTATTGTGTATCATAACGCATGAATTAGTGCACTTTCTTTTGCCTCACAAGAACGAGCACACGGTCTACCATAGAATGAACAAACTGGAGGCATTATTGCAAATGGCCTAGGACCTGAAACAAAATTCAAGGTACCCTACATTCCTTATCTCATGGGCCTTGAACTTGTATAGTACCAGTGGTAACCAAGCTGCTCCCCAGCTTAAATTACAATGGCTTGGAAGCCACACGCGGCGTACATTGAATCATCAAATAGACTCTGCAAGTGGTGTCAACAAATAGAATGTGAGTAATGTTGAATGGAAAAATTATACACACACACGCCACACCTACTTGATTGCGCCACAACTGGATTGCCCTCCTGTAATGCTTGACACCAGATGGATGAGAAGTCAGGAATTATGTACCATTGCAAACATGGACCGAGGGGTGTAAGCTTTTTTTTGAGTAAAACCAAGGAGCATAAGTGAAAAACTAGCAAAGGGAAACGGACGTGGCACGCACGGCCCACGGTGTGTAAGCGTAATGGTGGGCCGGGTCAACACCACCCGAAGTCCGCGCGCGCGGGAACGGCAGGGCTGTGGCCTGTGTCTGGCTGGGTCGCCAAGACACAGGTGAAGGGAAAGGGCCCCAGCGGGAATGGCAGGGCCCGCGCGGCCGACCGAAGGCCGAAGCCATGCATGTATCTAGTACGTACTCTAGACTACACATGCACATGCTGCAGCAGTGCAGTGCAGTGCAGAGAGAGAGAGAGAGAGAGAAGAGGGTAGCTAGGCTGGTGGGGCGGCCACGCCCGCCTGCGCCTGCGCCTGCGCCTGCGCCGCACTGTGCAGAGAGTGGGGCAGGCCTGTGAGAGCGCTATTACTACATTCCCGTTGCTTTCGCTGAGGTACGTACTACCCTAGCCACCCTTGAATCCCGGCGCAGATCAGCCCCTGGCCGCCAGACCGCACGTCTGAGGAGTGTGTCTGACCACTGATCACCCAGCCACCCCACCCGGCTGCTGCTAGCTGCATGCATGCGTTGCGACGACGGACTTAATCCACTGTACGCAATTTAATGTCCACCGTTGATGGGCTCAGATGAGTGGCCAGTCCTTGTGGAGAACCAACGTGCAGGGCAGCAGCTGGCCGAGGAGGACCGCCGACCAGTTGCTGTACGTTGCTCTGTTTGTCTAGACTCCTGAGGCCACACGTACGTGTGTGTCCGTAGGGGGTAGGGGCCGGGTCCCGGGTATGTATGATGAGATTCTGAAGGAGACGGGCCACGTGTCCACGTACAGAGGAGAAGACACGTGCTACTCCTCCCGCCCTAGGATTCCATTACAAACAACTTGGGAAACTCAATCGACTTTTATTTCTCTTGCAAGTAGTTAACTACTTCTCCTCCGTCAGAAACGACTTTAGCTAGCCCTAATCTAAGGGACCGAACAAGGGTTGCATTGACGGACGTAAGCAGCCCATCATCCGCGTGGACGTGGATCCTTGAAAGACGGACCGGACCTCTCCTGTATGCATGTCGGCCACACCACATGCATGCAGAACAAACTAACATTCCATTTTAATTAAGATTAGTTTAAACTGTTGGTGAAAGCTAGGCAGGCTTTCCGAACCATTTCGTTAGTTTAGTGCTGTACCCATGCAAAGCAACGCAACGCAACGCAAACACCTGCGTGCTCTGGATCGATCGGTTTTCACGCATGACATTGACACACACCTTTAACCGTCTTAATTAATAACAAGGCTGTGTGGGCTGTCTCGCTGGAGACGTGTCTCGCAGCGCAGGCCGGCGCGCGCAGCACGCAGCCAGTAGCCAGCAGCCCAGCAGCATGCATGTTTTTACTAGGGGGACGTACGACACTGACATGGAATAAAGGTTGGTCCATGCATGTGCATGCATGCAATTAGGAATCTTTGTCTCACCTACGTACGGACGCTAGCTAGCTAGCTCAAATAAACATAATCCATCGAAAGCACTACGAGAGTACTCTCTATACTACTCTAGTGGTGTACTATCATTTCCTAATCTTTTGGCCCTGATAACTAGACAGTGCAGTTAATTATTTCCAAAACGCAACAAAAAAAACTAGCTAGGGCATATATACTCGAGAGCGCGCCCTGCTATAGTAGGTTAAAAAAGAACTTTTCACTTTTACCATGGCTGGATCTCATGTCATGTGCATGGCTAGTGTATGTATGGCTTAATTTGTGAGTGCATCCATCATGCACATCGACGATCCTAATAATGCATGCAGCAAAAGCTAGGATCAGTGTCGTTTTACTACTACGTACCGATCCAAACGTCTTTGAGAGGCCAGTTTGAGCTGCTTTCATCCCATACACGGAAGTTAGTGCACATACGTACGGAGTACGACTATAGTAGCTAGTAGGAGTATAAGTTGATAACAGAAACAAAAAGTGTCACTCATGGCCGGCCGATATATATATACTCCTACATGTGCATATGGCCTCGATCGATCTGTTTGCATTGTGAGAGAGGGGGCGGCAGGAGGGACAGGAGGAATATATTTGCAAAGGCCCCCGGATTCCAAAGCGGCCACCGTACAGGCCGGCCAGCTGTGGCTTTGCTTAAAAGTGCCATTAGTTATGCAGACTAGGGCAGACACGATGATTACCGCCGGTGATGCATGCAGGTTTGAGCTACAAGCAAACCCTACCACCATATTACTATCAACAAAATGCATGCATGCATGGATGGATCATGTGGTCATGGATAGCTAGGAGGAGCAGATGGGTGCAGAGAGAGGAGTAATAAGGGAAGGAAAGGGTCCACGTCAGGGTCTCAGGGAATATTTGGGGGCCAGTGGCATTCATTCATGCGGCGAGCCATGCATGCATGCAAAGCTCTCTGCGTGCTCCCGCCCCGGCCAGCCGGCCTTGCATAGCATATGCATATGCATCGCGCTCGTCTGTGTCACTGTACTGCTGGCATCAGTATATTTACTGGCAAGTGACAAGAGTTGTGTGGTGCGTACGCTGCGCTAGTGCTGCTGACTGTACTGTACTGCATGCAAAACACTGGGCCGGGGATGGATGAAGAAATAACCACTACCGGATAACCGCTACCGGAAACGTCAACTTTGCCGAGCGTTTTGTATATTTGTCGAGTGTATTTTCTCAGGCACTCGACAAATAAGTTCTTTACCGAGTGCTACGCTAAAAACATTCAGCAAAAAAAAACACTCGGCAAAGAGGAAGTTTGCCGAGTGTCAAAAAAAACACTCGGCAAAGATGGGGTTTGCCGAGTTATTTCTTTTTTGCACTCGGCAAAGAAGTAAAAACTTTTTTCTGGGAATGAAGGAGAAGAAAAAAAATGAATTTTTTTTTTGCCGAGTGCCTAGATCTAGGACACTCGGCAAAGAAGTAAAATATTTTTTCTGGGAAAAAAAAGAGAAGAAAAAAAAGCTTCGTCGAGTGCCCAGATCTAGGACACTCGGCAAAGAAGTAATTTTTTTTCTCGGCCACACCGCCCCGCCTCCCGCCTCCTTTTTCCTGCACCCGCACCTCCCTCCTCCGCACTCCCTCCTCCTTCCTCCTCCGCACCGCACCTCCCTCCTCCTCCTTCCTCCTCCTTTTTCCCGCACCCACACCTCCCTCCTCCTCCCTCCTCCGCACCGCCCAACCTCCCTCCTCCTTTTTCCCGCACCCGCACCTCCCTCCTCCGCTCCCCCGGCGGCCAGAGCGCCCTTCTCCCCCGATGTGCTCCATCGGCGCTCGCTCCTCCCCCGAGCTGCTCCAAAGGCGGCCGACGCGCCCTCCTCCCTTGAGCTGCTCCACCAGCGGCGGCGCAACCCCGGCGGCTGACGCGCCCTTCTCCCCCATCTCCTTCTCCGATGAGCGTGGTGGCCGGATCTGCGACCGTGGTGGCCGGATCCGCGCCCATGGTGGCCGACAGGTCGCCACAGTGGCGGATCCGTGAAGGTGCATCCGGATCGAGCATGCCCCCGGAGGCCCGGCACCGCAGCCTTGGCGAGTGGCATCGCAGATCCGGTGGGATGGAGCCACCACGGCTGGATCCGGCGGAGAGGTGTCCTCCGGCGGCCGATCCGGTGGGTTGGATCCCGGTGGCGGTGGATCCGTGGATCTGACGGCGGGCTCCATGGCGGTGGCCTCTCCCCTCCCCTTCTTCTTCTCCCGGTCGACCAGCGGCTGTGGTGGTGGTGGTGGTGGCTGTGGCTGTGGTGGTGGTGGCCGGCGCACCCCAGGCGTGGATGGTGGCGGTGGGCGTGGATGGCGGCGGCGATGCTGGTGGTGCGGACGTGGATGGCGGCGTGCCTTTTTTGTTTTTATTTTGAAAAAAAAATTTGCCGAGTGTTTTTTTTTTGCACTTGGCAACGTCTTTACCGAGTGTTCGACAAAAAATACTCGGCAAACTAGCATTTACCGTTAAAGGGTTTGTCATGTGTCGGCCGAGTGTTTTTAGGGCTTCGCCGAGTGCCCCCGACACTTGGCAAAGCTTCTGGATCTGGTAGTGAACACAAGTGGCTGCAGGGGTTTTATTAAAAAGGAAAAAGTCCACATTACCTCCCTCAACTTTCAAAATTGTTCATCTTACCTCCCTGGCCCTGTTATAAGCGGTTTTGTCTTTTTCTTTTTTATTTATTTCGGCTGGATCTTTGAAAAATCATAGTAAATCACAGAAAAATCATAAAATGGAAAATCCAATTTTGTTGGACTCCACATGAGTAGATCTACACAATGAACATATAATATTGTATGCTTTAGTACAAAGTTTTTGCTGTGGCTTTAGATCTATGCTATTATGTAATTAATTGGAATAATTCAAAGCTGCAGTTTCTATGGTCCAATTTTGATGAATTTTTTATGGTGTACTAATTATTGTATGATTGAAATGTAGTAAAAATTTAATACTCATTTGATCATGTATAGCTTAGTTATAGATTTATTTATATTTAACAAGCATAAACCTAAATAAAATCTATAACTAAGTTATACATGATCCAATAAGTATGAAATTTTTACTACAGTTTAAGCATACAATAATTATCCCACCATAAAAATTTCACCATAATTGGATCATAGAAACTACAGCTATGAATTATTCCATTTAATTATAGAAAAACATAGATCTAAAGTCACATCAAAACATTGTACTAAAGCATACCATATTATATATTCACTGTGTAGATATACTCATGTGGAGTCCAACAAAATTGGATTTTCCATTTTATGATTTTTCTGTGATTTACTATGATTTTTCAAAGATTCAGCCAAAATAAATAAAAAAGAAAAAAGACAAAATTGCCTTCAAACCGCTTATAATACGGTCAGGAAGGTAAGATGAATGGTTTTAAAAATTGAGAGAGATGTTTTGCCCGGTTTTGGAGTTTGGGGAGGAAAAGCGGACATTCGCAAAATTTAAGGGAGGTAATGTAGACTTTTTACTTATTAAAAACGTCGGGCCGGCCGTGTCCTGTGTATGCTTTTCATGGGAATGTGTGGCCTTTTCTGTGCATAGTGAAGGCCATGAGTATGGACTATATATATATATATATATATATATATATATATATATATATATATATATATATATATATATATATATATATATATATATATATATATATATATATATATATATATATATATATATAGGGTAAGGCTATTCTGCAGCTGGCCATATAATAACTTATTCTATAGCCACCTTAATTTACGATAATGTTTGTATCAATTTACGATACTCGTGTTATTACAACTCGCGGTGATATTTACCATAATGTTATAGTAAATCACTTAGTAATGAGTTACTGTAGTCTCGTAAATTAGCATAGTAACTATCATAACTCAAAGTGACCACAGAATAAGTTATTCTATGGCCAGCTGCAGAACAGTAGTTTTATATATATATATACACACGCGCACTATTCTCGCCCTCAGTGCCGTTTTGATATTGTAATACCGATAATCGCTGTCGCACGCACATGTTGAGGCTAAGGTATGTTCTTCGTCATGTCGTCATCCTACAATTCTTGCCAGCTAGTGTCATTGGTCGAGTGTTATGGTCTCTTTCTTGGTGGTACTGGACTACTGATGAAAATTACTGCATGTATATGGAAGTTGGAGCCAAAATAATTAAAGTACCTTCATGGAGATACATTTTGGAGCTTGGGCCACAAAAACAATTTTTTGGAAACCACCACAAGCATGTTTTGGGTCCATGGTTGTACACATAACTCATGTACCAATTAATTGACTTTGAAATTCTAAGAGACAACGTTAACACCATCACACAATGCATTGTAGAAGTTGTACCAGTCTCTATTCACATGACATGGCATCTTTGGAGAGAGTTTTTAATGAAACAATGGATGGGGAAAAACTTTAGTATATGATATGACATGAACTTTGGAAGAACTGCTTCGAGTTGTTCATAGTGTCATTAGCTTTCTGTTAGTATAAAAACATCTTCAATATAATCAGTATTCATAAGTACTTTTGTTGGAGAGCTTGGACTTACCATAAATTAAGTGCATATGTGTTTGGAAAGGAGGTTTTAGGATACAAATTATTATATAATACCCCCATCATTTCAGATCAGTTGCCATTCTACTTTTCTTCTAAGTCAAATATTTATATCTTTGACACCATTAATTGCTACAAATTCATGCATGTTATGAAAGTATTTCTCATGAATCTAAAACCATAAATGTCATGGCATTAAAGTGTATGAATTTCTATAAATAAAATTGATGGTCAAAGATAAAAAAAAGTTCGACTTTATTAGAAACTCTGAGAGTATAATTCAACACTAACTTTGAACTAAATCCAGAAAACAGGTTAGCAAAATCTAATGCATGAGATTAAGCTCTGTAACTCCAAAGTAATTAGTGGGGCGGCTGGGGGGGCATATGCATGGCCCCTTCTGGTAACTATCGATCCTCCATTGGTGCAAACTATTGAAGGAAGTGACATGCATGCTTCAGATTCAAGAACGAACACACATGGAAGTCCTGTCAGACGTCGTACCCAAAAGAAACCGATCTCGCAAATTAATTGGTAAACAAAGCTGGGAAAAGCTAGATGAGCGTGCACACCGGACAATGAATAAACCGTACCAGTATGTAGTGCCTTGATGTGGATGCTACATATGCAATTACAAATAAAAGAACCTAAACGTTCAGTCATGTTAAGGTGTAAAGCTAGCGAACACGTTTCAGGCAGAGACAGGCATGCATAAAAGAAACCCTACGGGTTCTACTACTTGCCCTGACATTTTTGCACATCGATTGGTTGGGGATTCCGAACGATCCAATCACCAATAGACAGACAGCACAGCAAGCATGCGTATAGTAGTAGACACACGCATGCAATGCAATGGATAAAATGGCAAAGAGGACGAAATACCAAAAAAGAGCAAAAGCCATCCCAAGAAGGGGATATATAAATTGACTTTTTCCTATTTATCTATTGACAGATTATTTTTAATACTAAATCTGTCAGATTTCTATACGTTTAATTGTGTTTTAGAATTTTTGCTACAACTGTCACTTTAACAGGTTTATAGCTACTAAGTCGCATTTACAAAAAAGAAAAAAAAAATCTGACAGATTTAAACACATAAACTCAGTTGTCAACAGATAACTAGACACTCTTATATAAATTTCCATGCCCTATATATATTATTCTCCTATATACATACCTTTTGGATTTGCTTTTGGCCAGGTCTCTAGGCTCTATCTACGTAGTGAGCGCCCAGAAAAAGAAGAGGCAAACGAAGAATGAGGCACATAGCGAGGGACACCACACCATTCCCTTCGCTCGTTGATTTCAGTCAGAGCTTATCAGTCATGATACAATGTTTTTTTTTCATAATAAATTAGTCGTATAAACCAGCACAAGCGGCTTATCGAACCAGCGAGCCTTACGCATCATAGGCCATCACTGCATGCATGGAAAAATGGCGCAAAGTGCGTCTCATTTTCATAAGCGACGATGCATCACTTGCACTGACCGTGCGTCGTATGCTCGTACACAAAAGCGGAGCTAGCTAGGCAAAAGATGCTGCTTGTGTGCGTGCATGGCCCATGCATGAGTACTATATATATATTTGTACCAGCCAGCCTAGCCAGTGTATTATGTATAAATCTCTCTCATCTCTTTTAAAAATCTGTACTATGTGTGTACATGGAACTGGATGAGTACGTACGTACGGGACCCACATGCCCCTTATGGCCATGATCACCAGCAGCTTGCATGCATGTCTCAGAAAAAGATGCTACACGGCGTTTAGTATTTGTTTAGTAGTAGTATATATTCTGCTCTTCCAAAAGGTTGTATGTGCAGCTAATGACGAAGCACTCGAAGCTTGTCCCTCTTTTTTTGACTTTTGATTTGGTTGATGAGGATTAGCTAGGTGGGCTTGGAGCTTGGAGGCCTGGCCCAGATACGAATGGAGCCAGCGGGACTATTGGTCCGTTAAAGCCCACTTTAGCATAATCAAGGTGCCTGAGCTTGCTTTGATGCCCGTGGAATGTGCCTGTTTGCAACTTTTCACTTCAGAAATCACACTGCTATGTTTTGACTTAGGACGACCCTCTCGTCGTTGATCTCACAAATATATTTGACAGGTGAAAATTACTTTCTCCTGGTGGAGCAAAAGGAGGGTTTAATTATTCCATTGTTCCTTTATTTGAAAGTCCAGCAAGTATGGATGCGTTATACTCCACTGTTATACACTGAATATATGATTGCATTGATTTGATAAGCATTTGTAATCTAGGTCTAAGAAGTCTCTAGTTCTATCAGACATTACAGCAGTCAAAATGCTGCAGGTGTGCTGCTTGCAAATATAGAAATGGACATGTGAATCCAGTGGCACCTCAATTTTTCGTGTTCGTTTCAGATGGCTTTAAGCCACAGCAGCTGTTAGGACAGTGTATTACTGAGAAAGAGCATAGTAAAAAGCTGCATCTACAAAGCAACTACCGATATTTTTTTATCGATTCATATGCGTTTTTGACTGGTTCCGAAACGTTGGATCTTGCGGCATGTCTAGCATTTTGGGGTTGGTTGTTGGATTCGGCATAAGAACTGCACTTTGGCTCCGGCGTTCGAGGAAAGCCATTAGGGAAGAAGAGATGGAAGAATCTGGAGAAGAATATTATGTATTTTTATTTTAAATTTTTTCATATGTAATTTGGGGACGAACTGTGCCGATATTTTTTCAATATAGTCTCCCTTTCCTTCGGAAAAAAAGCTGCAGCTGCAGCACCTACTTTAGTGGAAAGAGCAGCATTGGGCTGACCTAAAGACTCTGTTTGGCATATATTTTAGTATTTTATTAAAAAATAATTATCTATTTTCTTTAGGCAGTAGTGCAAAGTAAGCATTTTCTCTGATTATTAACTATATTTTATACTCCCTCCATCCCAAATTATGTCATTCTAAGAATCTTGGAAAGTCAAAGCACCTTAAGTTTGACCAAATTTATATGATAAGATAATAATATTTATGATACAAACTAAGTATCATTTGGTTCTTCATTAATTATATTTTTATAGTATATCTATTTGATGTCATAAATCTTTGTAATTCTTTCTATAGTTTTAGTCAAGCTTGAGATGTTTTGACTCTACAATATTCTTGAAAATGACTTATAATTTGGATAGGAGTAGTCAGTGTAGCAAATTTCCAAAACAGAACCACTCATCGACACGAGGGCATCGGCATACACACGAGATGTTGCATGTCAAGCCTACTACTTCTACCCATATCATCAATCAAAAATCAAAGAGAGAGAGAGAGAAAAAAATCTACAACCCATAGATGGGTAGATTCATGGTACGAATGAGACGACCCTACCGCCCATAGGCCAAAAAACAGCCCGCTGATAGAAGCAACGAAAGGAGGGTGCATAGGCAGAGCTGGCTGCTGATGGCGGCGAATATGCCAAATCTGTTAGTCGCTGAATTCTCACTCTTGGAAGTAGCAGAATTCTTACTCTCATCGAGAGATGCCATCGCGGCGCGCCATGCCGCGTGTCTCTCGGCCTCTGCATACGACCGAGGCTCGCCGTCGTCACACGCAAGGTGCAATTGCGCCTCCAGGTCATGAGGCACCGGTCCCGACACCGGCTGGTCACCGAGAAGGTTCTCCATCGTACGGTACCGCAATGGCTCGCCGTCGTGGTACGCGTCGATGCGCTCCTCGTCGTGAGAGAGCGCAGTAGCGAGCTCAACCGGGTTGTGCTCGACACGAGCTAGAGTAGACGTACCCGGAGAGGTGCCTGTCGATGCTGGAGTGCGTGGCATTACCGGCTGTGGTGGAGCCGGCGAAGAACTCATCGCAGTCGAGGTCTTGACTAGAGAGCGTGGTGCTGTCGGATTAGCAGGCGCCGGGGTCGGTGGAGGCTCGGGGAGTGGGGTAGACGCGCTCGCCGAAGAAGAGCTGCCTACTCCCCCAGCTCCCTCGAAGTGGACGTACTCGACAATGAAGTCATCGTACGTCGAAGCCGAGCCATCGTCCACCGCCTTGTCCCACGCCCAACCTCGCCCTTCGTCGAACACAATGTCGCACGCCGTGCGCACACGCTGTGTCTTCGGGTCGAGGATGTGGTAGGCCTTCGAGCCCTCCGCGTAGCCGATGAACACTCCCGGAGTGCTCCTATCGTCGAGCTTGCTGATGTGGCCAAGCTCCTTGGCGAACGCGAGGCAGCCGAAGACCCGTAGGTGGGAGACCGTCGGCTTGCGCCCATGCCAAGCCTCGTACGGCGTCCTGCCGTCGAGCGCCTTGGTAGGCGAGCGGTTGAGGATGTAGACGGCCGTCACCACCGCCTCTCCCCAGAAGACAGCCGGCATCCCCCTCTGCTTGAGGAGGGCCCGAGCCATCCATACAACCGTCTGGTTGCACCGCTCGACGACGCCGTTCTGCTGCGGGCTGTACGGCGCGGAGTAGTGGCGCTGAATGCCCTCATCAGCGTAGTACGACGCGAATTCAGCCGCCGTGAATTCACCGCCGTTGTCGGTCGCGTTAAAGACCTGTGCAGCTGGCGGGCCGTGCCGCCTCGCAGCGACTGCTGCTGCAGCGCTGATGGCGTCCGCAGCCTCTCCCTTGCTGCCGAGGACCATCACCCACATATAGCGGGAGAGGTCGTCAACGAGCAGCAGGAAGTAGCGTCGTCCTCCCGGTGTGGCCGGTGTCACCAGGCCACACAAGTCCCCGTGCACAAGCTCGAGCCTCTCCTTGGCTCGAAAGCTAGCTCGCTGTGAAAAGGGGAGTCGCCTCTGCTTCATCAACACGCAGACGTCACAGAGCTGCTCCACATGGTCGAGGCACGGCAGGCCTCGCACCATCTCCGTGGCACTGAGCCGCTTCAGGGCCTCAAAGTGAAGGTGCCCAAAACGCTAGTGCCACTGCCACGCCTCATCGTCCCGACGAGCAGCGAGACAGAGGGGTTGTGCCACCTGCACGTTAAGGACGTAGAGTCGATTTGCGCTTCTAGATACCTTGGCAAGAAGGCGACGACGACGATCCCAAATCCTCATGACTCCGTCCTCAACCACCACGCGCGAACCGTTCTCATCCAGCTGTCCCAAGCTGATGATGGAGTTCCTCAACGCGGGGATGTAGTAGACTCCGGTGAGCAGCCTATGCTCACTAGACACGGTGGTGAAGATGACGGAGCCGACTCCCTTGATCTCCACGCCGGAGGCATCCCCAAACTTGACGGAGCCTCGGACGCTAGAGTCAAGCTTGGTGAAGAACTCCCGTCGACCGGTCATGTGATGGGTGGCGCTGGTGTCGAGGCACCACCCGTCAGTCTTGTCGTTGTCGGAGCTATCGCCGAGGAGGGCATGTGCTTTTGGCTCGTCAAGGTGGAGGAGAGCCGCTGCGGCCGGTGCCACTAGAGGTAGCTCGATGCTGGCATGTGCCATGAACAGAGCCGGCTCATCCTCCTCCGCATGTGCGACGTGGGCCTGGCCGCGTCGTGGCTGTCGACAGTCCTTGGCCCAATGGCCAAGCTGGGTGCAGTTGCGGCAGGTGTCATCTCGTGCCGGCTTGTGCCTGCCGGCGGCGCCGCCCTGGGTGCCTTCGCGGGCATCACCCTCGGCACGTCCTCGCGCCCCGGCCTAGGCGTCTCTACGCGCCTTGCACGGATTGCCACGCTTGTGGCCGCCTGTCGCGGAAGAAGGCTCCCCCTTCCTCCGGTCACCTTGGCTGGCAAGCCACTGCTCCCGAGTGAGAAGGAGCTTCCCGCCAGTGGTGATGGGCCTCGAGAGGGACTGTGGCTCATCAATGTCGACGACCTTGAGGCGACCTATTGCCTCCTCGATCGACATCGTGGAGAGATCCAGCAGAGACTCGATCGAGCGAGCCATCTGCTTGTACTTCTCGGGAACGCAGCGAAAGAGCTTTTCGACAGCTCTCTCCTCACCGTAGGTGTCGTCGCCGAACTGCACCATCTTCTGCAATGAAGTGTTGAGATGGAGAGCAAAGTCATCAACGTCCTCACCTGGCTTGAAGGCCATGTTCTCCCACTCCTTGCGAAGTGCCTGTAGTGTGGACTTGCGGGCGCGGTCGCTGCCGATGCGTGCCGCAGCGATGGCGTCCCAAGCCTCCTTGGCAGTCCACTTGCTGGTAAGCGAGAATTGCATCTCGGGCGGGACTGCAGCGATGAAAACATCCAGCGCCTATCGATCTAGGTCATAGTCGACATCGTCGTACCGGACTGCCTCCCACATGTGCCGCACTTGGAGCTTTACCCTCATCACCGCAGCCCACTCGACGTAGTTGGTCTTGGTAAGGGTAGGCCACCCACCGCCGGGATCGACGTCCCTGACAACAGCCTGGAGCCCGTGGTAACCATGGTACCGATCCGGGAGAGAGAGCCACCCGCCTGTGAAGGCCGCGCTCTCCATCGACCCGTCGGTGATCGATCCGGAGAGAGAGCCACGCCGCGCTGTGAAGGCGCGCTCTCCATCGACCCGTCCGCCACCGTTGTTGCGGCGTGCCTCCCTCCAGAGCGCGCCGCCGCCGCGCGCGCCTCTCGAGAGCGCCCCAAGCGTCCGCGCCGTTGCCGCGCCGCCGCGCGGCGCTCGTGGGCGTCTTGTGGCCATCGCGCCCCAGCGCGCTGCCGCCTCCCTCTCTAGCAGCTCGAGGTCCGCGTCGTCGGTGTCGTCGTGAAATGGGCTGCCGATCTTTCGCCGCCATGAACCTCGACCTCATTGCCGCTGCACGCCGCCGTGCATGATCGCCGCCATTGCCTCCGCCTCTCGCTCTAGGCCGCTGCCGGCTCCGCCATTGCCGGGACTCGACGCCTGCTTGCTGTCGCCGCGGTGGTCTCTGCCGCCGCTTCGCTCGCGTTCCTCTGCAGTGGCAAGTTCGGCCCTCTGCCGACGCTTGGCGTGCTCGAGGCGACCGCGCCAAACCGCCTCTGAACAACACGACCACTTGGGGGGGCTACTGCGTGGGGAGAGGGCTGCTTCAGAGGAGCTGCTGCTCATCTGAGCAGATGGGGAGGGGTGAGCAGGAGCGACCGGAGCTGCTGCTGCTCGCAGCTGGGGCTGTTGTGTGGCTGGGAAAGGAGATGAGCAGGAGATGCTCAGGCTACAGGATAGTACGGCTCCGATACCAGTTGTTAGTCGCTGAATTCTCACTCTTGAAAGTAGCAGAATTCTTACTCTCATCGAGAGAGGATAACACTAAAAGTTGGGACAATTTTCTTATTTATTTCTCAATGTCATACCAACCTGAGGGGTTGGGGTTATATATTTATAGGCTGCTAGCCAGCCAAGCATATATCAAAATACTAGTCTAAGATGCTAATCTAATATGCTAATATGCTATCCTATCTAAGATGCTGTCCTGTAGTCTAAAATACTGTCCTCTAAAATACTGTCCTAAAAACAAAAAAATAGGCACAAAAACCATGTGAGCAACACAGCCATACAAAGACCAGCCACACGTGACACTTATCCATCAAAATCCTCCTCAGGTCTCGATGGCCCTGCGCTCCCCGGAGCTGCGGTGGCTCGGCTCGCTCACGCGGCCCGGCCGCCTCGCTCCATCCCCACTCGCGGCGCTCGCCTCCCCACGGCGCCGCCGCCGCGCACCGTCCCCGTCGCAGCCCCCTTCTTCGTCCACCCCATCTACCGCCCCCGCATCCGTCGGTAAGTGTCCTCTCCGCCGTTCTCGCTGTCGGTCCAGTGGTGACGGCGAAATGCTATCATTGCTTTTCTTACCTGGTGGGCGCTGGCCGTTGGGCATTCCCTGCAGGTGTGCCGGGAGCGGAGGGGTTGGACGGGCCGGAGTGGAAGAAGGTCAGTGCCAAGCGGTTCGGGATCAAGGAGTCCATGATCCCCGCAGAGGCCTGGAACGTACTACACCGCCTACGCAGCAGAGGTGCGTCCCCCACCTCGATGGCCCTGCTAGTGTTTAGTTTGTTGTCGTGCCGGATCCTGAAACGTCACTGTTGGAGTTGGATTTCAGTCGAGATCCTGCCATTGAACTAGTGGGTTCAGCCCTTTGTTTGAGGGCACAATTATACTTAGTTACGGGTCAAATGTCGGAAGAAATGCTGACTGGATTGAACACTCAACTCATAGCCTCATATATATAGAATCAAAGATAATAGTTGTGTTTTACTTAACTAGGATACAAACAATCTATTATTACTGCAAATGAACGTACCTCTTGCTTCTGCAAGCAAATTTGAGTAGTTTGGATAAAATCACATTTCAGAGTGAAACATGTATGGCATACTTTATTTGTGAAAGATATAAATGTGATTACAGGAGAAATGGCTAATCGGATAGGGAAATGCAAAACCATATTTGTACCCTGTTGAGTATTAGTAGTCAATCAATACAGCTAATAAGATATGTATGATATTTCAATTCCAATTGAAAGAAGAAATTCCACTATCTCTCAAACGAAATGAGATTTTTGAACTCCTATATCACAGAGTTCCATTGATGCCTAAGGGGGTTTTCCTCAAACGCAATTGGAACTAGAATAGGCTGCAAGAATGAAAGAGTCAATCTATCTTAGTCAAGGCGCTCGCTCTGCCACAAACGGATGGGCAGGGACTGAAACAGCTTTGGGAGCTAGGCTACCAAGAAAAGAAGTGTTTCAACTTTAATGCTTTATTTTTGTTTGATTGCTGCAATGCAAGAAAAACAATTGCTTTGGACCCGAGTTCGTGAGTCAAAGGCGTGGCAAGAGAGCGAGTTTGACTTGAGAATGATCCACAAGTGAAGGACTGATCCTTAACGCCAGTACTGTTGCAAGACTGGTACTTGGTGGCTCACGAGCAACATATAGAGTTGTTCCTGATTCTTTGATTTGATGCACATCTTCCGCTTTTGCTACAAGGGATAGGACTGTGCGCATGAACGATATCAGGGATGCAGAAAAGGTCTTAGTATGGCAACAGATAATAGTTGCATTTTACTTAACTAGAATAGAAACAATCTATTATCTATACTGCAACAGATGTATCTATTGCTTCTGCAAGCAAATTGTAGTAGTTTGGATAAAATCACATTTGAGAGTGAAACATGTATGGCATACTTTATTTTGTGAAAGATAATAAGATATAAATGTGAAAGATATACTTTATTTTGAAGGGCAGGCCTGGTGCAGTGGTGAGAGTTGTCTCGCTGAGTCACCAGGTCACGGGTTCAAAGCAACCTCTCCGCAGATTTTGTGGGGGGAAGGCTTGCCTCGGTTTTTCCCTTCCCTAGACCCCACACATGTGGGAGCCTCCGGCACTGGGTCTACCCTATATAAATGTGATTACAGGAGAAATGGCTAATTGGATAGAAATGCAAAACCATATTTGTATCCTATTGGGTGCTAGTAGTCGATTAATACAGCCAATCAAATATGTATGATATTTCAATTCCATTGTATTTTCCTCTCTCTCATCTTTTAATTAGGTGCTTGAATAGCCTTTGTTGTTGCTGGTTCATTGCATTACTGGTTTTGCTGATATGTTTCACCTTTTTGTGCAGGATATGATGTGTACCTTGTTGGTGGTTGTGTTCGAGATCTCATAATGAAGAAGACACCAAAAGATTTCGACATAATAACAACAGCTGATCTTAGGCAGGTTATAACTCAAATTAACAAGGATGTTATCATGATGTAGTGGTATTACTGGAATGAAAGTCTACTCATGTTTTGAGGCATCATGTGTTGGAGCTATTGTTTCACTGAAATGCGTAGATATTTTAAGTTTGCTGTCATAATTTTGCAGATAGCAGGTACTACTTTGTTGCAAAAGAAATATGGCATATATGATGCAGATTTGTGATTGATTTGCTGCTTATAACCGACAGAGTTACTTTTAGTGTATTGAGTGCAAAGTTTCACTTTTCAAATGAAGATAAACTTTGATTATGTATATTGTATGTACACGTTCTCGAAACTGTACATTAAAGTTTGGTTACGGTGTTGCTCTGAACTTCACTGTTCATGTGCTGCTAATAATAACCTAAAGCCTGTTTGTCCCAAACACAGTGAAACTACTTGGTAGCTTTATATTTAAGTTTTTTAAATGGTACATACTGTACAGTACCTAGTCATTTCAATGGTGTCAAAGTGATGGTGTCTAGATGTGAGGATGCCTTGCTTGGAAACAATGATCTTGGTTTACTTACACTTACACTTTTGCTCTTTATAGATTTCAGTATATTCTTATGGTCCCTTTTTTTGTGGTGACAATAATTCATATCAGACAATCCTGAATACCTTACATAAGTGTGAGATATTGGTGAACCATCAATTTTGCATTCTCTAGCATCTATGTGATGGCATTTTGGGAGTCCACAGACTGACATAAATGATTTTAGTCTTGTAAAACATATGTTTGATATGGATGCGATTCTATATGAAAAGAGATAATTGGATGTGGCCCTATGTAGAAGAGACATTACTATCAGTATATGGCATATCTACCAGTGCCAAATAAAGTTACCAAGTGTGTATGCTTGTTTAAATTTTCCCTACTTGTGCAATGCTTCTTTGTTTATTAACGTGTCGATATTTTGGGTAAAAGAAATACCTTTTGCGTAGTTCAGCGCAGTGGTGATTGATTCATTCTGTTTGTGAAGTTTCCATATTCAGAATTGTTAGTTGAGATGCCAGAGAAGATACTCCCTCTGTCCCTGAAAGAATCAATTCCTAGCAACTTTAGGACAGATTAGCAAAGAAGAGAAAAGACTTTACTGCCCCTCATTAACCGGAGCCGTTAATAGCATTATTTGGAGCACCCAATGCAATGTTAAATGTTGTCGTCCCATCTTCTTGCTCCCATGACCGTCACTGTGTGGAGAGGATGGATTAAAAGCACCTGAGTGCCATCATTGCAGGGCTGCAGGCTCGGGAATTTAGGAGGCAAAGAGCCGTGGTTGAGTGAGATAGATGGGCTCTGTTAAATGCGGCAGCGACCACGAGGTAGATTAATGTGCGTGGATGGATGTTCGAACCCAGAGATTGATTCTTTTAGGGACAAATATTTGGGCTAGGAATTCATTCTTTCAGGGACAGAGGGAGTATTGCTTATACAATGTGTTTGTGCCAATTAAAATTATTGTTATTATTTTAAACTCTGCAGGTGAAAGACACTTTCTCAGGATCAGCTGTTATAGTAGGAAGGCGTTTCCCCATATGCCATGTACATGAGAACAATTCCATCGTTGAGGTTCGTGCAACTTTTACTGATTGTAAATTTTAGCACCCTCTGCACAACACAGACCTATAGTCGTCAGCTACATCTTGCTAAACTGCACACTTCATTGTTGGCATTTGTTGAATCAAATTTTCCTTTTGCACTGGAGTGGGCAACTAGCAAGATATATCTAAAGTCCTTATTTGCAGGTGTCAAGTTTTTATACTAGTGCAAAGGGGTCAATTGGTAGCCAGATTTACAATTCAAAGAGCCAAAATTGTAGCAAGAATGATTTTGTTCGCTGGAAGAACTGCCAAGGGAGGGATTTCACAATTAATGGGTTAGTACTTCTGTACTTTCATCAAATGTGAAGCATACCATATTGCAGGTTGTGCTATTTTTTTCTTGGAAATATGCAGGTTAATGTTCAACCCATATTCAGAAAAAATCTATGATTACTTGGGAGGCATTGAAGATATTAAGAAAGCTAAGGTCTGTGTTACTTATTTGTTTCATAGTTGCCCTGTTCGACAATCTTTTTCTGCGCTCATTTTGCAGTTTTCTCCCTTTAACAGGTTCGGACTGTAATTCCTGCTGGCACTTCGTTCCAGGAGGACTGTGGTCAGTATCCAAAGTTCAACCATTTCATTTATTATAGTTCTACTTTTTGTGTGTGATCATTGTCATTAATGCGATCATGTAATTAACAGCCCGTATTCTACGTGCAATCAGAATTGCAGCTCGTTTAGGGTTTAGCTTCCCCAAAGAAACAGCTTATTATGTGAGAACGCTTGCTTACTCAGTGGCAAGACTTGACAAGGTCTGATTCTGACATGGACAATGTGGTTTCGTTATATCAATGATTTTGGCTTCTCTAAAGAACCACAATGAAGTAGCTTATATGTTTGCCTCTTTGATGTAATTTATTTTCATGCAATTTTACAGGGAAGGATACTCATGGAGATGAACTATATGCTTGCTTATGGTTCAGCTGAAGCTTCTTTAAGGTTGCTGTGGAGGTTTGGCCTCCTTGAACATTTGTTGCCCTTTCAGGTAAACTCATGGCCAGGAAAACAAACATATCTTGAAAATCAAGTATTTGTAGAGTTTTTGTTATTGTGCTGACTAAATGATTTGACCGGACTGTACAGGCAGCATATTTCTCGTCGACTCGTTTTAAGAGGAAGGATAAAGGAACTAATATGCTACTTGTAAGTTTTATTTTGGTACAGTTTACTGCTGTTATGTAGATTGAAAGGAACTTAAAATCTTCAATTGACATGCTGTCATTGTTCGCCTAAACGCGTTTAAACGGCCGTCTACACGCGTTTAAACGCTAAACAGTGGGTTCTCGTTCCGTTTAGACCCTAGTCACTGAATTAAACGCTAAACCGTTTAAACGGTCAAAAAACGGTTTAAACGATGGTATTAAACGGTGATTAAACACGTGTAATGGCCAAAACATGCGTTTAAATGGCCGTTTAGGCGATAAACTATGAAAGTTAGGGTGCTAGACGAACTTTTTGGGTTGGTGAAATTGGGGTTGCATGTGTGGTGGGGAAATTTTGGTGCCACCTAAATCATGTCCATATGACTATGTGTACGATTATATGTATAACCGTTTATTGTTTATGTCAAGTTGTGCAATTATGTTGAAGCCTTAAATTGCACTTAAATTTTGTATAGGAAATTATAATTTTATATGTATATTTACTGCTACAGTGCAGATCGTTTAAACCGTCTAGTCAGTCGTCTAAACCGTCTAAACGCTAAACGGAGGGTGGCTGACCGTTTAGCGTCTAGGATAACATTGCATGCTGTAAAGATGAAATAAAAATTTAAGTTTATTCTCCTTTTGTTCTCTGCCCTGCTTTCCAGAGCAGAATATTTTGTCATGTTCACTATGAATCTTTGATGTATTATCATTTTTAATGTTCATCAGTCTCTTAGCTCCTAGAATTATAACTAATCGAAGTTTGCAATCAGTGTCATTTAAATTTGAATGAATATTAGGACTTGTTGCAAGTTTTGATGGTTTCAGGGCAAGATGTTCTTTGTGTCTGATATGGCTAGAGCAACAGTCTACAATTGCATTTCCTTTGTTTTGTTGCTGTGCATCGTTTTTTAATGGAGCTTTTGTTGCTGATTAATTTTATTTATTTAGCTGGTTGGTTTTCCCATTAAGTTAACTATGTTTCATTCGATCTCTTTGTGCAGGTCTTATTTTCTAAGCTGGATAATTTTCTTGCACCTAATAGGCCATGTCATAATAGTCTATGGTGAGTTGAATTATCCAACCTGTTAGTGGCAGACAAGGAAATTTTTTACGTTGTTCTATTTCTAGCTGATGTGGACTCTTTTACATTATTGAAAATGAAGTAATTTAGGTAGTTTTGTTATTCCCCAGCATGTTCAACTTGCTTGTTACTGCTACAGGATAAGCCTTTTAGCCTTTCATGAAGCATTGGCACGCAAACCATGTGACCCTTTGGTAGTGGCTACTTTTGCACTAGCCTTCTACCTGGGAGGTGATATGTCTTTGGCAGTGGATATCGGAAAATCAATCAACCGGCAACATGATACTGGATTTCGAGAGCTCTTAGAACCCAAAGTCTGGACTGATAAGCATTTGGCAGGTGAAGTACGAAGCTTCGCTGCATTGATGAAGCAGGCATTAACCGAAATCACTGATGAGTATCATGTTGCAAATGCTATGGCGAAAATCCCTCAAGCACCATCGTCAGATCTTGTAAGCACTACCAACTTATCTCTTCTATTTTTAGGTTCGATGTTTTCTCCAATGTTTAGTGTGTGCAATCTGACCTCTATATTGTTAGCTAATCTACTGCCACCTTGTGTGAAACACAGCAGAGGAAGGCGGCGCCGACTTTGCCCCCTGCTGTAATACAGTAGCCGCTGTAGGTGCAGGCGTCGCATGGCTCACCTGCGGCACTGTAGGCACATGCAGTGGCCGGCGCAGAGTCAGCCCTGTATGCTTATCTAGTTACTGTTACAGCATGTGCGCTGTACTTTAGTTAGATAGATACAGTTGTATAAATAGGGTACCAAGGCAACTCAGTAAAGAGAGCTCAGATTTGCCATCACACAGACAGGGCCTCGGCCAACGTTGTTGTCTTGTATTGTGCATACTTGTTCTGTTCTCCCTTTTTCTAGCTCGATCCGTAGTGTGTGGGTACGGACACAACCGGTATAGTGGTCTGGGAGACTAGTGGTCTGGAGACTAGTGTGGTCTGGTTTGGGAGACTAGTGGTCTGGAGACTAGTGTGGTCTGGTCTGGGAGACTAGTGGTCTGGAGACTAGTGGTCTGGTCTGGGAGACTAGTGGTCTGGGAGACTAGTGGTCTGAGACTAGTGGTCTGGAGACTAGTTCACTATCGTCAGCCGGTGATCCCGTGGGCCAACATATATCCTGTGAGAAAGGTACCTTAAAGTAATTCACATTGCTGAAATTAACTTATTCTGTTAGTATTATTTTATTATAAGGTAAGCAAGTAGAATTAAGTTTTAGTATTATTGGTGCTGTTAACTGTCCTGATACTGGTAAAGTCATGAGAATGGGTCAGATACCAAACTAGTTCACATTGTTGAAAATAGCATTGATAATTATGATAATGCTTTTGGCTTTCATTTTATCAGTAAGGTAAGCAAAGAATTAAGCGCTGTAGTGAAGTAGCTAGTGTCCTGATGCTGGTACTTACAAGTCATGGGAGTGGGAGAGAGATCAATTTAGTTCACATTGTTGAAAATAGCAAACATGAGATTCTGGCAGAGTCCTCATGGAATTAGAATCACCCTGATGGCATATGGGTTTGTGTGTGGATTAATATGGGTCATCTTGGGCTCTTTTTCTTCTTAATATATAAATATAATGATGATGCACAGCTCTCCTGTAGATCGAGGACAACAGTAAAAATGATAAATGAGTTTTGGCTTCCATTCTGCTAATGTTTGTTTATTCTAAGGTAGAAAAAAGAATAAAACGCTGTTAGTGTTGCTGCAACTGGCTGGTGCTGGTTTATGCTACTAGTTGTTGTGTTTATTTCCTGTTAAAATAATCAGTTTTATCCTTTTGTAGGTGTTTATACCACTACAAGCCTACCTGAAGGTTCTCAAATTTATCGAGAGTGTTCAATATGGCAAAAAGGAGCGTGGCTATGAACCAAAACGCGATGGGATGATCAATTACCATAACCTGTCTAATGGTACACATGCAGAAATAACAAATCTCTTTACACTGGTGGTTTTCGACACACTATACCCTACAGACATGGAGGATGAAGATGGCCGCAGTTCTTAAAGACACATCATGGTTAGGATGAGTTTAGGGCTTACAAGCGACCTGGTGCTTTGCGAGATCATAATAAATAGCCAGGGCCAGAACCTGAGCTGCTGCATCAGAGCAAAGGCAAAACATTGGATGTCATTGCCTGCTCTGATACTGTTGATATGATCTCATGGTCGGCGTAATGCATGCTCCTCACGGCAACATGACGGGGCTCGAGCCTTCTGGGTGGAGTCGATCCTTTTCTGAATAATAAGACAGTAGGGAGTCAACATTCTTTCTGACTGTTGGAGTTGGTGTTATAATATGTAAATCATTATTAATATGTTGATTTATTTAGCATTCCAACTGTTTCCTCTCATTTTTCCTTGCCCAAGTCAAACCCAACGATCACATATTTGATTCATTAATATAGTTTGTTCTCTATATTAAAATAGTTTATCATAATTTTGCTTGTGTGAAAAAATCATGATAAAACTACCAACAATGGTTTATCATAAATTTCCCTTATGTGAAAAAATTATAATAGAACTATCATATATTGAATTTAGAGAGATGTAGCCTCTCTATTAGTGGAGAGGGAGAATGGTGGTTTTGGAAAGTGGAAAAGATAATGAATTATTTAGAAAGTCTACTGGAATTTGATTTTTTGGTTTATTTTGTAAATTTTATGATAAAAGAGGCATGCATAACGTCTATTGGGATGCGCTAATATCGGCATCTTGAGGATGGACCTTTTAGGTCATCATTCAGCATTTTTTATTATATGTCAACGTTGTATGTTTTGATCCGTATGTAGAAAAATCTAGTAAATATATATACACCTAAAATATTACAAACGTTATCATCGGATGCCAAGTTAATCGCTCTGCCCTGCCTAGCTTAGGGCCTGTTTGGCACAGCGAGCTGCTTTATTTGCCAAACACTTATTTCTAAAACAATTTTACCCATAAAGTTGTTTTTCTCCCTTGAGATGAAGCTGGAAAAAAATAGCTTATCCCAGCTCTCTTCCTCATTTCTCTCTCCCATCTATGCATGAAGCTGTCGGTGAAGCTATTTTGCCAAATAGTTTTTCTAAATCAGCTCAGCTTCACCTCAAAAGTTGTTTATGAAACTGTTTTTCAAAAAAACAGCTTTACTGGTAAAGTGGGCTTAGCCAAACAGAGCCTTAATTAATCTGGCTCCGGTGCAACCTCCCACGTCGCCTCTGCCCGCGAGTTGGATCGGAATCGGAAAAGACATCGTGCCGACGACTACGGTGCGTAACTGCGTATGATGTCGTGTGAGAGGCAGAGGGCAGGGACGGACCCACAGGGTATGCAGGGTGGGCCACCGCATACCCTGGGGTCCGCCAGTCATAGAGATAGGTAGAAATTTTTAATGTAAAAATAAAAAAATAAAAAAGAAAATGATCGGCGCTTTGGCTTCCGTCCTGGACTCTCGGTTCCGCGATCTTGCTAGCACCTAGTAGGCGCGGACTCCGCGGACGGAGTAACTGCTGGGCGTCGCTGTGACACATCTTGAATTCTCGATCGAGGACGAGGAGAACTGGAGTCTGGAGAAGGCGAGAAGACGACTAGACGGGAGAGTTGGAGACGGCGACGGTTGACGGCGATCCGTGGGATTTCCTGGCCACGAGTCCGCGACGATCTACTCCTGCCTGGCTCCTTCATGGCGACGCCGCGACGGGAAAGGAGAAGCCGCGAGCCCACGACGATCCGGCGAGGTGGCGACGGCGATCTGCTAAGCTCCTCAGGGCGACGCGCGAGGTCCAGAACTCCAACAAGTTCATTAGCACCAGTCGGTAAGTTCCAAAGTCCAAACATGAGTCAATAACTCAATATCGCATGTGACTATACTATTTGAGTTTCGCACGTTTGGTAATTATAAACTATTTTTCTGAAGAATTGTTGAATGATGAAGAGAAACGGCGACATTCGATCCTTTTTTTGCAAAGCAGCAAAGAAGCCGGCTGCAGCTGCTTTGAACCCTACCCCACCTCCGGTTGAAACTGTTGTGGAAGAGCAGAATCGAGAAGATAGAGCAGAAGTTGAAGAAATTGCAGATCCTTCGCCCCCGCTAGCGTCATCGCCACCGCCCGCATCAAAACCACCGGTGTATGACATCAATCTTCTACCATATGATCCAGGTGAAAGGTTGCCCATAAAAGAGTATCATGTTAATGATCAAGATGCAATCTGTAGAGCATATATTACTAAAGGTCCTTGCAAACCTAATATACATGATTTCCCGTATCGAAACATTGGAGACACACCTCGTCGATTCTGTTTACAGTGGTTGTATAATTATGAGTGGCTTGAATATAGTATTAAGAAGGATTCTGTATTTTGCTTTATATGTTACTTGTTCAAGAAGGGCAGTGGGTCAGATGCATTTGTTGTTGATGGATGGGATAATTGGAATATAGGAAACGCCACACTCATCAAACATAGTGGTTCTAAGGCACACAAAGCAGCTCAGGAGAGGTATATTGGTTTTATAAATCCCAAGGTAGCAATTGATTATCACATTGACAAGTGGACTGATGAGGAGCTTCGTCTTTACAAGAAAAAAAATGACATATTCATTTAGATGTATCAAGTTTCTTTTGCTTCAAGGATTGGCATTCCGTGGAAATGATGAAAGTGAAGAGTCTAGCAGCAGAGGCAACTTCATTGAACTTTTGAAGTTTCTTGCATGAAATAGTGATGAAGTGAACAAGTATGTCTTGAACAATGCACCAGGTAATTGCACTTTGACTAGCCCAAAGATACAAAAGCAAATTATTCATTGTTGTGCCATAGAAACTAGAAAGAAAATAATTAAGGAACTTGGTGATGAGCCCTTTGCAATTTTAGCTGATGAGTCTAGTGACATATCACATAAAGAACAACTAGTTCTTTGCTTGCGTTTTGTTGATAAACTTGGAAGGCCATGTGGGCACTTCATTGGAGTTGTTTATGTAGATGATACTACGTCTTTGTCACTTAAGGAAGCAATCAAAGGTTTACTTGATAGTAATGGATTGAGTATGACTCGGATTAGAGGTAAGGTTATGATGGGGCTAGCAATATGAAAGGTGATATTAAAGGGCTGAAAACATTAATTATGAAAGAATCACCTTCTGCTTATTATATTCATTGCTTTGCACATCAACTTCAACTAGTTCTTGTAGCTGTTGCCAAGGAAAATACTGATTGCAAGACCTTTTTTTTATCAAGTATCTATCTTGTTGAACATTGTTGGGGTTTCTTGCAAGCGTCATGGTATGCTTCGAAATGCTAGGCTGGAGAATGTCAAGAAATCACTACAGTGTGGTGAGCTTGAATCAGGGAGTGGTTTAAATCAAGAGATGGATTTGCCTAGGCCTGGTGACACTCGGTGGGGCTCGCATTACAAAACTATATGTAGCATCATCACTATGTATTCCTCAATCCATGATGTGCTCATTGAGCTTGGTGCTGATATTGCATGTAAGGATGATTGGACAAAGATTTATTTTGTGCTTGGAGCATTTGAAACCTTTGAGTTTGTTTTCTTTGTGCACTTAATGTATGTTATTCTTGGATACACAAATGAGTTATCCGAGTGTTTGTAGAGAAGGGATCAAGATATTCTTAATGCAATCTCACTTGTTAATGTGGCAAAGAGCAGAATGCAACAGTTGAGGTCTCATGGTTGGGATAAATTTCATAAGACAGTCACTTCTTTTTGTATTACACATGGTGTCGAAGTTCCTGCTATGGATGATGCTTATGTGCCTTATGGAAAATCAGCAAGGTATGCCCGTGCCCGAAACCAAAAAAATGATGACCATTTTAGAAGAGAAGTGTACATTGGTGTCATTGATCAAATTAGTCAAGAGCTTAATAATCGGTTTGATGAGATCAACATGGAGCTACTCTCTTGTATGTCAGCCTTTAGTCCTTCCAAGTCCTTTGCTTCATTTGATGCACAGAAGCTGTGTAGATTGGCTGAAATTTATCCTAATGACTTCTCCAACAACAATTTGGTACAGCTAGAATTACAACTTGATAATTATATTGACGACATGAAACGAACTGAATGCTTCCAAGGTCTAGACAACATTGTTGATCTCTCAGTTAAGCTTGTTGATACAAATAGGCACAAAGTGTATGATATGGTGTACTCGCTTCTCAAATTGGTATTGCTTTTACCGGTGGCAACTGCGAGCGTTGAAAGGGTATTTTCTGCATTGGTTATAGTGAAAACAAAATCAAGGAATAAGCTAAGTGATATTGTTCTGGATGATTATCTACAAACATTTATTGAGCGGGATATTTTCTTTTAAGTTGATGAAGATGATATAATTGAGACATTCATGTCATTGAGAAAGCGACGGATCAACAAGTAATATTGTAAGTCTCTTATATGGCTATATTTTAAAGTATTTTGTATTTCATTTGAACAATTTATATGGTTTTAGAATATGGTTTTACCAAATGAGAATATGGTTTTACCAAATTATATATGATTTATCGAATTGCATAAGAATTTTTTTTTTGCTGCGCATAGCAGAGGTAAAAACCGTCCGTCGCTGGCAGAGGGAGTCCGAGTCCGACGCAGCCAAAGGTTCCGGCCCGATCGAGGTCATATATATAGCGCGCACGACACGACGCCATGGGTGTCTCAGGGCACTTGAGAAGCCGGCGACGCGAGTCGACGTCAACGAGCTACCGTCATCGAAGCCCGCGCGCGGTCAGGATGATGTCATCGGGGAGCAGTATGGTCGTCGAGCCGGCGGCGGCGAAGGAGGAGGAGAAGGGCAAGCCAGAGCCAGAGCCCGCAGGGGCCGTGCCCGTGAAGACGACGACCGAGAGGGTGCCCGACTCTTTCATCATGGCGATCAAGACGTATCCCAAGCCGAGGCCCGGTCCTCTCCCCGAGCGCTATCTCACGGATGAGGTTGTCATGTCTTGTTATGCTGAAATCAATGCGATGGTCGACCTGGAGGAGGACTGCCTGAGGCAACGCGAGCAGAAGAGGTACGCCGAGGTGATCACTGAAGTACTTTTTATGAAGGAGGATATTTGTATCAAGACGATGCTCTTGCTCTGGAAATGGTGGAATGTGAGAAACAAAATTAACAAGGGAGAGAAGGGGCTGTCGGGAGATGAAGTAGCAGCCGAGGTAATGAAGCTTTTTGGCGAACAGTCCGCACATGAGCAACAGCAGCTGACACGAAGGAAAGAGGGCACGCCTAGATGGAAACATCCTCCACAAGGGTAGCTGAAAATTAACACAGATGGCTCCTTCAGCCCAGATACTTTGCAAGGCACCTGGGGCTTCATTGTTCGTGACAATGACGGTGAGGCGATCCTGGCAGGGGCTGGTCGCCTGGGCACAGTCCCAGATGCTCTTACAGCCGAGGCGGCAGCATGCCAACAGGCTCTACAGGTTGCAACAGATCATGGCGTTTCTCGTATCCAAATGGAAGTAGACTCCTCCATTCTCAACACAAGCTCTTCAGTCTCCTTCAATGGACTTGGCAGCGTGTGGGATGTTGTTGATCAAGGACACTCGTTTCTTTGTCGCGGGAGCACTTTATTTGTAGTGATATATCTTCGCTTCTTCAGTTCCTATAGAGCTTGTAATGTTGTGGCACGTGACTTAGCCAAGTATGCTATGTGTGGGGACCCGGACGAGTTCCTTGTGTGGGCAAACCCTCTCCCAAAATTTGTAAAGACTGTTGTTGCTCGCAATTTGGTCGAGCCTGTGTTGCCAATAGTAAGGCCATAGAGCCGAAATTTGCTTAAAAAAAGATCTTTTGCCTTGGCTATTAGCTAGGCATCCATGGTCCATGCATGCATGGTGACTGGTGAGGAAATTGCAGGGTCTCGATCGGTGGAGAAAAGGAGTAGCGCTACCGCTACCGCCTGTTCGTCTAATTATTATTGTTGTTATATCTAGAAAAATAGGAATAGGAGTGGACAATTAAGCACCCGTTTAACCCCGTCGCGAAAAGTGAAATGACACCATATGCATGTCTGAAAGATAGAGTTGTAAGGACAACAAAGAAGGGGACCTCGCTCAAATCAAAACCATTACCCAAAGTTAAAGGAGTATGATCGTGCAAGCCAGCCCAGGTTATTAATATTGCATACATTGCTAACGCGATTTTTAAAATAAACAATAACACTGATATATGCATATAATTTTTTTTAAAAAAAGAGAGGAATAAACTCTTTCCGTGTGAAAATAAATCAAAGATGTAAGAAGTTAATCTAAAGTAGACATATGCAAATAACAATTCCGTCAAATTCACCTTAGATAGCTGTGGTAAAGATAGGTGTTGCACTATAAAATGAATTTAATTGATTTCAAATGATCATGTCAAGATCACATGTTCTACCCGGTTCTGATACGAAGACTAAATCTATGTGTCCTCATCCGATACGAAGTCCTCAAAGCTCACACATTCGCGTCCTACCCGATTCTAATACGAAGACAAAATCTACATATCCGCATCCAATACAAAGTCCTCATAACTCACACGGTCCAATTACTAAGGTTCACTCAGAAAAATTTAGCCCCCGTATAACGGACGGGTATTTATCTAGTAACAAAAAAAAATGCACATCTCGATAGTAAAGTTGTTTGTGCACTGACGATTTGTAGACTGCTTTTATTGATGACGAGGTATCGCTTTCATGAAAAAGACCCGCTGGAATCTGCTGCAAGCCTACGCATGCAAACAATGTTTTAGCCTCGTGACGAATTGACCAATCGACGACGCCTCCAAAGCTGACCAGGTGGATTGTCTCCGAACAACTTTGCTCAATTCATCATAGACGACCACGTTCACAGATATTTTAACTTTGAGCAAGTGCACTGAAAAAATAATTAATTTCCACGGCACCAAATAGAATATTGTGAAAAATTATAGACATTTTATAAGTGATCTAATGATACTAATTTGGTATCCTAGATATTGACATTTTTCTTATAAATTTCATTAAATCTAATTAGTTTGGCTTAGAATAAAGTAGCTATATTTTGGAGTTGAATTTGTGGATACTATAGGGATGTGAGACACGTTAAGAGTAGCTATTTTATACTCTCTTTATCTCTGAATAAATAGATTTTTAGAGTTATCTTAAGTCAAACTTTTTAAACTTTGATCGAATTTTTAGAAAAAAAAAATCAAGATTTATGACATTAAATAGTAACATTAGATATATCATGAAATATATTTTCATAATGTGCTCATTTTATATCATAGTTGTTGTTACTCTTTTCTATAAAGTTGGTCAAACTTCAGATAGTTTAAATTGTACGGATTCTAGGAATTGATTTATTTGGGACGAAATGAGTAGTAGATAATACTAGCGCATGTTTATTTGTTAGCCAAAGTGTCACCTCGTAGCCAAACAACCCATCAAAGGAAATATTATTACTTTTATGTTTAAGTAAACTAGACAATAGGATACATTATGAGTTCATCCTAAAAATTTGGAGAAATTACTTACATATGTTTATCCTAATTATTAGCTTATGATATGAAGGATGAAGCCATATAGGATAAAGTGGTCGTGCATCTACTTATTCTATTGATTTTAGCTATTATGCCCCATTTGGCAAAGCTCAACTAAGATGAGTTGTTTTGGAAAAACTGTTGGCCAAAACTTCACCGATAACTTCATGCATGGCGAAGAGAAGAAAATGAGGGAGAAAGCTGTGAAAAACTATTTTTTCAACTTCACCTCTCTCCGTTCCTTTACGAGAGCATAAAAAAAAGCTTCACCTCATGAGCTGTTTTAAAAAGGATGTTTAGCAAAAAAAAAAACTCTTAAAGTTGTTGGTGGAAACTGGCCCTTAAGAAAACCCACATACATCTAATACTATACAAAGGCTAGATATATGTGTACGGTATATATCCAATAACTAAATGCTTAGGCACGCATCACATTCCCCTGGGACTGCTGCTCGCGTCAGGCTTGCCTAGATGAAAAGCAAACAGGTCCTTGAATGTAGTAGAGCAAATTCATTTTGGCATGCCTCGTGTGTTCAGCAAACAATGATAATCACAAGCTACTAGGGTATTTGGTTTGAAAATCACTCCATCCTATATTAGGTGATGCATCATGAGCCCATTTCTCAAATTTACTTGAATAACTCTATTGCTCGAACTAGTACTAATTATTATCTCGCGAGGAATAAATTGACAAAGCATCAACATATTCTATTCCACAAACCAAACAAAAAAAAAAAGAAAAATAAGTAGATGATGAAGTAACTCACTCACCAAACCAAACACCCCGTACGTGTCTTCTTATTCTTGAATTACAAAACTCGGGCATTATAGTCTGCGCAAGAAGCCACGGAAGGGCTCCAACATTTCCCCCCTACCCCGGTAGCTTCGGTCTGACAAAAAATAAGCTCTCCAAGTTAGCACCGAGATAACTGGAAATCTTCGAGCTTCAACAGGGGACGAAAGCACAGTTGCTGATTGTAAGAAACAGTGGTCTAACGCAGAACCATCCTTGCTACCGGTTGATGGGGGTATGCATCCGCTCGACAATTCTGTTGATAGCGGCCCGAGTCATTACAAGGGTATCATGCTGAAGGATACTGTAAACATTGAGGCCCTGCGTTTTATGAAAGCAGAATGGTCTTTTAACCAGAAAAAAGGATATTGCAAGCAAAGAACACTTAGTTTTATTATTCAAACCTCAAGTGCTGAAATCATAGAACTTACAATGAAAGGAAGTACATTAACGTAGTGAAGGTTTTGAGTAGCCAGCTTTAGCTTCTTATCAATGTCGCCTCCATCCACCAACAGAACCTTCTTTGTATCATCCATCTGGCTAATGTATTGCACAATGTTTTTTGTCTTGTGGCTAGGGACTTCCAAGTCCTCAAAGACCAAGAGCTATACAAAAAACATGGAACAGTAAAGCAAACGATGAAATTCATAAGGTTTTTTTTTTCCTGCAGGACAGAAAAGTCCAAGAGTGCTCTGAATGTGTGCAAACTAAAATTTTATAACCATGTCGGAGAACATTGATAAAACAAATACATATTATCATATGCCCATATTGTTTTTGACAGTTAACTTTAAGAACAGCAGGGAAACAATGCCAGTTTTTACTTACATTTGGTAGTAAATAACAATTCAATTTTTTTGTGAAAGCATGATCCTAGTAAACTAAGTTGATGTTAATGTGATTAAGTCCGTAAAAGCTAAGGTCTATGCTAAACATGAATATCAGTGCATACATTTTTAACAGAATGTCAGCTTTTATTATGATGTGGCAAGTGATTAATGAAGAGATAGATGAAATGAGTTCATCGAGATGAAACTATGTCTACACTGTTTCCAATACAGCTTGTCTCTTGCATGTACTGCCTATGAAATAGCAAAATGAACCAATGCATTGCATAGACCATTTCAATGTCATCAAATCGTGCAGTCAACCCTAGTCGCCATGGGACTGACCAGACGACTAATCATGATTAGTTGTTTACCAGCCTGAGTAGTTGAGCCTAGTCGGTCCTAATTGTCCATATAGTCGTCCTACATATTCCAGGACTGATATATTATGTAGCATGAAGTATAAAGCAAGCAACAAGAGTGTAAAGCACTAGCGCACAGATTCTTGTTTTGATGACCAGTTGGCCGCTTGTCAACATTTGCACAGCCACATAGGTGTACGTAAGTACTAAGCAGAGAGCAGCAGCATAGAGCATGAGGCAAGAACAGCAGCAGCAGAGCTAGAGCAAGGCAGAGTCGCAGAGGTGCCGAGCACAAATAAAAAACGCACACTCAGCATAGAAGCAAGAAGATGGAGGATTGGAGGACTAGAGGAGGAGCTCATCTTTGAGATGGAAGAAGGGATTTGGTGGGCAGTGGCAGAATTCAGGCTGTTTGTTGCCTGCCGGATGGATCTGGCCTCCGGCAATGGTTGTGCTCAGAGGAGGCATGCAGGCACCCTGCAGCAATGGGAGCCAATGGAGATTTGTGGAAGAGGTCCAGGTCCAGGTCCAGCCCCAGCAGGGATGTGAACCAGTGGCCACAAGCTCCTGGGCAGCAGCGAGCTCTTGGGTGGCACGGCAGCAAGCTCTTGGGTGGTGCGGCAGCGACTGGACAACGGAGCAGCACACAGGAGGAAACCTCCTGCTCCTGGGCTACTCTGGATAGGTATATATTCTAAAACCTAATGGGCCAAATGGCCAGCCCACCTCGCCGAAGCCCAGTTTCTCAGGCAGCCCAATGCACAACATGAAAGCTAGTCCTTTTCCATCTTAATCGGACGCCTAGTCACGATTAAGGGATGGTTAGTTGGTCGACTTGGAATCTGGTCAAACAAATCGAGTCGGTGGACAGTCCGATTAATCGACATTCGACAACTTAATAACACAACCATTTCATTCATCATTTCAATACACTATTGCACATGTGGCACTATTGGAAACATCAATATGAAATCTCCACTGAGAATGGCCTAAGAGCCACACCAGAAAACATTGCATAAAGTAAAACAAACATGTTTTGTCATACCACTAAATCGATTTTTGTAAACAACAATGCAGTTTAGGAAGGTAGGAAAACATAGCAGCTTACAGTAAAATCTGGCAACAAACAATCAAACCTGTCGTGAAAACATGATCCTAGGAATTTAAGTTGATGGTAATGTCATTAAATCGCCCCATCTAAGAGAACAGCCTATATATATATATATATATATATATATATATATATATATATATATATATATATATATATATATATATATATATATATATATATATATATATATATAAATCGCCCCATCTAAGGAATTTAGTAGATTGCTTCTGCTGGGTTTCAACTCTAGCCTACCCCAACTTGTTTGGGACTTAAAGGCTTTGTTGTTGTTGTTGTTGTTGTTGTATATATATATATATATATATATATATATATATATATATATATATATATATATATATATATATATATATATCAGGCTTAAATATGCAATGGAGACAACAGGACACAGGGCACCATGTATATGATATTAATCGACACTCAGCTCATAGTTATTTACAAGATAACTACACATGTGGTTAGCAACTTATCCTATATCATCCTAAAGACTAAAGAGGATCTAGAAAGTCAAGATATTAAAAGAAGTTCAAGTATAACATTTACAAAGATGTCATTTTGTGAAAAATTGCAAGTCATCTAGTTTTAAAAATTTTGGGAAGCATGTTTCCTTGTAGAGCGCACTATTAAACTATGATTAAGTATAGCAATTCATTTGTCAATAATAATTTTGTAGATATAATAATAGTTATTAACCAAAAGTGAGCACATCAAAGCATATACTATATATTAATTTAGTAGATAGCAGATACCTTCCCCTCAGCAGTTCGAGCAGACAAGGCAATCTTAAGCCCCAGCCGCCGTACTTTCTTCTGCAGCTTGATTGCATGGCTTCGTGGTTTAGGCCCATGCATGGTTGCACCACCACGGAACTGTTATGTTCATAATTTAGTTGACTGAACTCCAAACTGGGATAGTATGTTTCAAGCAATCTCAATATGAATATATGTATCATTATTCATTCAGTTATAATAACTAACCTGGGGACCGCGCAGTGTTCCATGCCGTGCTCTTCCGGTTCCTTTTTGCTTGTAAGGCTTTCTTCCGGTGCCACTCACTTCACTGATAGTTTTAGTTGAGTGTGTCCCCTGTAAAAACAAAGAGCCTAATTTATTAGAATACAGAACTGTTATGTTGTCAAGATGATATACATCAGTCCAAGAATTCCATAAGTGAAGGCCAAGTAAAAATAAAATTGAGTGATCCTATTGGTCCACCTGCTGTCTTTTAGCAAGCTGCCACCTTACTACCCGGTGAACAATATCCTTCCTAATTGGAACATCAAAAACATCACCATCCAAAACCATGAAGCCCTTGTCCTCATTATGGAAGTTTGTAACCCTAGCTACCAGGTCTTCATACTGCCCTGCAATATTATAACAAGTCAGAGGAATCAAAATTCAGCATATTCTTAATTCAAAAGAAAATCAGCATTATTCATGAATAACTGCAATAATGTAGAAGTGAAGTGAAGTGAAGTTTCATTCATGTCAAATTCTGGTCCAATTAGGTAACAAACAGTAAGCAAAGCTTCAGCTGACCGAAGATAAGATGGTAAGTCATATGATAGATCATTTGTCGTTAAAAGAAAATTGAGAAGGCTACTATTGAGAGAAATGCCACTAAAATGGTGATTTGAATCTAGTCAATAGGGGGAGAACTTACCAAGCTCCCGATCTGGTGTCCACACAGTCCTGCTAGAAAGAAGTTCTGGTGGAATCAGCACTTCACTTGGTGGAGCCAAAAGAGTAGAATACCCATTGAAAAAGAAACCTGGCAGATTCTGGAAATGGAACGAGTATTTAAAACAAAAGTCAATGCAAACTCATGTGCAATCAAATATACCAAAACACATTTTCAAACAGAGAGAAAGGAAATAGGCTTCTTAACAGATGTTTGGATGAAATAAGCTAGATCTTGGCAAAAAGATAAGAAAACTTCTATGTTGAAATCTTAATACAACAAAGTGCTAACAGGTTCAATGTGTTCAGTGAATTGCTTACTTCAGAGGTTGTGTGGGATGATGAGCTGCTGCACAACCTTGACTCACAAGGTGCGCAAGTAATGCAAATGAAGAGCACTTGGCTGATGAGGACAGCAAGCAAATGGTCAAGGCATCCATAGACTTCTCACTCATGACAGTAGTGCTCCTCTTCTCTTGGAGCTTGGCATGGATGCTGTGTATGAGTTCGATGAAATGCTTAGCAATGATGTCTTGTGGGATGTGGAGATGTTGCAGGACCTTCATCTGTGCCATGGATTATTGCAGAAATTTGTAGGGGACACAGATTACATGGACAACGAGACCACTGAATCAGTGATTGAGCTTGATGCCAATAAGATCCCTAGCAATATCAGTGCCTCTTTTCCTCTCTTACTCGAGCATGGTGTAGAAACAGTGGACATGTTGCCTGCTTTTGTTGACAGCTTCATGTGGCTAAGCAACAGCACAGACCAAGTGTTTGAAGAAATGAGCATCATGATGGGAGTGAGGGAGTCAGGTACAGTAGGGGCTCGCTGCCTAAACTCTTGTGGAGATGGTTTAGTGAAGGTTCAGGCATGGGGTCATAGCAGTTTTAGTCCTGGGCAAACTGAACACACGTTAGGCTGTACAGAGAACTAGGTTGTTGTTCGAGGGAGTGGCTTACTAGGGAAAATATGAAGTTCATTTTACTTCTTCATACTTACTATTTCTGGGATTTTCATGCACTGTGCCCTCCTGAACTGATGGTTGTATCATCAGAACTTCATGACAATATTAGCTATAGTCCTAGCGAGAAGATGACCTGGGTTATCATTATTAGCCTTTCGCTCACAGTCAATATGGTTGCACTTCTTCGGTTAAAATCAAGACAAGGTCAGGCTGACTCTATGGTTCCTGTGCAGAGGCATAGTGGAATTGTTACAGGTGACACAATGCTTTTGTTGTTCCCAAAAGTTGTGCATTTAAGTGTAGAGGGGAGCAAATCACTTTGTTTGACAGATCAAACACTGGGAGACTGATTTTGGATAACTTCAGTTGGAAGCTTAAGTATGTGGAACAAAGGAACTATACGCACAAAAAAATGTTTCAACTTGTTGTTGATGCTAAAGAGAGGCTCCTAGTTATCTTGTCAATCATCTGGCCATGGGATCCAGGTATACTGAGATCTACAAATAATAACAGTGATTAGTACCATCCAAAACTCCTTTCAGTTTCCTCAAAAGTCGCTGGGTGTTCATGTCCAGTTGACATCTTGGCATTGCATAAGAAACATCTTCTAGATATTCTGCTAGCGGATGCAAAGCACTGTGTTGGCCCTTCACAGTTTGGGCAGCTCAATACCTCAGCGTGATTAAATTGATGGAAGTGGTGGATAGCACACCTTGGAGACATTCTTCTTAAATGTTAGGCAACAAAGGAGCAGCAAGGATTAGGCTCTGAGGATAATTGTGTTGCTTGGAGAGAAGCAACTTTTCATGGAGGCAGAAGTGTAACACCAGTACTATGCTTGGCCTCGAACTATAGACAGTGGGTCCCAGTGGTTAGTGAGAGAGAAGGATAAAAGAGGAAGACTGAGGTACTGAGAAGAGGCTAATCAAAAATTGAATCAGGGATTCCTCTTTCCTCTTCGTCGTCCTTGGCGAATCTTCTCATGTCCTGGTGATCCTCGTCGGCAACGGCAGCCACAGGAATCATCTACCGGTGAGAGCATCCTTGTCTGCCTCACGTCCCGGCCCTCACCACCCGTGGCCACGGAGTGTGACACAGTATTCAGGCAAGTGGCCGAGGCACCGAGCAATCTTGAACCTAAACCACAGCTCTAGCCTGAAGCAGGCCCATTTCCCATCCTACAAGGGACCAAGCATCCGAACGCAAGGGCAGCAGCTGCTTAGCACTTGCCCCTAGACAATCGCGGCGACGGCCCACCCGAATCCCTCGTTACAAACCCACTAGTAAACCCTAGTACCCTACCGAGGCGGCGAGCAGACTCAGCCCACCGCCAGCACCGCCGTGGAGAGCCAGGCGACGGCTCGCCGCCGCACCGAGGACAGGGGGTGGGAGGAAGAGAGGGGGTCCAGACCTTGGCGAGGCACGGGCCTACGCCCGGCGGCGGGTGGTGCAGCACCCCCGTAGTGGGCGCAGACCCCGCGGCGCGGCGGAGCAACGACACGGCGCGCGCGAGGGCCCGCATCGGGTGGGGAGAGAAGGGGCACGCGGCGGCTGGAGTCGCGCCGGCGGAGCGAGGCGGCTGCGGCGGCGGAAGAGAGCTTGTTCGCCAGGGAGCCTTTCAGCAACAGCACGCGCGCAAGCAAGCCCACAGACCACGACGTGCTCCTCCTCGTTCGAGATGGTGGGCCGCTAGCCGGTCCATGCCGGCCCGGCGGCCCGTGCACTTGTGCATGCCCTCAGTCAGATAGAACCGATAGAAGATTCCAAAAAAAAAAAAAACGATAGAATAGAGAAAAATACGTTGCTATCATATTTCTATCCTATGTACTATATTTTTCTTTTCTTGTGGTTAGAGTTGAAACGGTTAGTCTTAAATATAGAAACCACTAAGAATATTCTTGGTCACAGACGGGGACTAATACGTATCGAATACATGATGAGCTTGATGTAACTATGATTTACATTGCATTTTTTGAACAATTTTTATGATTAGATCCTGAATATGTCATGATGTTCTAGTAAAATTTTTATTTTATTTTTTTATTTACATGAATACATTAGAATATTTTAACACTATCAGGATTTTATTTTCTAGTGAATATGTGAGGATTTTTGAACAATTTTTATGATTAGATCTTGAATATGTCATGATGTTTGGAAATTTTTGTTTTGGTTTAATTCAAATTTGTTATATTAATTTAGAGAGACTAAAATTTCTCGAATGGTTCATTTATGTTTTTAGGGTTGCTACTGAACAAGGGATAATTTAGCAAAAAGGAAGAAAATAGAGGATGGTAGGTGTCTCTTTGGTAGATCTAGGATTTTTATCAAAGGGTGTGCTGCACAAAAAATTTCATATGCAATTCGATAAACTATTTGCTAATTCAATAAACAATTATAAAAATTGCAACATATAACCCAGTATAAAAAGGCACTAAATAATATGATAAGTATTAAATTCAAAGATTAAGTTTAAAATTTCCATAAACCACAATATAAATAGTTCAAATGCCATATTGATAGTTCAAAATATAAATATAAACATAAAAGAAACTTACAATACTTTCTAACTATTTTAGCGGCAATTAAATAAGACGAAAGTATGTAGGTTTTTCTACCGAAAGAATAAGCGACGGTGATTGCATGATTGCATATGTGTGACGGCACTCCATGTTCGTGTGCCGCTAGATCAGGTGGCAGGTGCTCAGCCACCACTATAAAGGGCGTCTCCAACAACTGACCGGACATTTTGCCTACGTGGCGCCGAGAGAGTGTGAGGAGAGAGTATGCTAGCTACTTGTTCGGCGCTAGCCAGCACAGCTTCCTAGACATGGATCCATGCATGTTAAGAGAGATAAAGTGCGGACTTGTGGACCCATAAGCTCTTTGAAGAATGTGCAAATAGATAGATTGTTGGAGAGATAATCTCTTATGCTAGCTAAGAGATACTCCCTCCATACTGATAAAGAAAGTTGTTTAGGACAGCATTTAGCATATCAATGAGTAATTAATTAGGGTAGAGTTTTTCCTGTCTACCCCAATTAAATACGGTTGCGAGTCCTTCGCAGACAACAACCTCACGCAGCTTGATTGGTTAGCGCAGCAACTCCCGAGACTTGAGGTTCCAGGTTTGATTCTTCGCGGGCGCAATATTTTGTCATGCGCTTCGATTTTTGCCGTGCGCGATTTTAGCGTTTGCCTCTGTCTGTTGGGCGTGTGCGTTTACATGGCACTGTGTGGTTGCATGGCGCGCGCTGGCCGAGCATTTTTTGTGTTTGCCTTCGTTTGTTGCGCGCGCGTGGGTGTGTTTTCGTTGCATCGCGCGCGCTGGCGTTCCGTTGCTTGTTTTTCCTTCTTTTCGCGTCTGTTTTCGTTGCATGGCGTGTTGGCGCTGGCGCTCGCTCGAGTTTCGCTCGCAATTCGCTATTTAAACGCCCCGTGCAACTCGCTTGGACAGGAACGAGGAGTTCATTTGCTAGCTTAGAGTCACACATGGCCAGTTCATTTGGTACCTTTGATCTAAACGTGCCGGTACTGGAAGACAAAGACGGCAATGGTGGGTTCGACCTCAATGGCAACGGTAATGTCTCATAGTATCATGGCCAGTTCAAATCTTATTAGTTTCATGTGTCACATGGTCAGTTCATTTCTTACTAGTTCAATGCTTCCTTTTTTATAGGATTTGATTTGAACTTGCCACATGACGAATATGGTGCAGATGATTTTGATTATGTACAAAACCTCGCCGGTAAGATAAACCTCCCTTGCTTTTTTAAAGTAAACTTTGCTCGTAATCAAAATCGTTGGATTTAGTGTGTTTATTTTTTTTACAATTAGAACATGCTGTTGAGGCTTCCGTTCAAGTCAACCAGCGAAGGAAAGATATGACAGAAGAAGTCACAAAACAAGTTTATCAAGCTTTGTTGGCTAGAAGCAAGACCTGCTAGCGAGGCGGCGAGCTAGGCGACAACCTTCATCGTCGTTGTCATCGTGGATCGTGCCGCAGCGAACACATATAGAAGGCTTGGACTCCGACAACAAGTAGTATGGCACAAAGGACTCCGAAGTCATCTCCATGGCACCAGCAACGATCGTGGGTTCCTGCTCGAAGTCATCCTCCATCGTTATCTCCATGGAGTCTGCCGCGCTAACTCCTCCGACGTCACAGAGTCCGCCGCTGCATCCATGGAGCGACGAAGCGGTGAGCGCGGCGTCGGCGAGGAAGCGGCGAGCACGGCATAGGCGAGGAAGCAGTTAGCTTGTTCGCTTGTTGGTTTCAGCCAAAGCTTATCAGCTATGCTACAATATTTTTTTCTCACAACAAATCAACACCAGCCAGGCTTATCAGCCCAGAAACTAACCAGTGAACAGGCTGAGTGAGCGCAGCGTCGGCGAGGAAGTGGCCAGGCCAGGATAGACGAGCGGTTGAGGACGAAGGGAGGCGCGGCATGCGAAGCGAGGCTGTGCTATTATTAGTATGCGGTGATTAAATGAGCGATAAACGGGCGACGCGGTGTGTAAAGTGGCAGGGGCAAAGCCATCCCAAATCATGAATGCAAGCGCTCAACGACATCCTTTACATAAATAGGCAGAAGTCCCAGAACGCATTCCTTTTGTTATACGGAGGGAGTAGCAGCTAGCTATTTCTATTGGGGACGCCCTAACAACATCGACGTGATGAACTAATTGATGGTGCAGACTGTGAGCGGTCGTTCGCATAGCCGATCAATGAGTAAGCATTGTGAATCGAGACATCACTAGCCTCATGATGTGTGGGCCCCTTGTGCTTCGGTAATTGAGACGTTACGCGTGTTGGGTGATTGCAACTGGGACGGCCAAACACGGAGCGGGTAACAGATGTTCCTCGATCGAATAGATTTTTTTTTCACTGTGTGTACAAACTTAAGTGTCACTTCAGCTAGCTCATAACAATACACGTCAGCACTTTTTTTTATGTGAATGAGATAGAAGATAGAAAAGAGAAGATATTATCTCTTATCTCAACACATATCTCATTCAGAAAATGAGATAGTTGTGGGCCTGTTCATAGAGAATGAGGAAAGGAGAAGAGAAGATATACAATAAAAAATTATTTACATGTGGAGTTCTCATAACGAAGTGACAATAATATAACATATATAAGCTAACTGTTGTCTCGTATTATTGAGGACGTCCTTAGCTGGACCGGAGCACACGTCAGGGTGTACTTGGCATTGCCCCCTAGCTACGCCCCTGTTTTTGCTTTGAGGAGTCCTGGCAACACTTGTTTCTGATTATATAGTATAGCTAAAAACAATTATAGTTAGTCATTTCTCAAATATGGGAGATCAATTTAGGGGATACTTTTGAATCTGCCGGTGGTTTTTGATTAGTAATACCAACTTTTCAGTACACAATTGCATCACTACTGCGGCTCTTTAGAGCTTATGGAAACTTAGAAATGATATTTGTTTTCAAAGAACCTGCTGGTCAAGGATGGAAAAGCTCTACATGAGCATTGCTGGAATGACACAAAATTGGTGTCCAACAAACAAGCAAGAGAATCAAACAATATAATGTATTCAACATCCTGGGTAAAAAAATAATATATATAACAAACATACATATGCGGATATGCCTATGATCAACTCTAGAGTAATACTTATGAATGAAATTATCAAACGAACTTATCCCTGTGGAACTTCTATTTATTTTGTCGATACAATAATACTATCAAATAATTCTTGTTGAATTAGGAGTAGTAGCTTGGCGGCTGCTGGAGCGGACGCCAAGGTAGGCTAACTACTGCTTCCTCCTTCACATGAAACGACGACTTGTTGGTCGCCGCTGCACCAACGCGGCTGGTTCCTCCCGATCCCAGCTGATACGGACCCAACCCACTCAGCCTGCACGTTTAATTTAATAAATTCACCCACACAAATAAAACGAATCAGTTGACTGCAATGCATCATCAGTAAAGCATGCAACAGATGCACTCAATTCGTTCTAAATTATAAGATATTTGGTTTTTCTAGATATATAGCTTTTGTGATGCACATAGATATACATTATGTCTAACGTACTAAAAAAAAATGTATCTAGAAAAATCAAAATATCTTATAATTTAAAATGGAATGAGTAGTAACTTAATTAAAAAGGCCGCAGGTAGTAGTGAATTAGTATATATAATTTGGTCAAAATTAAATCTGTATATCCCAAAATCTAGACCGGAAAAACAAGTCATATTAGGGAGTAAAAAGTATTCTCGAAAGAGTCATGCATGCGTCAACTATGCCTGTATTTTTGGTCGAAAAACTGAGCAACCAAATCAAACGCGATCATACATATGATCAGAGCAAATATTGCTTTATGAACAGTTTGCTTTGGTCGTAAACGATCGTGGATTATAAATCAGAACAATATTTTTCTTTTACACTAAATCAACCAACAATAATAATCTATAATCATATACGATCGTATCAGCGCTAGCCGAACAGGCTGTCGGTTGGTGCTGGGCTATGGACTGCGTGCAAAGCTAGCCATCGCTGTCCGTCACGTCCAAAACTTGGGTTTTGATTGTGCTACCCTTCAACTGACCGATCGAGATTGTTGAGGTCCAAATAAAGGACCCACACGGTTTATATACTTTCGTTGATGCCAGCAACGACTGATCACACGTATCCTGTTTAATTTTGATTTATATTTTATTTATTTATATACAGTAATATCTTTTATCAATGGATGGTCTAGGCTTTGACTGCATCGAGTGTTGGATCATGCTTCCTCCATCCCAAATTATAAGATTTTTTGATATTTCTATATTCATAGTTTTTATTATGTACGTAGACATAATATGTATCTAGGTGTGTAACAAAAGTTATGAATTAAAAAAGCCAAAGCATCTTATAATTTGGAATGGAGAAAGTAGTAAGGCATGCTTGGATGATATGTTGAAGTGTGCTCAAAACTAAATATTCGTGGTATTGAGAGATTTAAGTTTTAGATCACTGACATGAAAAGGTTTGGCTTGTATAGAAGAAAAAAGAGGTTCCCAGAGGAGTTTGCAAAGCTCTAGAAAAATATTAAAACTACTCCAATCCGGACACAAATAAGCGATGTTTTGGTATATTATCAAGTACTCAACCATTTCAAACTTAATTCCTCTGTCCCAAAATAAATGTTGCTATAGTATTCGTGCCGGTCAATTTTTTTTTAAGCTTGACTAGGTTTATAGAAAATATCAGCAATATTTATATCTTTAAATAAACTTATTATGAAAATAGATTCAACAGTCTATCTAATTATACTAATTATGTATTATAAATATTAATATTTTCTCATATATATTTGATCAAAGGGGATGAAGGGAGTAGATTACAAGTTATTTGTTGTGTTTCGAATTTGAATATTTTTTATAAGAAAAAAGATGGTACAGGTAACATTGTATTAGAAGAGTAGTTTCGTAATAGTATATTTTTGCTATGTGTTACAAATATATATACTAGCAAAAAAGTAGTGATCACATTTGTATTTTAGGGACAATGTCAAAATGTCACTTATTCATGACTAGTGTTCAAAACTTATATTTGGCAGTACCATGCTTTTGAAAACAACAAAAGATTTGTTGAAAAAAAAATATATTTTCAAAACAAGGTATCCTGTGTAACCATGGTGTTTTTTTTTCTTATAAAAAAAGCAAACTCCAAACAAAACTCTGTGTCCAAACAGGCTATAGTATGTTCAGCATCTTAGTCGTATATATATGATATTTCTACAGACAAAACAAAACACACCAACTATACTGCAAATACTGAACACCGAGCGTTCATATAATCCAAACACTCATTTTCCTATTCGTCTACTTTTGACCTACTGCTTCCCACTTTTATGCGTACAGAAGTCATCGGTGGAATATTCATAAAGTTGAAAAAGAAAAGGTGAGCCGGCTGGTGACCAAACCTGATATGCATGCGATTATTTTTTGTGCTACTCAAATAGTCTTTTGTCACTTGAAATGTACTAAACGCATAAGTTACTTATTGGCCAAATATAATCACTTATATTAATATGAAACCATTGCACATAATACTTCAATTAATTAAATCAAACAGAATCATAATTAAGTGCAGGGTTGCATGATGGCCATGTACGTTTACCGCTCTTTTCGCTTCTGCAGAAACTGCTGCAGCGATTTGGTTCTTGTGAGTGGCATGTCTGCAGAGCAAGAACAAATTGGAGAGAGAAACAGTTAATTAATAAGGTTGAGAGAGAGAGAGAGAGAGAGAGAGAGAGAACTAGTGAAATCGTTAGCAGTGACAAAAAAACTACTCTGTAGCTAGTTAGCAATTCGAGACGGCCTACCTTTGGTCAAATTTCCAGCAAATGTGTCGCCACGGACGACGCGGCGGCCTCCATTGGAGGTAGTAACCTCCATCGCCATCTTCATTATAGCCTCTGCCTTGTCCTGGGAGACGCCGTCGAAGGTGGCCACGGCGCCGTTGTAGAAGACCGTCATCGGAGCCTGCTGCTGCTTGTTGGGCGCCTCGTCGCCAACGATGACGCGGCGCAGCTGGTGCGCCCCGATGCTCGCTATCGCGCTCGTCTTCATGCCTGCATGCACCGATGATCCGGATGCGGAGGTCAACAACCAGCCAAGTACGCTTTTATTGCTAGCTAGCTAATTCAATTCAATGATCGGTTTCGATCGATGTGGGGGAGAAAGAAATTAAGCCGGCCGCGATCGAGACCTCGGATGGAGGAGGAGGACGAGGTGGTGGTGGTGGTGGTGGTGCCGCCGGTGGTGCTGCCGTTGTGGTGGTGGTCGGTGGCAGCAGCAGCAGTAGGACGGAGGCCGAGGAAGTCGAGCTCTACCGGCGCCATCGACGGCATGGCCGGTATACCTGAGGGATCGGTGTTGCTTGCTAGCTGAAGGAGAGAGGCCGGAGAGAGACTGCAGCTAGCGCGGTGGGTTTGAACTTTGAAGACGTGCCGCCGCCCTGCCCAGATTATAAATTGATGACAACTGACAAGGCAATAGCAGTTCAAGTGGTACATGTATGCATAGCCACCGTGTCGTCTTTAATTTGTTGTGGTTTTTCCCCTCGTGGCACGGCAGGTATGAACACGCAAGACAAGATGACGACAATAGAGCCACGCGAAAACGACCGATCTCTCTCTACGCACAAAAAACATATGGCCTAGTCCTTAAGCAAGATCACACTAACAATAGTATTCTCAGGTGTGTAACATAAAAACCTACGAGCTAGGAGCACACTACATACCACGAGAAAAAGAAATCCTAGGTTGAAAAACAAGTACTTCAAGTACACATAGCACAAAAAAGACCATAACTCATGAATATAATGCAAGGAGTGGAGCGGACAAGAGGCAACTGATTTTCCCTGTGATATTGGGATGTCGGGACACCCCCCACCCACCCTCACAAAAAGTCCACGTTGTTGTACCCGCCAAGGTAACAACCTTGAGTCACTAAGACTCAAGATCTTCTAAGAGTATCGATCTTCCATCTCTGGAGCCGTGGATAAAAAATCACATGCAAGTCACAAAGACTTCGAAGCCCCCATAAGATTACCAAGAGCTATTTGTAGTCACCTCCAATCACCAAGACCGTCTAGGTGCTCTCAATCACTGAAAGTAACAAGAACAAGAATCACTCACTTGACCAAGACAAGCCTAATTAAGCTCTACCATGCACACTTGTCACTCCAATCTCTCTCTTGACCTTCTAGTAACAAGATGACAAGATACCTCAATGGATGCCCTTTAGGTGCTTGTGTTAGGGACCGTGACACCTAAGAAGGGGGTGAATTAGGCAACTTAAAAATCAATTTCTAACTATGACCTCTAAATTTCACCTTAGCAAAACATATGCAAATAAACAAACTATATATATCTAAATGTGCAACTACGGTTTTGCTAATGTATTGCTATCTTTACCACAAAAGAGTTATGCAACCTAAGTTCCAATCCTATCAACTAGCCTATCAACTAAGCTAGTAAAGATAAAGCACACAACCAAGATTACAATATAAATGCGGAAGCTAAAGATCAGGCAGACATGCAAACTCCCATCGATGACTCCGATATTTTTACCGAGGTATCGAGAAGCGCGCAAGCTTCCCCTAGTCCTCACTGGAGCCCCTCATAAGGAATCCCTCTCAAGGGCCAAGCTCCCGGTCGGGTAACTCCGTGGATAGCCCCGGCCCTTCCCCACATGCAAGTGGGTCTTCGGTGTGCCTTCCGACAAGCCTCTCCCGGATCGCTCCCCACCATCTTCACTATCAAGCTTCCGACCGAACTGTCATGGGCCTTGTTCCCTCCGTACACGGTGGCGGCTACACCACAAACACGGTTGGTGTAGTCTCGCAAGACTTACAAGCCCCGCCAGGTAAAACAATGGTGCGCGCAAGCACCGAGAGATAAGAGATGTGCAAACCTCACTAAACACTAGGCCTGAACCTAGAGCAAGTGCATAAACGGTGATCTAACTAATTTAAGCACTTCGCAAAGCACCTACTCTAATCACCTTGTGATCTATTAAGCCCTATACAAATGGAGAGCTCAAATATGATGTATCAACACTCTAGCATCTTCCCATAGCTTCTCCCCGGTTCATTTGGGCGGTTGGGGTGGTATTTATAGACCCAAAAGTGAGAACTATCCATTGGTCTTGAGCCCAACTTTTCTGCTAGCACCGAACGCGTCCAGTGTCTCACAACGATCATCGTGTTAGAGTCAAGCGTTGAACCGACCATTGGCGCGCTCCTTACACCAGACGCTGACCCCAAGTTTGATACCAACCATCGGACACGTCTGATGCAGATCACGCCACTCTAGAAACTCTCTAGAGTTGATCGGACTCCGATGCCGCAACGCCCGGTGCTCCTGCCGCTAGCATCCGATGCATATTGAGCTACTACGTCTTTGGTGAACAGTGCATCTGTCGGGTCCAGTGCCTAACACACACATAGCGTCTGATGCATGGACTGACGCCATTGCTAGGGTTACCCATCGGACGCATTCGATGCCCCTTCTCCTTTGTTTTCTTTGTGATCCTTGCATCCGGCTTGGTTCCATCTTCGTGCCTTAGACTTTGCTTGATCTTATAGGTCTCCCATTATGCTTCTAAGGTCTCACTACTACACTCGGACCTTTCGCAGTCCAATTTTGGTCTCGGCAGTAAGCTGTCAGTAGTGATGATCATAGCCCTCACCGTCGCTATCTGAGACTGTCTACGGTGTACACTAACACTGCCGCATTGGCTTATGATCCGTCCATGCTACGGTCTTTACTTCCGTCGCATTGGTGCATGACCCACCTGTATGGGTATGCACTAACACCACCACATGGCTTATAATCCATCCATGATCAGATCCTTATTCCGCCGCATTGGAGCGTGACCCGCTTGTGTCGAGGCGAACATCACCATCGCTTAAGCATATGAACCGTCTGGTCATAGAGCATGATCACCGTCGTGTTGCAGTATGATCTACCTATGATGATCCTTTAGTCGGTGTTGGGTTACTAAATGATTCGGCGGTGATACACTATTGACCCCTCCTCATCAGACGAATAGCGGCGGTGATGGCATCCGGTTTTCACAATGTATTTACTAATTCAGCTGGGCCTTAATAACTTACTGAACACACACCATACAGATTTAATCATTACACATCATTCATCACGTCCACAACAAAGAGTACTTGTTATAATAACAATGCTCGACACTAACATAACAACTGTGTCAACTGATGAATTAACACAAGCAGTACATAGATAGTATAATAAAGGTTCTGCTCCCTATAGACTTATGTAACTAAAACAAGGTAGATGTGCTCCTCTCCTTCAGATTAGCACTCCTTGATCAGCTTGGCAGCCAATGCAGCATGGAACCCCTCTTCTTCCTCCCATAGCCATTGCATGAAAATCGTTCAAAAGCAATGACACTCCAAAACTTGCACAATGCAAAGCTTTACTGCTCTGAACAAAATTGGACTATATATATAGACTCAAAATAACTCCCTACCTAAACAAAGACATATCTTAACAACAAAATACAGCATATGCACCTTCACTACTCTGTTAATGACTCCATGAACAAGGGAACATAAGGCAGATAGTGAGGTCCGTTCAAATAAATACTCTAGGTACTTCTAGGATAGCGGACGACCCGGGTAGGGAGGACATGAACTTCGGATTGGTAGCCAATGCACCATAGAACCCCTCTTCTTCCTCCCTTAGCCAATGCAGGAAAATTATTCAAAAGCACTCAGACTCAACCTACACAAAGCAGCAGAATTAATGATATTGAACACACCATTTCTTTAGTTACCAAGCCCAAATTGGCCTATATATAGAATCAAAACAACTATCTACCTAAACAAACAAAATACAACAAATGCACCTTTACTTCTCTACTAATGACTCCATAAATAAGGGAACATAAGGAAGATAGTGAGGTCCGTTGATAGATAGACTCTAGGTAGGTCTAGGACAGCGGATGACCCATATAGGGAGGACATGAACTTTTCTGTGGTTCATGTCATATGCAAGCAGTGTTTTGTCCACCCCAACAAGGAAAATCAAATTCCATTCAAGGTGAACTGCAATCACTCTGTACTCCGCATCACAAACCTCGTAACTAAATTCAATATTGTTCTGTCTAAATATCTCCAGCGTGGTCACCGTATGCTTCAGTGTCCATCTATTACTACCATAGTCTTCAAGGATCTAGATTAAAAGCTGAGTCATAGTGTAAATATCAACAGTACATAAACACAACTGACCCTGGGCTTCATGGATGGAGATTGCATCACCACGTGGCTTCTATATTTTTGTCCATGTCTTTCCATCCATATCAACAGCAACGATCTGGGAGAACTCGAGCCAGTACATAAAACCATTAAGAAACACACTTCTCGTATATGTGGATACTATAATACCATCGCCCCATTCAGATTCTTTAAAGATCCAAGCTGCACTCTTAGATGAGTAGATGCCTCACACCTACGGACTCACCCTCCCTCATCTTCCCATATTCAAACACATGGAAGTGTGAGGAGACTATCGGATCAAACCCCAAGCGAGCCTCGCCACAAGAACAAAGGTTATCCAGCAATAGCAACAATTTGTTAGTTGCTGGATTACAGACAACATAGCTACACCCAAAACACCAGCAGAGGATGAGGCAGCAGCAGCAATCTAAGACGACAACATCATGAATGGGAAAGGACAAGAAGGAGAAGGAGGGGTGTTCACCGGTGACGCTTGTTGATACTTAACAACTATTGGAGGAATTCTGCAAGTGCATAGAACTATCGCGCAACACTTCGCTCGGTGAGTACTGAGTGTCGAATTTATATTTTTCCCATAGGAAGGCAAAAGGCTAGAATTTATATTTACTGGTAGGTTGCTAAGGGAAGCCTAAGTGTATCCTAGGTAAGTGAACGATAGTGGAAGTTGAATGTGAACTACTTAAACTAAACTACTAAACAAGCTACACTAGAGATAGCTAGGTGGGAGAGCGAGCGATTTATCTTTCAAGTAACTAAGGGTAAACTAATGACTAGGAGAAATGAGCTAGTACTTCGGGGCACAACCCGCATACCAACTAGGAGAGTTAAATAGACAAGGTCTGCCATGAGTGCTATGATTTATTAACTAGACCTATCGTGGTGGAATACAGAGGATGGACAAGGTTGTCATCACTTGCCACCAACCACAATCTATCTGAAGGCCTAGCCATATCCATAGGTAATCTATAGCCTAAGCATCATACTTAATCTATAAACTTACTACTTCGATCCGAGCTCCGATGAAATGAGATCAAAGCACCCTAACCAGATGGTGGAACCAATACTAACGAACAGCTACTAATTAAGAGATAATCTATGCTACTAATGCTAAACAATAAGCACCTAATCTCACTAATGATGAACACTAATGAACTATAACTTAAGTAAAGCAAAGCAATAATACTAAAATAAAGTACTTAAATAAATATTGAATAAAGTAAATGTTAAATGAAAGAATTACAAAAGAGCTATATTAGACCTAGAAGACTCTTCTGGACTCTGAGAGAAGCTCCACTCTTGCTCTACTCCACTACTAGACTACTACTCTATAGCTAATGCTAAGCTAGAAAGCTAAGAGAGGCTTGGAGAGCTTGGAATTGAATGGGGTACTTCTCCACCGAACTCCACACCCTCTATTTACAGTGTAGAGAGGCATGGGGGGTATTTGTAGGAAGCAGGAGGTCGGTTGGGTGCCTTGGGGCACCGGGCGGCGCTAGGGGGGCACCGGCCGGCCCTCCATTCCACCGCCTCTTGATCGAACGGCAATGGTTGGCTTCCAATGGCAGTTGTAGAGGCAGCACATGTCAAAATTCAGACAGGAAGGCAGTTGGTAAGTCGGTTGGAGGCTCCCAAATCTATGACAATGGGCCCATGGATCCACCGTCATCAAATCTTGTCCATTGATCAAACCGACTTGAATGGACGCTTGTCATTGGCTCTAAAGCAGCTCCCATGGATCGATGACGTGGTAGGGCCACTTGGGGGGCCGGGTGGTGCTGCCAAGTGGGCCCACGGCCTCCTATCACGTCCACTTGCTCCATGTGTCCATGTTTGTCACCAATTTGCCTATTTTTGCTATATTTTCTTGCATACAAATAATTCTACAAGCACAAGTGGAACTAGGTGAATTATAAATAAAATTCTTCACATGTGATGATGATTTACCTCACTTTGCCATGCTTTTGGGGTGGAATATTAATGGTCAAAATGGGTGTTAGTGACCGTCAACAAGCTCCCCCAAGCTACCCCTTTGTTGTCCTCAGCAAAGATGCTTTAGCATGAAATAGGTGTTGGATAAGGAGTTGCTACTATGTAACGCCCTGCAGAAACTTATATACAAACAAATACTATCTCTTGAGTTGAACATGTTAGCACTTAGAAATCCACCATCAATATTAGCAATGTGGGACTTATAGCTTTCACCTTGATACATGCAATTGCAAGAATCTCACCTTGAGTTGAACATGTTAGCACTTAGAACATGTTAGCACTTATAGTTTTCAATAGATTTTGAAAAGAAACTTGGCTAAGTTCCTCAGATGGTACACTCAAGTCACTCAATGGTGTTTTGAAATCTCACCAAGGCCATGGTTCTTAGCCTTAATTTCTATCCTAAAGCTTATGTGGAGCTCAAGGTAGGGGATAAAAGCATAGTCTACTTGAATTGAATATATTGCTAAGTCAAACACTTGGATCACAGGGACCAACAAATCATACTAATTGATCAATATGTGCATGTGTGTGGTATATTTGGTGAAAGTGGTACTCCTTTGAGAAGTTTCCATTCTCTAGCTTCTTTTTGAGAGGGCATGGCTACTTTTCTTTTTCTCACTCTTCTTCTTCTTTTTGAACACTAGAGCTTTTTGCTCTTTACTCTCTCTCTCTCTTTTTGTAGCCCATGACTCTCTTTTTTATGTAAGATAGCTAGAGAGGTAACTTTGATTCTCATAGTGCAATACTAAATGGAAAGCATATATGGTTGCGCATTCCTAGTGTAGGAATAGCATAAATATGTGGGTGTATGTGATCTTAATCAAAAAGTATGACAAGTTTATCTACTCAGATCAACAAGGCTTGAAAAGGCTCAAAACAAACAAGCAACTTTTATAGTGGATTTATCATGTATGAATGAATATGTATTTGGCTTTGGTAGGAATTTATCACCATTGAGAAACTTCTAGCAAGAGAGTTTTAGCATTTTTTTTGCAAAACAAAACTCCAGGTTGTTTTTACCATCCCTCAGATAGGTCCAAAGGGTTACTCTAATCATGGCTACAACATATCTCACAAGAGCCTATTCTTAGTTCTAGCATTTGCAACCCACGAAAGCATTCAACTTAAGATGAACTCTAAGTTATCATGCTCAAAACTTAAAAAGTATAAGGTTGTATGACTAGCTTTTGCAAAGTATCACAGAACAACTATTCATCATCTCCAAATAAATTATCATCATTTTATTAGAGCAGGTTTCTTTTAAGATAAATTTCAAGGCACTCCTCTCTACATTCTATGATCATGAATATTGACATGTAAAACAAACATGAATGTAAAGAGAGGGTTTAAGATTTTCATACCTGAGCGGGGAGAGATGTCTCCCCTAAGCTTACCTTTTTCATAGGTTGGAATATCTTCTGGCGGCTCTTTTGATTCTTTTCTTTATTAACTAACTAATACTACTAGAATGCATAAATAACTAAATAACCAAACCTATTACTACTAGATAACTTACTCAGTATGGATACTACTGAATATTATTTATTTTTATTCAATATTATTAATTTTTTATATGTGTTTTTAAATGCAAATCTATCCTATCATGTGTTGGTATTTCTTAACGTCACTACTAAGTACGGGGTTTGAATCCATCCTCAGCAATGGCGCCAGAAATACCTTGTTGGTACTTCTTAGCAACATAACTAATGTGTAGCCATGCTACTAAGAAATAGCCTTGATAGTTCCTTAATAATTTTAGATATTTATCCACAAACGCATGGAGCTATCATTGTAGCATTTCATTCGAAAGTATTCAGGGTATCATTATTTATATTTTCTTAAAGGAAGGCATTTGATTAAGAGTCTAGTATGGATATGAACTTGAATACTAATGCTTGCAAGTACACTAATGCTTATAACAGAGGTAAGAATACTAATTCCAAAATAGTGGACACACACTTAGCATTCCTCAAAGGATAAAATAGAAAAAATGGATAAAAGAGTAATCCTAAGTCAATCAGGAATTGGTTTAGTGTAGTCATACAAAGATTAGTTGATAATCATACAAATTACATAATTAGTTTTAGGGCTAAGTGTGAAGCAGGTCGGGAGGCCACCGAGTACTAGTCTGCTAGCAACCTCATGTGACAATTTAGACTCCTACACCCTAAATGAACGTGGGGGATTACAAAGGATGGATAGGGCTACCACCACCTGCTACCTACCCCTCAACTGGAGAGAAGGACAATGCATTCACCTGCCTCTCCATACCCAAGTACCATGCTTGCATATACAGAAACTACCCAAATCCCCTCGAGTCCGTGATCCTATGGATCAACAGGTAAAGAACTTAGGCACACCTGACGGCACGATGAACCGCCACCTCAACTTAGCTCTAATTCTGATTATATAAGTTATATGATTGTTTAAGCATAAAGTTAAGTGTGCTACTCTCATAACACATAAACTCTGCACTAGTTCATATATCAAGATCATAACACAATAACTATACTCTAGTTCATAAGTATGACTATAATAAAGTGAAGACATGACTATGGAAGAACCCATATTGATATTCATACCAAGACTCTTCTTCCAAGGAGCCAAGCCCTCCAAGGTGGCTTTGCCTTTCTCTAATACAACTAAAAGGTAAAACTAAAGAGAGTAGAGAGTGAGGTGTTGCTCAATGTGGCATGTCTTTAGAGAGGGGGTACCCCTCTACTTATACAGGAGCATAGGCGGTGCTACGAGCTATAATTGACGCGAGGACCGGCTCCCACTGCCTTAGCATGGCTCCGTGCCACCGCCACAACAAGGAGGGGTTGAGCAGCGCCGGCAAGGGGTCGGGCGCCCCTAGGGGTCGGCCACCCCTTGACCATGGCCTCTCGCCATCGCCTTCGCCTAGCAAGCCATGGGCTGGACTAGGACTGCTTCCCCATGGGGTTTTGCCCCTTTTGAATTGATTTGATGGACATCTCCCTTGTTCCTTTGCGCAAATCAGCATCGTAAAGCGCCTTTTGGTGAATTATTCCATGTATTTGTGTTTGTGACCTACAAAATAATGTTCTCCAAATGCATGTGGAACTTGATTAATAGTAAATGCATATGTGATTAAGATTGCTAATTTCTCCTCTTTTGTGACTTATTTAGCGGTAGGATTTGATTGATAGAGACCGCCAACAAGCTCCCCCAAGCTTAACCTTTGCTCGTCCCGAGCAAATAGCTTAGTTATTGGTTGTTGATCTGTAGTTGCTACAATGATGAATATAATTCACAAGTGCCATGCCTATAACAAAGTATTCTTCCTCAATTTAAATAAGTTTGGCATTCTATCCACCCTTTGAACTTAATCCCTATGGGGCTTGTTTCTTTTCCATGTCTTAGGCGGTTGCAAAATAGAATGGATTTAACAGAATTACCAATCATTCATTCTTTGGTCAACCTTCTATCTAGAGGTTTTATGAGTTTTGCAAAAATAAAATGTAAGTTTCTCAAATGATTCACTCGATCGCTCAATGTGTATGATCCTTACCAAGGCATTTGTTTTGCTTTCTTTTCATCCTATCTCTAAAAAGCCTTGAGTGGAGTTTTAGGTAGGTATGAATGAGAGGCATACTTACATCACATATATTGCTAAGTCAAAAACCAGATCCAAGGAGATGCAAGTCATACACTTTGATCAAGATGTACAAGTGTGTGGAATATAAAAGTGATTCCTAATATTTTTATACTCCTTTGATCAAGACTTTCTCTCTTTTGAATAATTGCCTTAGAAGTATGGGCTATCTCTCTTTTTTCAATACTTTGGAACCTTCATGTGTTCCACTTTTGTTTTGCTATTTTGAGAGCTTCATATGTCTCTCTTTTTTAAGTATAGCCCCATACTCTTTTTGGCATATGAAAACTTTAGAGAGGACTCATGACAAATGAATGGAGTTTTTATTTTAGGTGGATGGAAAACATATTTTTGCGTAACTCTCAGTGTAAGAGTCAGCATTTTATTTGTGGCTGTACATGAGTGTTGATCATGGGAGCATGACTAGAATCTCTACAAGGGTCACAACAATTTAACAAAACTCAATGTGAATGTAAGTAGCATATGACTAAGGTTTGCATTTGAATCATGTCATATGGCCGTGGTAGGAATTCATAATCATTGAGGAACTTTTGATTTTAGCATTTTTAAGATGAAAACTCTGGATGTCAAGTTTCTCTTAGAATAAAGTCATAGCATATTCTTTTTACCATATCTTAACTTGCAACAACTTAAAAAAGGATCATGTTTTTGCAACCCACATGTGTCAAGCTTTTAGGACGAGACATTTTTAGCCAACAAACTTAAATTTTGGGGAATACTAAGTTATAGCCTAGGTACAGATAAATTATAGACAGGCAACTATTCATCATTTCAACAAGAGAAACTAAACATTCTTAAATCACATATGAGAGTGGAATAATTGTTTTTTTTGTTTTTTATCATATAACTTTTTTATTTTTTTTATTTTTTTCATTTTTTAAATGCTAATAATTAAATGAATGCAGAAAATAAATAATGCAAAATTTTAAAATGCGGAAAATAAAAGATACTACTTATCTCTGCGGGGTCCTCCCCCAAGTTAGTTTGTCGCCTACAGTCCTTCAGCTACTTTTATTATATTGTGGAGGCAAAAACTCGAGAATTTTTTATTATAGCTATTTATTATTCATACTATATTATTTTGGGTTCACCAAAAGGTTTTGACCTTGTCTCCATTCATGACTTACCCTTATGGATTTGATTGTTTCCCTATAGGGGTTAGTCTAAATACCCAACCAAAATCTACACTCAGCAGTTTTGATTCAATGATCAAACTAGACTTCAAGTTTTGTTTGATCAAGGTAAGCTAATTAACTTAAGCACCATGCTTAATTTAAAAAGCCTATGAAAGTATGATTAATCACAAATCATACCCAGACCAAAACATACTTGTGTAGAGCATGGAAGGATAACCAAGATTCATCCAACGGAAGTGAAAGCATTGAAAGGTGAACTAGAGATTCAAAACATTTATAATAATAATAATAATTATTATTATTATTTAAAAAAAGTTGATTATGAGGCAAAATTTTAAATTTTGAATTTTGAACGATAAATTTATTTCAAAATTTAAAATTTTAAGATAACTACCGATTTACCTTCGGCAAGGGCTCGACATTTATAGTCTATCGGGTAAGACTTTTCCTCCTTGATTGACCTGCAGCTGCATGAACATTTTCGAGGGACTTCTCGGGTTGCCCCGAGGTTTTCTTCGAATGATCAACAGGAATGGCGGCAACTATTTGCGAAATTTGAGTTTCTATCATTGTTGACGGTAGTTAACAACCATTATAAACCATCAATATAACATACATAAGGTCATAAATATAATCACCAACGAAGGTCTAGGGGTTTAAACTAACAAATTCCACAACTTTTGGTGAATCTGTATTTTCTACAGGGTTTATCCAGAATACCGTCAAGGTGGACCAAGATGTCAGATTTAATTACGCTTATCCGCAGCAAAACGGACACCAGAAGGTTTTAGAAGACTCGAGAGGACTCCACACTAAAGTGAAGGGTGAAACATCCTGCAGACCAGTTGGCCCCTGGGGCCCACCTGTCAGCCCCCATTGTTATGTCGGTTCTCCATCGCCTCCTAGGTTGCATCTACGATGCCCTTTAAGTCGGTTTGATCCAAAGACTCACGTTGGACGCTCCGACCTATATATACCAGCCCCTGCCACCCCTAGGCATAACCCCAGTCATCAAGTCATTTGAAAAGACAGAAATCCTAATCATCCTTAGAGCTCCACCATATTCTAGGGCATAGCTAGTTAGGCTAGGTCTAGAGGGAGGCAAGCAGGCTTCGCTTGGATTCCCGATCATATCAAGAGCGTGGTTTGGTATAATCTTTATACCCCCTCTCTTTTGTACCTCTATTTTTTTATATGCTAGTTACAATTGGTATGACAATATTAGTATTCATCTTATTCATGTTCTTTGTTATAATATTCAACGTCTACTTTGATTATATACTTAGTATAGCTAGTTTATCATTATGTTTATGCATAAGTTCGTATAGCGCTCACTCTAAAGTACACGGGGTGGGTGGTCGACATTGTGTAAGCGTGGTGCCTATACGTTGTTTACCTGTGGATACACTCTATATTCTGGATCATGTGGTATATAGCGGATGTGACACTCCCGTTGAGTCCTTTGTAGTCCACTCCCCGAATATAGGTGCAAGTAGGGTCCGGTTACGAAGAAAGAACAAGCTCTATTCTTAATCTTCCTTAGTAATATCCCTTATGTGTAGATATAAAGATAACCTTAGCCATGACTACTAGGTGTAATTGCACTAATCAATGTATGCTTTGACTTGTAATTAAGAATGACTTAGGAATTATTCCTCTAATATTCTACCTGACCATGCTAATGCCATAGAAAGAAGTACTCTGAGTAATTTATCATTATTGATGATCAATGCTTATCATATATATATATATATATCTTATCATATGACTTACCCCTGTTATGAGTAGAATATTGGTTATGGTTTACTTCTCCATCAATAATATAAGCTATTGATACATGTCCATGCTAGACCTTTCCTATGGTAAAAATATAAATAACGATACCTGGAATACTCCCGGGTGAAGTGCTACAATGGTATAATTATCTATGTGCTTGCAGATCTTTTTCATTCATATATTTATATACTCTTCCTAGTCACATAAATTAATAAAGAACTACTTAGTATTATTCTAGTAGTAATGCTATCTAGTACCAACAAGCATCTCTGGCATCATCACTAGGGATGACAACCTAGTAAAGTAATGTTAGGAGATATAGGTTTATAATAGGTGGCTACTAAACAAGTGACAAGTTAAAAATATCAACAAGCATTTCTGGCGCCGTTGCTGGGGAAGGTAGCTAGGCAAAGGAAGTATTGATAAACTTATGCTTATTAATGTGATCGAGAAAAACCATTTACCCCTGCTTAAGCAGGATTACCATTGTTCTATCTACTTTTATATCTTATGCAGGGTAATGTATGACCGGTTTTGACCTTCCGATAAACTACGTTGACGATCTAGAAGCATTACTTAGGAGGACTAGAGCTAAACTCAAGAAAGTTCTAGCTTTAAAGTCGGAAAACAACCATATAAGGCGAAGCTTAACACCTGAATTTGAAGCCATGGCTAACAGGACTCTCCATGAATTCTTTGCTCTAACTACGGCCAACATCCGTACTAGACCAACAGTCAATGTCAGAGATAATGGATTTGATCCCAAGCCAACCCTCATCAACATGGTGCAAGCAAGCCAGTTTTGTGGAAAGGCACATGAAGATGTGAGGGCACATCTCCAACACTTCCTGGAGATTTGTAGCACTTTCACCATCAAAGGAGTGACCCAAGATGCCATACTACTTTGCCTCTTTCCATTCTCACTCTTGGGGATGGCAAAGCAATAGTTCTATGCCAACAAAGATAGAAATACTACATGGGATAACTGCTCCACTACCTTCCTAGCAAAGTTCTTTCCCATAGGTAAGACAAATGCTCTGTGTGGGAGAATTTCAAGCTTTCAGCAACAACATGATGAATCTGTTCCTGAGGCATGGGAACGTTTTCAAGATTACATTACGGAATGTCCTCATCATGGGATGGAGAATTGGTTACTCATGCAGTCTTTCTACCACGGGTTGACCAACATTCCCCTGAGACTATGGATGCTGCTGCTGGAGGTGCATTCCTGTCACTCACCATACCAGCTTCAACAACTCTTGTGGAGAAGATGGCCTCCAATAAGGTTGGAATGAAGAACGTCTTCAGACCCGCAAGAGAGGTGGAGGTATGCATCAACTCAAGGAGGTAGACATGCTGTCTGCCAAGATGGACCTACTGATGAAGAAGCTTGAAGATCGAGCCAATGAGAAGCAAGAAGTCATGCACATTCATGATTCTCGCATGACATGTGAAGAGTGTTGAAATACTAGGCATTCAGGGAACAACTGTCCTAAAACCTAAGAGGATGTGAACTTTGTCAACAACAGCAACTACTTTTGTCCTGAATAGAATCAAGGATGGAACCAGCAACAGAGACCGAATTACTAAGGTAACTATCAAGGTAATAATTTTAATCAACCACCCTTGAGAGAATTAATTACTGGTCAATCCAAACTTATGGAGGGATTATCTAGAAAGGTAGCTACCAATGATAAAATACTAGAGAACATAAATAATAGAATGGATAGCTTTGCTTCTGCCATGAAAAACCAGCATAGCTTTAATAAAATGATAGAATCACAAATAGCTCAGCTGGCAGCTCTTGTTCCTCCATCCAACAAAGGTAAGATTCTGGGGCAACCGGAAGATCTAGAAACTGCAAATCTTGTCGATATTTATAATGCAGCACATTATTATATACAACCATCGATGGGAAGGTGCATAGATTATACCTTGCCTAAAAAGAAGAGCTATCTAGGGAGACCTATCATCCCAATCGCCATCAGACCGCACATTTTCCAAGAAGCTATCTGTGACTTCGGAGCAAGTGTCAACATCATGCCTAAAGTAATTTATGATCAAATTAATGGAGATACTTTGTTGTGCACAAATATGTGTTTGGAGCTTGCAGATCAGTCACTCTGTTACCCCAAGGGAATTCTTGAAGATGCCATTGTTCGAGTGGGACAATCATATGTTCCCATAGACTTTGTGGTTTTAGAAGCAGGTGGAGATGTAAGGGCACCCATTATTTTGGGCTGACCTTTCCTAAGCACCGCAAAAGCCATCATCTACGCGGACAGTGCCAAGATCTGCTTCACAATCAAGGATAGGAAGAAGTTTTCTTTCAAGAAACCTACAATCTGCTAGACATCCATAGACGCCATACCTACCCGAAGAGACAATAGTGACCAAGAAGAAGAACAACAGGAGAATGAGGAAGAACAAGACTAGGCAACCTCAAGAAGAATCAGTTAACACGATCAACACACTTCTATCAGAGTACGACCACCTTCTCGCTTCACCATTCCTTGCTAAGAAGGATGACCTAGGCATACCCATGATTGAGTGTACCATTGGACAAAGAATTTTTCACAAGACCTTCTGTGACATTGGGTCGGGTGTTAATATAATGTCCAAGGTAACGTATGAAAACTTATTCGGTGATGAACCTTTGTTCCCTACATATATGTAATTGCAGATGGCAGATCAATCAATCCGATTTCCAAAAGGAATAGCAAAGATGTCATGGTAAGAATATACGATCATTTTGCCCCTACCAACTTCATGGTTCTAGACTTGGGTGAACAAGAAGATGATACACCTATTATATTGGGAAGACCGTTCCTCAACACAACCAATGCAATCATCTACGTCGGATCTAAACAAGTCCACTTCCAATTCCCTAGAGAAAGGTACGTTGTTATTTCAATAGTTAAACCACTTATGAACAGCCCAAGAAGACCTGCTCTAGGAGGAGACGTTGGTCATCCCAACACCAAAAGAATCAACCTCCAAAGAATAAATGGAAATAAGATGAAGAACCCGAAGAAGTTGTGAAAGATGAACCTACTCCGCCTAAGTCAAGCCACATACCAAGCAGGTATGGAAAGAGAAGGTGACATCACCATCAGAGACACCATCACAAGATGTGCAGCCAACTGGGTCTCCATCGTTGAGACCAGATGATGCACCCGAAGAGTGAAGAACTTTTCTCCAGCCAAGTCCTGTCTGGAGGACTTAAAAATCTGAACCCTGGCTGTGAGGTAACATCGATAGTTATCCATATTTACTTTTTAGTATTGCATGAATTACTTTTCACTTTAGCATATTCATTTTTCTGCATTAGTATTGCATTTAGAAAAGGAAGATAAAAAGTTTCATGATTGCATTACATCATTGCATCATTAAGCCTAAGCCCCATTTGAAAAATGTTCTCGATGTGTAAAAGCCCAAGGGAGTATTCACTGTGGTGGCATAAAAAAATAATATATATCACGCATGCATATTTTTTTCCTAAATTATATAAATAAGAAAATCCAAAAAAATATTAAATAGACATCCTGCTAGAACTTTGCCTAAACCCCCAAGGACAATAAATCTCTGAATGGCTGACCGCTAAGCCCTTATCCTAATCTGTGCCAGGAGTTTTGGTGTTCTTGTTAGAGTATTTTGCACGATGATCAAGAGTAAATCCATCCATCCGAAGTATATTTTCCTAAACTATTGCTACACTTGCTGCACGAGGAACACAATTTCTGGACGGATGAGAAAGACTTCTGCTGGTAGACTCACTCTAAGAAAGAACACGACAACATCCAACTTGGGAGAGGAGCATCCCCCATGTATCTAGCTAAGTATTTCTTTCCCTTTTGTTTTACTATTGCTTCATATTTGCTAAAGAAATAAAAAGATGCATAACAAACTAAAAGCAAAATAAAAATTTATCTTAGCTAGTTATATATATATATATATATTAGGGTGTGATCTTAAATTTTGAAAACAAAATAAAAGGTGTGTTAAGTTTTCTTTAAGTTTGATTTTTATGAGCTAAATAAAAGGACTTTGAGAATAATCTCTTGTAATGGAAATGATGAATAGTGAGGATAGACGGGGTTGTCACCTCCTGCTGCTACCACACGGCCAGGGAACAGGGTGCACTCACAGGTAGAGCGTCGTATAAGCACCATGCTTACATGAAGCTCGGCTACTTAGCCCAACCGATAAACTAGCAGGCTAAGCGCTCTATGAACTCATACACAAAAGTAATGATAACCTTAACTAAGCAAGATGTAGAAGTGAAGATACAAGCTTTGACGAGCCTCTAAGACTAGATCCAGAACTTGAGCTTAAGCCTAACTCGACCCTCACTACCGAGCTACTAATCTACTACATTAGAGAGTTCTAGACCTAATCCTCCTGATGTGTGTTGATCTGAATGAGAGATATAAATTATGGTTTCAGGATGGCTCCAAGGAGGGAGGTAGGGGCTGCTATATATAGGGGATAACATCAATTCTGGACCCTCGATCAAACCGACTTAAATCAACGGCGTAGATGTGATCCTTAAGGCGGTGGAGAACCGACATAGCGAGGAGGGGCTGACTGGTGGGACCAGTAGGCCGGCTAGCCTACAATTGGGGCCGGCTGGCCCCCTATTAGCCTCTAGGTTCAGTCTTCGATGGAGAGTCTTTTGGGGATTTTTAGAGTCTTCTAGAGTTGTTTTCATTGCGGATAAACACGATTAAATCTGACAATTGGGTCCACCTTGACGATTTTCTGAATAAATCCTCCTACAAACATAGATTCACCATAACTTATGAAATTTATTAGTTTAAACCCCTAGACCTATCTTTGGTGATGGAATTAAGTACATATGCAGGATATGTTGACGGTTTATGATTGATGTTAATGACCGTCAACAATGAACACTAATGAACTAGAACTTAAGTAAAGCAAAGCAATAATACTAAAATAAAGTACTTAAATAAATACTAAATAAAATAAATGCTAAATGAAAGAATTACAAAAGAGCTATACCAGACCTAGAAGACCCTTCTGGACTCCGAGAGAAGCTTTGCTCTTGCTCTACTCCCCTATTAGACTACTACTCTACAGCTAATGCTAAGCTAAGCTAAGAGAAGCTTGGAGAGCTTGGAATTGATTGGGGCACTTCTCCACTGAGCGACACACCCTCTATTTATAGTATTGAGAGGCATGGGGGTATTTGTAGGCAGTAGAAGTTAAGTAGGGTGTCTTAGGGCGCCGGGCGGCTCTAGGGGCACCGGGCGGCCCTCCATTCCACCGCCTCTTGATCCAACGGTGATGGTTGGCTCCCAATGGCGGTTGTAGATGCAGCACATGTGGAAATTTGGATAGTAAGGCAGTTGGTAAGTCGGTTAGAGGCTCCCAAGTCTATGATAATGGGCCCGTGGATCCACCGTCATCAAATCTTGTCCATTGATCAAACTGACTTGAATGGACGCTTATCATTGGCTCTAGAGCAGCTCCCATGGATCGGTGACGTGGTAGGGCCACTTGGGGGGCTAGGCGGCACTACCAAGTGGGCCCACGGCCTCCTATCACGTCCACTTGCTCCATGTGTCCATGTTTGTTACCAATTTGGTCTATTTTTGCTATATTTTCCTGCATACAAATAATTCTACAAGCACAAGTGGAGCTAGGTGAATTATAAACAAAATTCTTCACATGTGATGATGATTTACCTCACTTTGCCATGCCTTTGGGTGGAATGTTGATGGTCAAAACGAGTGTTAGTGACCATCAACAACGCTGGCAAAGTAGCGTTTGCCTTTCTAGGTGTGATAGAAGAATCCGGCAACAATCTGGGGCAGCTCCTTTCGGTACTTGGAGTCTGAGATTAGGTGGTTTTAGGAGCGACAGACACACTTTTAGCTACACAAGGAGTGGGCGGTGAGGTGGCGGAGGATGAGGACCAAGACATTGTCTGTGAGGATGCCCACTCCCTTCATCTTGTTGGGTGTTGACGGTAGTTACCATCCATCATAAACCGTCAATAAAACATGTATAAGGGCATAAATATGATCACCAACACAGACTTAGGGGTTTAAACTAACAATTTCCATGAGTTTTGGTGAATCTATATTTTCTGCAGGAGTTATTCAGAAAACCATCAAGGAGGACCAAAATGTCAAATAAAATTGTGCTTATCCACAGCGAAAACTACTCCAGAAGCTTCCAGAGGACACCAGAAGCCACGCCACTAAAGCAGACCTACAGAGGATGATAGGCGGGGCCGATCGGCCCCACTTGTAGGCCGGCTGACCCCCTGGCCCGACCTGTAGGCCGGCTGGCCCACTGGTCCCACCTGTTAGCCCCCCGTTGTTATGTCGGTTCTCCACCGCCTTAAGGATTATATCTACGCCATTTATTCAAGTCGATTTGATTCGAGGGCTCAGGATTGATGCTTCGGCCTATATAACCAGCCCCTACCCCCCCTCTAGAGCACGCTTCCATAAGTCAAGATCAAACAGAAATTAGGGTTTCCAGAGAGAAGGGAATGGAGCTCCAATTCTTTAAGTTTCTAGTATAGGCTAGCTAGCAAGGTTCAAGTAGAGTGTGGGTTATTGCTCAGGATTCTGGACCTGCCATCTGGAGACTGGTATAGCCATTGTATCTCTTTATTTATGATTATGTGCTACTTCAATATTATGTTGCTATTTATTATGTTCCACGCAGAAATCGAAAAGCCAAAATGGATGAGGAGTTTGGTAAGTTTGTAGAGGTAATTCAAAATTTATATATCAATATTCCTCTACTAGATGCCTTACATGTTCCCACCTATACAAAGTACCTTAGAGACATCCTCAACAACAAAAGACCACTGCCCACCACTGAAGTAATCAAGTTGATGGAGGAGTGTAGTGCGGCCATCCTAAATACATCACCTGTCAAGAAGAAGGATCCAGAGTGTCCCACTATCGATTGTTTGATCGGAAGCCAGAACTTTGAGAATGCGTTATGCGATCTTAGAGCAAGCGTTAGTGTCATGCCCAAGAAGATCTTTGATAATCTCAAGTACTCAACACTTACACCAACATTGATGTGTTTACAACTAGTCGACCAATCGGTCCGCTGCCCTGCAGAAATCGTCGAGAATATTTCCAGTTAAAATATGAAACTTCTTTGTTCCTATGGATTTTGTAGTACTTGATATGCAGGAGGACATGAAGACACCTCTCATACTTGGGAGACCCTTCCTGAGTACTACAAATGCGCACATTGATGTCGGAGCCGGAGAAATCAAATTATATATCAATGGTAACGAAGAGCAATTCGCCTTCAAGCCAAGACCAGAACAATGCTCCAATTTAGAATGGTGTGAGAACAAGTATCAGGGTCTCCATCTCTGGGACCTACTAATGCACCTAAAGAATAAACCCGATCGGAGAAGTCCGGTTCGGTGGACTTAAAATACCGAACCCTCGCCAGAAGGTAACTTGGTAGTTATCTATAATCATTTTTCACATTATATTTTTCTTTGGCATATTTACTTTTTAACACCTGCATTAGAAAAATAAAATAAAAATACTCATCATGGCATTATAAAAATTCAAGCCCCATGTGAATAATTTGTATGGAGTGTAAAAAACCCGTTAGAAATATTTACCCTGGAGGCGTAAATTTTTTTTAAAAAAAATACCATCATTCATCTTCTTATATTTCATAGTATCATAAAATATATTTATTTTTCACTTATATACATGTGTACATGGTAGAAATACGGGAGACATATGGGACCCACTCCACCACTAGGCTGGCCGACCTGCTGCTCTCCCGGCTATAAATAGCCACCCTCCTGGCTGCTTCACTCATCAATCTCCACTGCAAAACCAGCTTCCAAGTTCAAAATTCTAGTTCTCAATTTCGTAGTTGAAAATTCTTTTGGTAGAAGTAGATTTGGAGTAAGAGAAAAGAGTGAGAAAGTTGAGAGGGTGTTGCTAAAATTTTGTGTACGAGAGAGAGAGGTGCTGCTAAAATTTGAGCAAGAAAGAGAGGGTTTAAGAGTGGTAGTGCTGTCCAAATCAAGAGAGAAAAATAAAAAGAAATAGGGTGAAAGTCATGCCAAAATATTGATTAGAAGAATTCTTTAAGCAATCTCGGATGACTAACCCTCTGGACGACTGACTTTTGGCCAGCTAACCGCTAACATTTTTATTTTTCTAATCACGTTCCACAAGTTGTGTTGCCTTTTGTCTATTTTGAAGGAAAATGACCGAGATCATCGAAAAGCTCAAGCGTGCGGTGTTGTTCTGCTCAACAAGAAGTTCATCGTCCTAGGCAAGTGTTGACATTTCTTAGCATTGCTACTAAGAACAGAGTTTTAAATCTACTCCCCAGCAATAGCGCCAAAAATACTTGTTGGTATTTATTAACTTGTCACTTGTTTTAATAGGCACCTATTATAAATCTATATCTCCTAACATTACTTTACTAGGTTGTCATCCCTAGTGATGATGCCAGAGATGCTTGTTGGTACTACATAGCATTACTACTAGAATAATACTAAGCAGTTCTTTATTAATTTATGTGTCAAAAAAGAATATATATGAATATATAAAAGAAATCTGCATCACTCAGATAATTATACCATTGTAGCACTTCACTCGGGAGTATTCTAGGTATCGTTATTTATATTTTTACTACAGGGAAGGTCTAGCAAGGACATGTATTGATAACTTATACTATTGATGGAGAAATAAACTATAACTAATGCTCTAATCATAACAGGAGTAAGTCATAGATAAGATACATGATAATTATTGACTAATAATAATGATAAATATCTCAAAGTACTCCTTTCTATGGTATTAGCATGGTCAAGTAGAATATTAGAGGAATAATTTCTAAGTCATTCTTAATTACAAGTCAAAGCATATATTGATTAGTGCAATTATACCTAGTAGTCATTGCTAAGATCATCTTCATATCTACACATAAGAGATATTATTGGAGCATTCATGCCTCTGCATTGGATTTATTGTATTGTGTTTCACATTGCTTTTGAAAATAAATTTGAAAGAAAAAAAATTGGAAAATAAAAGAGTTTAAAAAGTTGTAAAATTTATTTTTGAAAGCCTACCAAAATTGCTCATTTCTACTTGCATTGAAAAGTATATTTGAAATAATATTTGAATTTGATTTGGTTCAAAGTTCAAATAATTTCAAACCTTATTTGAGAATGAATATGGAAAATCAAATCAAAAAAAGAAAAGAAGAAAGAAAACTCTCTCTCCCTCTCCCCTCTATTCGGCCCAGCTCGGTGGCAGCCGGCCAGCTCTCTGTTTTCCTCTCCCTCACTTCCTTCTCCCGCATGGGCCTATTGCTTCCGGCCCAGTTCTCTTTTCCCCTTTCTCTCCTTTTGGCACCGGCCCAAGCGCTCTCCCCTTCCTCTCTTTCTCTCTCCCGGTCGTAGGCCCAATCTCGCCCGTAGGCCTAGCTTTGGCCGTGGCAGCGCGCCGCGTGACTCCTCTCCTCTCTTAGTCGCTGACATGCTGGGCCCGCATGTTAGGTCCTTCTCCTCCCTCGCATAGTCAGGCCAGACTCTCCGCCACCGCCAAGTCAGAGACCGCGCCGCTCACGCCTCCCTCCTTTACCTTGCGTCCCAAGTCGCTTCCAGCCATAAATACCGAAGCCCGAGCCCGCGTCGCCTCCTATCCTGGGCCTCTAACCCATAGCCGCCTCGCCGAGATGCTGCACCATAGCTAACCCTAGCGCCACCGCCATCACCGCCCGCTTTGCCGTGCACCGCGCCGACCTCTGTCATTTCACACCATGGTAAGCTACCTAGCTGTGATCTTTGTTCCCTCCTCTACCTCCTGGTGTTTTTATCGCTTCGAATCGAGGCCCGTAGGCCGTGTTCCCCGTGCGCTGCTCGTAATCGTCAATGGCGCCATCGCCAAGCTCGCCGCTGGCCACGTCGGCCATTTCCCTTCCCCTCCCATCTGATCTGCACCATCCAATCTCGATCCGACGGCTCAGATCCAACCGTACCCCTTTGCTGCAATTTTTGCAAAAGAGCCCCCGCAAGATTTTAAGTTCTAACCCGCCGTCCCTACAGTTTTTCTAAAGAGCCCCTACCTTTTTATGAAATAATACCCACAGTCCTTGGGCAGATTTAAAATTGGATTTTATTTATTTTAAATTTGAAAATCAAATTCCATCTACAAAATTGCCACTGCCTTCGGTAAGCCATAAAATCTCCGTTTTAACTCCGATTTGATCCGTTCAAGTTGCGTTAGATTCATGATCACATAATATACATGTTTACACTACTGTTAAATATATTTTCAACTTTTGAAATTAAAGGTTAGATTTAATCTACTATTTTATTAAAGAAAATCTTGTTTAATTCATAACATCTTCGTTATAGCTCCGATTAGCGTGTTTTTCGCGTCTGTGTGTTCGTAGTAGCGTGTAGAACATCTTTAAAACCTTTTCACGTGCTATTTCTTATGTTTGGTGTACTATTCAAATTTAGATCTACTGTTTGCTTCATGTATGATTGCATGGATGCTTGTGTGGTGCTTTATGATCATGTCCAGTCGGTGAGCTATACGTGGTGAATCAAGAAGCAGATCTTTGAAGGCTTGGACTAGAAGAAGATTAGAGTTTAAGGCAAGTATAGCATGGGATCTTCCTTGTTGTCGTATACACCTTTAATCATTTAATTCATATTGCATGTGTCTACCTTGACTACAACTAAGGATTGCCTAGTGCTTTGTTACCTTGTGCCTTGTTACCTATGGGGTATTACATTGGGTAGTATGATGCTAGTGCTCAACTAAAACCATGATCTTGTAACTTGACTAATTGTATATGCAATAAACATTAAAAGATGCTTTTTAGCAATATGGAATAAGGGGGCTAGAGCATTGGGCTGTTTTATGGTGCTATAGATTCCTCTCCCTAAGGACTTATCTGTAAGCGAACATCCGAGACTTATAGTATAGCTATGAGGGCTACGTGGCTCTGTCTTTAGCTTAGTATGAGGACCTTTTCTAGCTTGTTAGAGGTTACCTTTATGGCATAAGAATGGCTTAACGAATCTGGTATAGGACAACCTCTACTCTTATGTGTATAGGATGCGTGTCATTGTGCCATTCGATAGGGGAATTCCTATATCTGTTTGCCAAGTAAATCTAATGGCCCTAACTTGTTAGACTAACCTTTGAAAGGCTTCATAGTGAACCCTGTCGACCTTCCTTGGAAGTGGGTCAAGAGATTAGCTACCTCGGGCGTAAGGGTAAATCATGACTCACAGTGAAAGTGTACAACCTCAACAAAGTGTAAAACTGGTATATCAGTCATGCTCACGGTCACGAGCGGCCTTAGAGCCTTACGGAATAGATGATGAACACTAAGGGCACGTACAATGGTTGTCTTTTTGCCGTCTGGGAGATGTCATTTTTGCAAAAAACCCCTCAACTCAGCCAACAGACAGGTGTGCCGTCTCTTCGCGAAGAGACGATGAGGGCTCGTGCTCCCAAGCTTTATCGCCCGCTCTAGCACCGTTGTACGCCGGGGGCTCGTGCTCCCAAGCCATTTTTGATCACCTTAATTTATGAGTCTATACAAGAATTAATTATCTTGCAGATAGCCTAAAAGACAACCCATTGTATAATTTGTCTGTATTGCTGTCTCTATGTGACATGACCCGTGCTTACAGACGGCAGCTGTCTAAACTGTTGAACGTGCCCTAATGATATGGATGATGAAGATACTCATTAATGATTACTGTTTATGCTATTCATTATTCATGTTTACCTGATCATGTGTTTATATGGGTTTGTGATAAACTTGTTGCTACTCCTATGCTAAAATTGTGACAATTAAAAGCTAATCATAGTTAAACCAATGTCAGTCTTTTGAGCCTCATGAACCCCATGTTATATTTGTTGAGTACAACATGTACTTACGCTTGCTTTACTTTTTAAATCTTTGGAAAAATCCTAGATGGGTACCAGATTGCTAGAGTTTGGAGGAATTAGGCTTGTGATCAACCAGTCAGTTGTCCCTGTGGAATTGGAGTCTTCACCCGAAGATCGGAGTTGTCTTTCTGCTGTTTGCTATCTAAGGTTATATTCTTTATACTAAGTACGTTATATATTGAGCATTGTCTTTGGCATTACCCTTATTTGTAGCTATATGTGAGAATTGACTTCCTGGGCTCACATATGGTGTGTATCTGGTTTTGTTCTTAAAACTGGGTGCTACATTATTCCTCACCCCCGCCTATGATCTAGCCCTAGTACAAGCCACAGGTATGAACACTGAATTTGAACTCATTTTAAGGCTGTAGGATGGGAGGATGTTTGGGAAATTAATGAGCCAGGGTCTAAGCTTTTGACTATTGAATTTTTATGCACCTTGAAACCCACTGATTCGGAAGTATCATTTAGACTTTTCAAAAAAGATTTTTCTATCCCATGGAAATAGTTTAGTGAACTTCTTGAATTTCATGCACAATGTGTGATTGATGTGGACACTGCTATACAAGACTTTGATAGAATGAAATTTTGTAGGGAAATATCTACAGAACTTACTTGCTACCCTCCCCGTACCAATGAAATTCATCACCCTACTTTGCGATTCATGCATAAATGGCTAGGTTTTTCTCTTTTTTCTAGGAATGACTTTCGTGCTGTTAGGAATGATCAACTTAAACTGCTCTATACCATGGTCAAAAGAAGAAAGGTTTCACCAATCCAGTTTATGACAAAACAATAGAAAGAAATTTTTTATCTTAAGGGTGATGTTGGGTGTACTTTGGTCACCCACATAGCTAAAACTTTGGGTCTGTTAGAAAATGCTTTTGTTGCTTACATCAATGACATTCCCCATTGCCTTATCGATTATGAATATTTTAACCAAGCACACATGTTAAAAAAGGGTAAAAATAGGAAGCTTGTCATGATGTATATGGATTATACAAACAAAATCCCATTACCAGACCAAACCCTTGGTCTGTATGCGGTATAGTCTTTTGTCTTTGATTTACAAAAAAAGGAAGCAGTGCCTCGCCGGAGCACTTCTACGAGACTCACGTGCAACCCGCTGCCTCGGTACCATGGTAACGATTCCATTCCCAAAGGACCTACCTTCACCAGCTATGCAGACTAGAACCAGCCGGGATCTTCCCGCATGTATCAGCCCAAGCATGCTGGTTGGGAGCAGCCCACTCCTCAGCACGCTGAGAGCTCCTAGCATTAGGGCTCAAGTGCGCAATGGTAGGATGGCAACTTTGACTACTACCAGCAGCAGCCATATGAGGATGTCTTGAGTGGCCATCAGGAAAGACGTATGTCCTTCTCTGCCTATGGCTATCATGACTAGCCCATGGGCTATCATGAGCAGCAGATGGAGCGCCCCTGCCTCAACAACAGGCTCACCACCATCAAAGAGAACCAGCATAACATTCAGAACCAACTTCACCAACACACCTAGTGGTAAGTGGAGGCAGGAGAATGCCTCGCCGCCATTCAGCAACACCAGGAGCAGGAAAACAAGAATTGACGATACTTGTTCTAGGGTCTCCACATCGACCCACCTTTCTGAGAGACCAAAGCAATACCCAGCTTGGGGAGGAGCCCCGTCCACCAAAGGTAAGTTTTCTCTTCCTAGCATTTTATTATTTTCTTTAGTTTATTTTTCAAGTTTTCTATAATAAAAAATGCATAATCAAAAACAAAATAAAAATTTAGTTTATATATATATTATAGTGTGATCTACAAAAATAATAACCAAATAAAAAGAGTGTGTATATAGTTTAAGTTTAAGTTTGCTTAAGATATGTTTTAGTTTTGTTTCTTGTTTTTAAGAGCTCTAGCTAAAAAAACTTGAAGATGATCTCACATGATGGAAATGATGAATAGTTGCTCTGTTATAATTCCTTTCAAGTACCTAGCTTTCAACCTTGAATTTTCCCGAGTTTTAGATGAAATTGATTTGACATGGGAATTTGCTCTGAACTTGAAACTCGTTGGTAGCATATGCTTGATCTAAGTCTAGGTAATTGACATATATGATATGAGAAGGTCTGAGCTGTTATTTATTTTGTTCCAAGTGACACTTGAATTTTGGAGATTTATCTTTTAAAAAACATAAAAATGTAACATGATGAGATCCTATATGACAAAGCTTGAATTCCTACCAGAGCCAAATATAATATCTAGACTAGGAAAACTCCCACTCATTCACGCTGCTCGCATTGCATTGAGTTTGGTCAAGCTTTGTTGATACCTTATGAGAGTTTTGTCATGCTTTTAAAATCAAGATCACATACACACCACCTACATATGCACTACTCCTACACTCAGCGTAGGCACAAAAACATGCATTCCATCTAGATCCACCCAAAAATGTTATACTCCTACACTGGGAGAAAATGCCAAAAACATGTTTGATAGGTTTTCCATCAAATAAATGCTCCAAGTTCTTGTTGTTATCTCTCAAAAGTTTTGTTGTAGAAAAGAGGCATGGGGCTATACAAAAGTTATTCATAAAAAAAAGAAAAGAAGAATTGAGAAAAAAATAGAATGGTGTCTGAGATATTAAAACAATGGGTACTTAGATGCCCGCCTGAAAAAAATGAATGAATGATGAATAAGATAGCCCCTGCTCTCTAGCAAATGTTTTCAAGTTCCAAATGAGAGATATGTTTTTAAGGAGCATAGTAGAATTAGGCTAGCCACCATATTTATATCCACCATATTCCACACACATGCACATCTTAATTTGATTGTATGACTCAACTCTCTTTGGATCCATTGTTTGACTTTACAATATATGTATCGCAAGTATGCCCTAGCTTTTTCCCTACCTATGAACTCCACATAAAACCTTAGTGGTAGGAAGAAAAAAAGGCAACAACAAGTTATGGCTTGGTGAGGATCCACAAATACCATATATATGAGAGACTTGAGAGTGTCAAACAATGGAATCTCTAAGTTTTATTTTTTGAAAACTTGCAAAAACTCCAGAATAATGGTTGAACAAAGAATTTGAGACATAGTGCTTGACTTGATCGTTATATCTTTCAATTGCTCAAGACCCAAATGAAAGCTCAAAAGCCCCATGGTTGAAGGTAATATGGGTAAGTTTGAAAGTTAGATCAGTGGATTTTAATTCGGAGGAGAATTCTTTGTTGAACGCATGTGTACTTTTGAGGAGTAACAACATTGATGCAACTCCTGATCCGTTGCTAAGTTTGGCATTGCTCAGGGATGAGCAAAGGTTAAGCTTTGGAGAGTTTGTTGATGGTAGTTACAATCCATCATAAACCGTCAATAAAACATGTATAAGGGCATAAATATGATCACCAACATAGACTTAGGGGTTTAAATTAACAACTTCCATGAGTTTTGGTGAATCTGTATTTTCTGCAGGAGTTATTTAGAAAACCATCAAGGAGGACCAAATCATCAAATAAAATTGTGCTTATCCGCAGCGAAAACTACTCTAGAAGGTTCTAGAGGACACCAAAAGCCACGCCACCGAAGTAGACATGTAGAGGAGCGAGCCCACCTACAGGTCGACCAGCCCCTTGGTCCCACCTGTCAGTCCCCCGTTGTTATGTTGGTTCTCCACTGCCTTAAGGATTACATCTACGCCATTTATTAAAGTCAGTTTGATCCGAGGGCTTAGGATTGATGCTCTAGCCTATATAACTAGCCCCTGCCCCCCTCTAGAGCACGCTGCCATAAGTCATGATCAAACCAGAAATTAGGGTTTCTAGAGAGAAGAGAATAGAGCTCCAATTCTTTAAGTTTCTGGTATAGGCTAGCTAGCAAGGTTCAAGTAGAGTGTGGGTTATTGCTCAGGATTCCGGACGTGCCGTCTGGAGACTGGTATAGCCATTGTATCTCTTTATTTATGACTTTATGCTACTTCAATATTATGTTGCTATTTATTATGTTTCAAGTTTGCTCTAGTTATATGCTTGGTATAGTTGTGATTGATAATGAGTTTATGCATATGTTCACAAAGCGCTTAGCCCAAGACACGCGTGGCTTAAGTGGTCGACATTATGTAAGCATGGTGCTTAGATATTGTTTACCTGCGGATACATTATGCACTCTGGGTCATGTGGTAGATCATGGATGTGACACTCCCGTTGAGTCCTTTGTAGTCCACTCTCTATTTGTAGAGCAAGTAGAACACGGTTGCGAAGGGAAACAAGCTCTGTTCTTGATCTTCCTTAGTGATGTTCCTTATGCATAGATCCAAAGTTAATTATGCTATAGATGAGAGTGTATATCCAAAGTTAATCTTTTGCTCTTAACAAATCTCCTGCCTAGCCATACTACATTTTATGAGTCTCTATTTCTATCTCTAGAATTATTATCAATGCTTCATACTTATCATTTATTTATCATTTGACTTACCCCTGCCATAGCATGAGAGTGGTTTTATCATAAGTATATATATTTGTCAATATCTCTTTGCCAACAATCGCATAGCTCCTTACCATGGATAAAATATAAATAACGATACTCGGTATACTCCCGGGTGAAATGCTACAATGGTATATTATCTGTGTGCTTGCGGATACTTTACTTTAACATATATAATTTTCTCTAAGTTTACAAGTGTCATTAATAATTACCAACCACGCATTTCTGGCATCATGCTAGGGATGACAACTTAGTAAAGAGTGATGCTAATAAATGTCAACATTGGGGACCTCCTCCATCTTGACAAGGATTTGCTAGAGCGGCAGACACGCACTAATCAGATGAAAGCTTGCTTCCTACTTATACTTACATGAGTGAAGAGGGGAATAAAAATCCAACAAACATGGATAAGGGAAGTGCGAAAGCATTACCCTTGCGTTTGGATCTTGCAGTAGTGAGCTCAAGCGGGCACGGTGGTGAGTACCACCTTGGTCACCAGTGGATCTGTGCGGAGCGGTAAGGCGTACCAGTGCCATGGCGTGGAGCACTAGATTGTCAGCGGTGAGTGGCGGTGATGGGGAATAGTAGCACTGAGGAGGAGGCAGACAGGGTGGGGGAAACGGCGGTCTTTGTAAGCTAAAGTAGGAGTCACGGAAATGCAAATTTGAGCGAAACTTTGTAAATACGTGCGGGAGACTTGGGCTGTCTTGGAAATGGATGATAGCGGTGCCATCATGAGTTCCTAACCATCTGGAAGTGGCGGTGAAGGCTGTCGGCGCTGGTGGTTGTGTGTTACGAATATCACCTAACGACGGACGTGACATACGGTCATGAAATCTAAGGTGCTCAAGGGCTACCATCACACTACCGGTCGTAGAAGACCGCTTCCCCATCACACAAAATAAACATCGCAGCAAAGATAATGAAGATCCTAAAAATTACATAAGTTAAGAACATTTCATATTTCATCTAAATAAAACATACATATTCTACGCTAAAAATTTAGTACATAAAATAAAAATCCTACTACAAGACTAGCTTCAGCGAGATGCGAATGACCCTCCGTCGGGCCTTCTGCCAGGCTTGCAGTAGGGGCCCTTTCTCATGCGGCGCTCGGCCCGCTGTGTTAATTAAAATATAGTTAGTTTCAATTGGTGATAAGAACTACATAGTAACTTAAAAAATGAAAGAAGGTTGATCACAAAAAACATCATCACACAGAGTTATTTCTTTAGTACCTTCTCCTTGCGCACTTCCTTGCCGGCCCTATTGGCCGCGTGGTGCTTGTCCCTGTGAGCCTTCATCGCCCGATTGCCAACGTAGTCCCCAACTCCACCAAGCTCGCGGTCGCGAGCCATGGCATCGTTGCTCAGGATATACTTAGCCAAAGCACTATGCTCTGGCCCAGAGATCCCCTCGCCTTTGTGAGACTTCCCATTGGTGTGCTGCAGCAACTCATGAAGACTCCATGATGGCACTTTCTTGCCATGGCAAAAAGGACACACAAAGGTGCCCTTGCCATGACCACAAAACCTGACGCCTCCATTGGAGATGCCGAGTAGGATCTCGCTCTCCTTCTCTTCAAATTCAGCCTCGTCTGAATATGAGTTTTCGCTCTCGGAGTCACTGTAGCCTGCCATGCTTGCGAAGGATATGGAAGAAACACCGAGATCTTGTTGATGCGTCAGTTCAACCATGCACAGATCGACCGGACGCTGCATGCTGTGGGTCCGGTCGAGCGCCCGGTCACAATTTAGTTGTTGATCTTCCTTCTATCTTCGTGACACTTTTTCCCAATCAAATCCCAATACAAATAAACACCAAAAGACCGCCAATTGGAACTGATATGAAAGACCCCGCTCAAACCCTCAATATTTTCAAAATATTTTGCCTTTGGCTATAATTCTTTTTAGAAAAATAGGCAACAAGAGAAGCGAGGAGCAACATGTGGCCACACAATAGGGATTTCATCCATTAGGAGCTTCAAATGCTCTTCCTATTTGTGGACAAACACAGTGGATGCTCAAAAGATAACCGAAAAGAAACGACAAAGCAACACACATGCATATGCAATGCAATACGAGAAAGGTAAAGCTAGTTGCTTGTCAAGTTTGATCCAAGGTTAAGCTTTTTCACATGCTTTTCGGCATTATCTTAACCATGTTAGACAAGCCCTAAGTGTATTACTAAAAATTAAATATGTTTTATATTACAATTCAATGCAAGGGACAACACAAGCTTATTTTTTAGTGAAGTTACTTAGGCCAAGCACATTGAGCTCATTTCTCAACCGACAAAATGTAGCCTCATCTAGCGGTTTTGTGAAGATGTCCACCAATTGATCCTCGGTCGTTACACCTTCTAGTGATATATCATTTTTAGCAACATGACCTCTAAGAAAGTGATGATGGATATCTATGTGCTTGGTGCGAGTGTGTTGAACCGGGTTATTAGCAAGTTTTACCGCGCTCTCATTGTCACACAAAAGAGGTACCTTTTCTAGAACTACACCATAGTCTAGAAGAGTTTGCTTCATGTAAAGGATTTGTGCACAACAAGCACCCACGACAATGTGCTTTTTCTATCAATTTTGCAACTGGCATAATCCAAATCGGAATAGCCAACTAATTGGAATCTAGCTCCTTTGGGATACCAAAGGCCAATGCATGGTATGTGCTTAAGATACCTAAGGATTCTTTTAATGGCAACTAAGTGAGCCTCCTTAGGACTAGCTTGAAATCTAGCATACATACACACACTAAACATGATGTCGGGTCTAGATGCAGTCAAATATAGCAAGCTACCAATCATAGAACTGTACAGAGTTTAATCAACCAATTTACCTCCCTCATCTAGGTCAAGAAGTCCATTAGATGGCATTAGTGTCTTGATTGGCTTACATTCATCCATTTTAAACCTCCTAAGAACATCCTTGGTATACTTTTCTTGAGAGATGAAAATCCCTTCTCTCATTTGCTTGACTTGAAAACCAAGAAAGAATGTAAGCTCTCCAATCATAGACATCTCGAACTCCTTCGACATCAATTCACCAAACTATTTACAATAGTCTTCATTTGATGAGCCAAATATGATATCATCAACATATACTTGACAAATAAAGATCTCTCCGTCAAGCTTCTTGTTGAATAGTGTGGTGTCGACCTTCCCAATGGCGAAGCCTTTCTCAAGGAGAAAATCCCGAAGACGCTCATACAAAGCTCTTGGGGCTTGCTTTAGCCCATATAGCGCCTTAGACAACCTATAAATATGATTAGGATATCTAGAGTCTTCGAGCCCAGGATGTTGATTAACATAGACTAGTTCATTTATGAAGCCATTTAAAAATACACTTTTAACATCCATTTGATATAATTTCATTTTACGATAAGATGCATAGCAAGAAGGATACGAATGGCTTCAAGTCTTACTACCGGTGCAAAGGTCTCTCCAAAATCCAACCCTTCAACTTGAGAGAGCCCCTTTGCAACTAGCCTTGCCTTGTTCCTCACAATGATGCCTTGATCATCTTTCTTGTTGCGAAACACCCACTTTATTCCAATGACTCTTGCATCTTATGGTCGCTCTTCAAGTGTCCAAACTTCATTGTGGGTGAAATTGTTCAATTCTTCATGCATGGCATTTATCCAATCCAGATCTTGAAGAGCTTCCTCTACATTCTTAGGCTCAATGCAAGAAACAAACGAGTGATGTTCAATAAATGAAGTATGTTTTTGAGAGTGAGTCATTACACCCTTTGAAGGACTCCCTATGATGAGATCTTGTGGATGTGCTTGAAGTATAGGCGAATTTCTTCTATCAACCACTTAAGGAGGAGGTTGTGGAGCATCAATATCTTGAGCTTGTGCCACTATTTGGTCATGAGAGACATAAGTATCTTCATTTTCTACTGTTCCATCTTTATCATCCTTTTGTGGCACATTTGATGAAGAGGGTGGATCAATCACTTGTACATCATCTTCATCATCTTTGGGCTTGATGTCTCCAACCGGAATGTTCTTCATGGCCTCCCTCAATGGTTCATCACCTATATCATTAAGATTTTCATGTGCTCCTTGGGAGCCGTTAGATTCATCAAATTCCACATCATATGTTTCTTCAACCAAGCCGGTTGCATGATTAAATACTCAATATGCTTTGGACTTTGATGAGTAACCAACAAGAAAACCAATATCACATCATCTTTAGAACTTATCTTGGTGTTGCCGCTTCTTGTAGATGTAGCATTTGCAACCAAACACCTAGAAGAATGAGACGTCCAGCTTCTTCCCATTGAGCAACCCATAAGGGGTCTTGCCAAAAAACTTTTGGAGAAATAGGCAGTTGGATGCATAGCATGCGGTGTTGATGGCCTCCACCAATAGATCTTGAGGTGTATTGTACTTATCAAGTATTGTTCTTACAAGGGTGATTAGTGTCTGGTTCTTTCTCTCTACTACACCATTTTGTTGAGGAGTGTAGGTTGCGAAGACCTCATGCTTGATCCCAACTTCATCATAATATGCTTCAATGTTTATGTTGTCAAATTCTTTCCCATTGTCACTTCTTATCTTCTTGAGCTTCACTTCAAATTCAATTTGTGCTCTCTTGGCAAACTTCTTGAAATATGCGGCCACTTTGGTCTTGTCATGAAGGAAGAACACCCAAGTGTATCTAGAGTAGTCATCAACTATTACAAGACAATAGAGGTTGCCTCCCAAACTCTTGTAAGTTGTTGGTCCAAATAGATCTATGTGAAGAAGCTCTAGCACTCTTGTTGTTGACATGTAAGCTTTGGTTGGATGAGTGTTTGCAACTTGCTTGCCGGCTTGACATGCACTACAAAGCTTGTCCTCAAATTTCACATCCTTCAAACCTCTCACCAACTCATTTTTCATTAACTTCTTGAGTGAGCTCATCCCAACATGTGCAAGTCTTCTATGCCAAAGCCACCCAAGTGATGTTTTGGTGAATAAGCATGTCTTCAAGTTTGCATCTTTGGAGGTGAAATACACTAGATATAGGTTGTTGTATCTAAATCCCTTGAATATAACTTGATCATCATCTTTCTTTGACACAACCACTTCCTTCTCAGTGAACAAACATTGAAAGCCAAGCTCACAAAATTGACCAACCAATAGCACGTTGAAGCTCAATGAAGCAACATATAGCACATTTTATATTGAGTGATCATTTGATATTGCAACTTTGCCCAACCCTTATACTTTACCCTTTGAATTATCACCAAATCTAATCCTTTCATGACCATCTACTTCTTCATCTAGTGAGGTGAACATACGAGGATCACCGGTCATATGTTGAGTGCAACCACTATCAATAACCCAATGACTTCCACCGGTCTTGCAGTTCACCTACACACACAAGAGATGAAGCTTGTTGTTTAGAGACCCAAACTTAATGAGGGCCCTTGACTTTCTCAACTAGTGACTTAGCAACTCAAATTTGCTTAGGCCCATTCTTGTTGGGTGGACCTAAGAACATGACTTTCATCTTTCCACTAGAATCCTTTCTAAGCATGTAGTGAGCATTGAAGGTAAAGGGTCTATCATGCTTGGGCAAGGGTTGTGGTGGTGGAGTTTCACACTCATGAGCAAAGTGGCCTTCTTGTCCACACTCAACACATCTCTTTGGCTTAGGCTTTCACTTGTATTATTGTTGATGTTGAGCTTGAGCTTTCTTCTCTTGATTTGCCAAGAACCCAATACCACTTCTATCCATTTTCATCATGGTGTTCATAAGTAGCTCACTTTGGAGATATTGGCCTCTTGTGAACTTTCTCAAACCGGTCTTGAGATGTTCTTTCTCCAACTTGAGTTTCTTGTTTTCTTCTCTAAGTTCATCATGATTCTTCTCCATCTTGAGTCTCTTGTTCTCTTCTCTAAGCATCTCATTCTCAAGAGCCATATCATGATCATTGTCAAGATTCTCTATCACAATTGTGTTGGTGGTTGATAGCTTTTCAAGATCCTTCTTGAGCTTTTCATTTTCATTCTTGAGCTTGACATAATCATCATAGTTGTCAAATTCAACCACTTTCTTGCCTTTGCTACTAGAACCTTGCTCAATGCTCTCAACAATCAAGTCATCATGTGATGTAGCTATACCAATGTTAACAACATTGTTAGTAGCATCATGCGACTCATTGGACAATAACTCATGAGAAAGAACAAGATTGTCATGATTAATCTTAAGATTGGTGTACTTTTCTTTTAGCAAGTTGTAACTAGTGGTGAGCTCATTGTGTATCCCCTCAAGTGTATCATGTCTTTCTCTAATCTCCCTTTTAGAGGTTTTGAGCTCCTTGAGTTTGGATGACACAATTTTATTCTCTTCTCTAAGCTCATCACTAGCTTTTTTGGCTATGTCATACTTTGCTAAGAGTGAGTCATTCTCAAGTTCTAGCTTCTCATTTTTAGCTCTTGTCTTTCTAATGATTTTAGTGTATTGGTTTAGCAATTTGACAAGATCATCATAAGAAGGTGATTCAAATTCTTCATCACTATCACTACCATTCTCATCATCACTAGCATTGTCATTACCACTACTATCATCATCATTTTGTACCTTTTGTTCACCCTTGGCCATGAGGCATAGGTGTGTAGAGGATGATGACGGCGGTGTCGGTGCAGATAGTGAAGAGCCAATCACAAGAGCGGCCACCTTCTCCTTCTCATTTTCACTTTCATCATCAGATGAGCCACTTGATGATTCAATGTCCGTGAGCCAATCACCAATAATATAGACCTTGCCATTCTTCTTCTTCTTGTAAAATTCCTCTTCTTGCCATCCTTGTATGGCTTGTTCTTCTTCTTCTCATCATCATCATCACTTGAGTCATATTTCTTACCCTTGTACTTCTTCTTGTACTTGTCTTTCTTGGGTTTGGGGCATTGATGAGCTAGATGACCAAGATCTCCATAATTATAGCAATCCATTTCGAAGATGGGCTTCCTTCTACTACTAGTGAAGAATTTCTTCTTCTTGTCATTAAACTTGACACCATTCTTGTTTACCTTCTTGAGCATCTTGGCGGTTCTTCTCACCATGAGAGCAAGGCTTGCATCATCAATCTCATCATCACTTGAGCTATCATGATCAACTTTTGCTTCGCCCCTAGGATATCTTGCTCTCGGTGGTTAAGCCTAATTTAAGGAGCACGAGGCTCTAATACCAATTGAAAGGATCAAGATGCTCAAGAGGGGGGTGAATTGGGCTAATTCTAAATTTCTTGCAATGATTAAGCTCTACACTTAGCCCATTTCACCTCCTTGAGCCTAGAAGTATTTCTATTATTCTACCGCACAAAAGTTTTGCACCCCAGGTTCCAATCCTACTTTAGCATGGCAATTCTAAGAATGTAAAGATATGAATTGAATTGCTCAAATGTAAATGCTCAAAGTAAAGAGAACTAGAGGAACACGGTGATGTTTTTCTGAGGTATCAGAGAGTCGCCACTCCCCACTAGTCCTCGTTGGAGCACCCACGCAAGGGTGTATCTCCCCCTTGATCCGTGCAAGGATCAAGTGCTCTCTATGAGCTAATTCTTCAACACTCTATCGCGGTGAATCGCCCACAACCGCTCACACCATGACTTGGGTCATCCACAAGCTCCGCCGAATGATCACCAAGCTTCCAATCACCACCGAGCTGTCTAGGTGATGGCGATCACCAAGAGTAACAAGCACAAACTCTCACTTGACCAAGACAAGCCTAATGAGAAAGATGGATGCACACTTGCTACTCCCTATGCACTAATGAGGTCCTTAATCTTGGATTCTCAAATCTCAATCACCCCACTAGGCTCGTGCTCTCCCTTGCACTCTAAATGTGTTTCTCAGCTGAACAATTGGACAATAGAGCTAAGTTGAACGAGTGGAAGAAGTATTTATACTCCCCACTTCAAAACATACCCATTGGGTCCAACTCAACATTTTTGGGGTGACCGGATGCTCAGGTCAAAGTGACTAGACATGACCGTTCAGTAGCCAATGGCTACATTATGTGATCCTGTCAGAGGAGGCCATTAGAGAGACCAGACCCACTGATGCATCCGGTCCACAAATTTCCTCTCTAGATGCCTACTGTTGTTGACCGAACGCGGCCTCTGGTGCGTCAGGTCACAACATTCTCAGCGTTCGGTCCTTCATGAGTGTTGCGTGCGCTCTCACAGTTGTGCACACTTACGTGTCCGATCCTAATTAGGAGCCAGTGTTCGGTCGTCCTTCTGCCCCTATTTATCCTAATCTTGTTGCTACCCTTAGTTAAGTTAGACCGTAGTTAGTCTCACACATTTCCTTGTGGATACGATACTTGGAATACCTCTAGGTGAAAGCTACAGCGGTATCCGTGTGCTTGCAGATTTATCTATGTGCATTAAATATACCAATAAGCTTTCTGGCGCCGTTGCGGGGGAAACGGTTGCTGAATTAACTACAAGCCTAGCTTAACCTTTATTCTTTTATTCTTTCTTTTTACTTTTTGCTTAGCATGGATTTCACTCCTATCTATCAATATGCTAAACCCACAAGCACAAGCCTAGAGCCACCAAAATATTCAGAGTCCATCCAAACACCTGACTATGAGCTGCGCCCGTGTTTTATAAAATTGATTCAGGATAAATCCTTCTCGGCAGAAGGCGATTAAAACCCATACTCATACCTACAAGAGTTTGAACAGACCTGTGCATGCTTGCATATCGCTGGCATGTCTGACAAAACCGTAAGATGTAAGTTGTTTCCGTTCTCTTTGACGGGTAGAGCTAAACATTGGTACAGTCAAACCGTAGGACGTATGCAAGGAGATTGGGAAATATTATGCTCTAAATTTTGTTTACGTTTCTTTCTCATCTCTAAAGTAGTCAACCTTCAGAAAGAGGTTCTAAATTTTAGACAACTAGAAGAAGAATGTCTTGGTACATCGTGGGATCATTTTAATAAACTCATCATCACTGGCCCAGACCTTGCCATTCAAGACCCTGTACTTCTTCAACATTTTTATATGGGTCTTAGCAAGGATTCCATGCAACGCCTTAATGCAGCCTCTAGAGGAGCTTTTCTTCATCTGTCTGCTAGTGAAGCAAGATCTATGCTGGATAGAATTAGTGGAAAGGCTCCCTGCACTAGCATTCATAATAAACTCCTTGAGAAAGAGAATGAATCATCTCCCGAACAAGAAGAGGAAGTTTTGATAGCCAAATCACAACCATTCCAATCCCAAGATTTAGCTATTAATCCCAAACCATCAATACCCCAGAATCCTCTAAGGGAAGAAGAAATTCAACCTTTTGAATTTTTTTGTGAGGATGATCTTTTTATGCTGATTTTGGGAAAAGCTTAAACTTCCAGTTACACAAGAGACCTTCGAGTGAATATAATTCAAATCCTTTCAAGAATGGATCTTTTAGGAAACGTCCTTATTCCCATATAGAACATTGGGAAGAACACAAGGTGGCATGTCTAGTGAAACCATAGGAGAGCCAAGCTATCTAGAAGCCATTCCTATCTTCTCCCCTTCTATGTCCACATTCGATGTCTCATTTGAACCCATCTTTCAACCCATCATTGACCCCGATGATCCCTCTTCTGCTCTCTCTCTCCTAAGTGTCATGATGACCCTAGAAATCCACCAAGACACCCTAAGCATGGGAGTCATGAAGGCCATAAGGATGACCAAAAAGAGCAATGACAATGGCCGGAATGTATTAAGAACTTGTATGCCATTGCTAAAGAATGGATGGACAAGGACAAAGCCTTATGGGTAGAATCCAAACTTGGCTTAGATCTAAAATGTGAGCATAAATCAATCTCTTTAATAAGCATGACTCATCCAAGTTTGGAGGAGACCTTAGATGAGATCAACCTGAGAGCCATCAATCCAGGGGAAATCTTGGACAATAAAACGTCCAATGAATGTCATAGGCATGGAGTGATGGAGACAATGTTTTCACCTATAGACATTCATGAAGAAACACCCCTAGAGCTTGAAAAGGAAGATAACATCAATGAGCAAGGAAGTTATTTCATGAACACCTCATCAAATCCATGCTCGCATGAGAAATCTCCTGAATCAATTGGTCTCTCCAACATTGCCACACACGAGATCTTCAACCCCTCATACTTCATGTTCATAAAACTTTGAAAGGGTGGTTGTAGATGCATATGTTTATCATAAATACTGTAGATCTCATTGTGTGAATCTTGAGTTAGGTACACAAAGGTTGATGTTGGAGGGGAAACCACTTCACCAACTTAGAAACACAATTTGAAGGTTTCCCTAGGATGAGCTTCTGTCCTAAAACAAGCACTTTTGGGAGATAACATGAGCTCTCACCTTTTGTTGTAATGCCCTTGTGAAATGAGCATAGAAATATAATTGTGAAAATATTTCTTCGGGTATTTTTGTCACTAATCATTTTAGATTTGAAGCAAAAAGAATGAAGAATGATGACTCAAGGTATGTCCAACCAATCATCATGCAACACTGAATCACATCCATCCAAACTTGACTTTACCTTGCAAAATTCAAGCCTAGGGGATGGGCTTCTTTGAAAAATCTTATGCCATGTTGCTAATTCATCTTGGTTGTCTCTACCTTTAAATCATGCTCAACTTGCTAAACAACAATCATGTTCATTCATCTCTATTTAAATAAATCTCTATAATACTTTCATGCTACCTTTGTTTACTATAGTATGCGTAGGTTTTGAAGTATTTTCATACACCTTTTAAATTAGGCACGGTGCTTAGTTTAAACTATTTTCCTGAATTAAATTAGACATAGTGTTTAGTTTGATTGTTGAACCAAGAGGTGTGTTGATCTTACTTCCAAAGGCTTTTTAAATTAAGCGTGGTCCTTAGGTTAAAGTGTCTTTCTAAATCAAATTAGACATGGTGTCTAGATTTATTTTTGAGCCGATAGTATGCCCTAGTAGATACTGGATATTTTGTTGGACTAACCCTATGCAAGAAACTTTTAATTCAATATTGGTAAGTCATGAGATGAATTCAAATCAGAGATGAAGCAAGACACAACCCATTCATTATAGATGTAAGAACTACATACCTCATTCAACATGGATGAAAGAACTATAAGTGTCAAAGTTCATTCACTTTGTCTTTTGCTGCAAGTTACCTTTGCCTTGAGCCATGCTTCTATAAAACATGATCTCTATACTAAAGTAATCCTAAAACTATCTTTTTATTAGCATAGAGGGAAATTACAAAATTCTAGACAAACAACCCGTGTTTTAAAATTGTGTATTCCTTCGGGTATGTGTTGTCCACTAATCCTTTGCAGGCATAAAACAATTAGTGAGGCAAAAGGTCTAACAAGGTGTCAAAAGATCAAAGAGCAGAAAGATGGCATAACAAAATGATAAGAAAGAAAGGGTGTAATTTAGGAAACAAGAAGCTCATGAATAGCTCAAGCTGCGAGACTAGTCGAACAAGGAAAACTTCAAACAAAAGGGAAGGACCATCACAAGTCATCTACCCTTCATCATATGGTGACATTACGCTCCAATGACAAAGCTAACATCCTAAGGTAAATGGTCATTATTTAAAAAGCTTTAGCTTGATTCTGGTAGGCACATAAATAAGAAACAAAATATGTTTGAGTTACAATTTACCTGATCAAACCTGATTAGCTCAACATGTCTTGTTTTTTAAGCTTGTTTCTAGCACCACTTTCTTGATCTTATAGTTTTAACCAAATAAGCTAAAAGGTTGCACACCTTATCTCTGGAAGATGATAATCATAATCATGTAAAGATAGACAATCCTTTCAAGGGTTAAGAAACTCAACCCTTTTGGACAAAGGAACTTAAATGCTACATGCATGCTCAATCTTCTGATCTTATCACCCATGAAATAATTGAATAAAGCACATAACATCAACTTCATCATATTCAATGAGCCTAAGGTTAGAGAGGAATGAATAAAATTTGGTTCTATTGGTGTTTTCCCACCAACAGAACACATGCACTTTATCTCTACATTGTCTTATGAGCAGGACACACTTCAAGCAAAGTGTGGGGGAGGACAGTCGACTCCCCAATTTCTACAAGTAAAGGTTCTGAACCTGCTAAACCAAAATCAAAACTCAAAACCAAGATGGGTTTGGCGGAAGGAGGTGACATCACCATTAGAGGCACCACCACAAGAATTCTCCTCTCCAGAGCAAACCAAGGTATTTGATCAATAAACTTCACAAGGAGAAGTCCTGTTCGAAGGACTTAAAACATGAAACCCTCACCGAAAGAGCTAGCTTTGGGGAGAAGCACTCCCGTGTATCCAGGTAAGTATGCTTTCCCTTTGTTCTAGTTTTAGTTTCTTTTAAATAGTTAAGAAAATGGTAAAATTGAAAACAAAATAAAAGATGTGTCTAGTTTGCTTAAATTTATTTTTAAGAGTTGAATAAAATAAAGAGGACTCAGAATAATCTCTTAAATGGAAATGATGAATAGTTGCTTTGTTGTAATTCCTTTTAAGTACCTAGTTTTCAGCCTCGAATTCTCCCGAGTTTTGGATACGACTGATTTGATATAAAGATTTACTCTGAACTTGAAACTCATGGGTAGCGAATGCTTGATCTAAGTCTAGGTAATTGACGGATATGATATGAGAAGGTTTGAGTTGCTGTTTATCTTGTTCCAAGTAACACTAAAGTTCTAGAGATTTACTTTTGAAAAACACAAAAATGCTACATGATGAGGTCATGTATGACAAAGCTTAAATTCCAACTAGAGCCATACATGTTATTTAGGCTAGGAAAACCTCCACATATATGCTGCTTGCTTTTGCATTGAGTTTTGTCAAGCTTTGTTGACCCTTATGAGAGGTTGTCATGCTTTTAAAATCAAGATCACGTACACACCACATATACCTGCTGCTCCTACACTGGGAGTATGCAAAACATGCCTTCCATCTAGATCCACCAAAAAAATGTTTTACTCCTACACTGGGAGTGAACACAAAACATGCTTGATAGGTTTTTTCATCCACCAAATAAATGCTCCAAGTTCTTGTTGACATCTCTCAAAGTTCTGTTGCAGAAAAGAGACATGGGGCTATGCAAAAGTTATTCATAAAAAAAGAAAAAAAGAGATGAAAAAAATGGACAAGTGTCCGATATTTAAAACAATGGGTACTTAGATACCCACCTAAAAAAAGGAGATGAATAAGATATCCCTGCTCTCTAGCAAAAATATTTCCAAGTTTTCAAAAGAGAGATAAGTTTTCAAGGAGCATAGTAGAATTAGGTTAACCACAATTTATATCCACACACATGCACATCTTGATTTGATTGTATGACTCAACTCTGTTTGAATCCATTGTTTGACTTTACAATATATGCATTGCAAGTATGCTCTAGTTTTCTCCCTACACATAAACTCCACATAAGCCTTAGTTGTAAGAAGATAAAAAGGCATAACATGTTTATTGCCTTGGTGAGGATCCACAAATACCACATATATTGAGAGACTTGAGAGTGTCATACAATGGAATCTCTGAGTTTTATTTTGAAAACTTATAAAAACTTCAGAACAATGGTAGAACAAAGAACTTGAGACATAGTGCTTGACTTGATCGTTTTGTCTTTCAATTGCTCAAGACCCAAGTGAAGGTTAAGAAGCCCCATGATTGAAGGTAATATGGGTAAGTTTGAAAGTCATATCAGTTTATTCTAATCCAGAGAAGAATTTTTGATTGAACGCATATGTACTTTTGAGAAGTGAAAACATTGTAGCAACTCCTGATCCATTGATGAGTTTAGCTTTGCACAGGGACTGGCAAAGGTTAAGCTTGGGGGAAATCATTGACAGTCACTAACATCAATTATAAACCGTCAACTATGGGGGTACGACCCTGGATATCCACGTCAAACTACATGGGCTGCGCTCCTAGGGGTGGTCCAGCCCACAAGACAAAGACCTACGGTGCATAGCACTGCTCAGCGTGCACTGCAAGACATCAAGGGTGAAATCCTAAAGATACTACGAGATCTGTTAGGATACGTTTGATCCCATGATTCATGCAATCTGTTATTACTTTCCGGTTATCTCCTAGATCTAACCGACTTGTAACCCTGTCCCCCAGACTATATAAGGCGGGAACACACACAATACCATACGAAGTCAATACAATCCAATAGACCATAGGAGTAGAGTATTACGTCGCGCTGATGGCCCAAACCTATCTGACTCTTATATCTCTGTTGCCTTCTTGTTCTTGATTACGCGCACCTCTGCCAATCAATCTACCTTCATGGGATACCCCTCGGAGGACTGCCGATGATATTCTGTCGACAATTGGAGCACCAGGTAGGGGTGTGCATGTTGTTTCCATGTCGAATAAGATGGAACATTTTGTAGGCTCTTCATCCTTCCCATAGCCTGGCCAGATCTTTATGGTCGGATCCATCTCCTGGGTCATCAACGCTAACGAAGACGGACAGATCATCGAGCCGGGGCAGATCGATTCTACGCCAACCACCCCAACACCTACGACTATAGATCTGATCTCAGAACCACCTCCGATGTCATCTTCACCAACAACCCGCCATCTGCTCCCCTGCTACCCGAGAAAGCAAATCAACAACGATGATCTGATCGCATCCATCAATCAGGTCGGCCAGAAGCTCGCTGATTGCCTCTCCATCGCAGAATCGACTCTAACCACTCTAGTTCAGCGCCGACCACCCTCCGATTTAGATCTATCAGAGGCTGATCAGGAAACTCCAAGTGTTACGGCCCTACCCTTTGGGCTCACCAGCATCGTCGCCACCTATCAAGACGCCCTAAGGGGCAAATTCGCCGACCAGGTGAGAGACATCTATCCTCTCACCGACCAGATCGCCGACCAGCTCTCGCTGACTGTTAACATGCCGCACATCGGCCGACGCCTCGAAGCATCCCTCCACACCATCCTGGAGGAGAATCCAGACTCCGAGTCCTAGGGCTCCACGGAAACTATCACCAAAACCACCGCCATCCAATCTCCTCTCCCACCCTTTTGAGGAGGTGGGATTTTTAACATCAGCGTCGACAGCCCTCCATGGGATAGAGAAACTAACGAGGACCGCGCCACTCGTGTCAATAGGAATGCCAACTATGCATAGTGTCGAGCAAATGAGACTGCCATTATGCTAGCCGAGGCTGCTTGCAACGAACAGCTCGACTCGCAAGGGAGGCCATGCCCACTCCAACACAACCTCGATGACGAATTTGTCTGTGTCGACGGCCACGACGTCTATAAGACCCCAAGCGCCAACTTGGTCGTGGCCGCCAATGAGCTCGCCAGCTTGAGCAAATGCCAGAAGTCGCCAAGGTCGCCGAAATGCTCAAAACTGCACACTACCAGGTCAACGAGATCCGCCAGGATCAGAGACCTTCCTACTCGACGAGCTCGATTCACCGATCCGCCGCGCCAAGATCCAATCACCGCCCCAGCAGGAGTCGTTTCGCTGATCAACAGCGTGATGATGGACAACACCTCTAGGGGGGAGTTAGGGGGAACCGCATCGACTATCCTCGCCAACACGACCAAGAGGTCGAACAAGATGTTCGAGCGCACATCAACAATCTCCAAGAAGTGCAACGTCATATCGACAGGCGCCATTTCTCTAGCCATGAAGAAGTATGCGGCGTCAGGAGTACGAGCAAGAGTTCGGTAATCCGAACACAGCCCTCCAGCCACTTAACGCCGCCAATACCGCCGATCACGACGGTGACGATCCCAAAGGGCCCCGAGCATTCACAAGGGCACTCAGAACACTCTAGTGGCCCCATGGTTTCAAAATCACCGGGGTCGAGCCATACGAGGGGCGAATGAACCCCACATAGTGGCTACAAGCCTGTGCCACTACTTTGCGTGCCGCTGGGGGAGATACCAGCATCATGGCAAACTATCTTCCTGTCATGCTCACGCCAACTGCGATGAATTGGCTCATAAGCCTCGCCCTGGATTCCATCAAATCTTGGGAACAGTTGAAGAAGGTCTTCACCGATAACTACATGGCTACGTGTACTCGGCCAGGCACCAAACATGATCTGAACCACATCTACCAGAAACCATCTGAGCTCCTTCGTAGCTACGTCAGATGATTTTTCGAGATGAGGAATTCTATTCCCAACATCACGGAAGCAGAGGTCATCACCGCCTTCATCCAAGGACTCCATCACCGCGACCTCCGCTCCAAGTTCAATCGCAAGCCACCAAAGGGGATTGGCGAGATGATTACAGCCGCCGATCAGTACGTCGACGCCGAAGAGGCCGAAGTATGCTTCAACGAGGATGCGGGCACTCACCGCCCAACTCACCGTAGTGACGAGCGCCCCAACGACCGACGCCATAGTGACTGCCGCTACGACGACCGCGGCCACCGTCAGGACAATGGCCATGATCGGCCAGAAGGGTCTAGAGCCGATCAGTATCGCCGCCACCGACCAAACAACATCATCACCACCATTGATGAACCTCACACCAAGCGCAACTACGACGAGCAGTACAAGAAGATCCTCGAAGGCCCGTGCCCCATCCACAAGAATAGCAAGCACAAGATGAAGGACTGCCTTGGCTTGGCTAAGGAGTTCCAGGCCAAAAAGCCGGATGATGACAATGATGAAGGAGCTAGAGGCCGCCGACCACCTAGGGACAACAACAATGCCTTCTAGGATCATGACAAAGTAGTCGCCACTATCTTCGGGGGCCTCGCTACCACCAAGAGCAGAGGAGATCGAAAGCTCACCACCCGTCGGGTGCTCGCCGTCAACACAGAAGACGCCATCGCCAACCCTAGCTATCACCCCTGGTTTGAGGTCCCCATCACCTTTAGCAGGGTCAACCAGTGGGTGGACATCCCTTACATAGGGCGTTTCCCCATCGTCCTCGATGCCACCATCAAGAAATTACTCTTTAGGAAAGTACTCATCGATGGCAGAAGCGCTTTGAACCTCCTCTTCGCCGAAGCCCTGAAGGAGCTGGGCCTCAGGATAGAAGACCTCACTCCCTCCAACTCCTCCTTCTGGGGTGTGTGCCTGGCAGGGCATCCAAACCACTGGGAGAGATCACCCTCTCAGTATAGTTCGGCACAGTTAGCAACTTCTGCATCGAGTATATCAACTTCTACGTCGCCAGCTTCAACACCGCCTACCACACCATACTTGGTCAGCCAGCTCTAGCCAAGTTCATGGCCATACCACACTACACCTATCTGGTACTAAAGATGCCTTCGCCTGCAGGAGTTCTGGCCCTACGGGCCAACCTCTCCATCGCCTACGCCTACGAGACAGAGAGTCTCGCCCTCGCCGAAGCCACCGACCTCTCCATCCAGATGGATAGCGTGGTCACCGACGCCAAGATGGTGCCCACCGATGACCTGGAGATCCCTACGCTGGAGCCTCCTCGTGCCTCCATCAAGTCCAAGGAAGCCTCGACAACCCCACCAAGACCATCAAGATTAGGGCTCACCTTGACCCCAAATAGGAAAGCATGATCATCTCCTTCCTATGTGCCAACGCCAACGTGTTTGCTTGGAAACCTGTAGACATGCCGGGGGTACCGTGGGAGAAGATCGAGCACTCCTTGAATGTCTTACCGACCGCCAAACTGATCAAGCAGAAACTCGATGATTCACGCCAGACAAGAAGGAGGCTATTAGGGTAGAAATAAAATGGCTCCTAGCTACCAGGTTTATTAAAGAAGTGTATCATCCTGAGGGGTTAGCAAACCCTGTTCTTGTTCAAAAAAAGAATAAAGAATGGAGAATGTGCGTTGATTACACTAATCTCAACAAATATAGACCTAAAGACCCCTTCGGTCTGCCGTGGATAGACGAGGTTATAGACTCCACCGCTGGCTGCGAACTGCTCTCCTTCCTTCCTCGACTGTTACTCCTGCTATGACTAGATATCCCTCAAAGAGGACGACTAGATTAAAACATCGTTCATCACGCTTTTGGTGCGTATTGCTATACCACCATGTCCTTCGGACTCAAGAACACTGGGATGACCTACCAAAGGGCCATCTAGATGTGCCTCGATCAACAGATAGGCCACAACATCAAAGCTTACATTGATGATGTGGTCGTCAAGTCCAAGACCGTCGACAATCTCATCGCCGACCTCAAAGAAACGTTCGCCAACTTGAAAAGATACAGATGGAAGTTGAACCCTTCGAAGTGCATCTTTGGAGTTCCATTCGGCATACTCCTAGGCTACATCGTCAGCGCCCGCGGTATCGAACCCAACCCCAACAAGGTGTTCACCATCACCAATACGAAACGGCCAACCTGCGTAAAGGATATACAAAAGCTCACAGGGTGCATGGCTGCTCTCAGCCGCTTTATATCACGCCTTGGCGAAAAGGGACTACCATTTTTCAAGCTACTCAAGGCCTTTGAGCGCTTCTCCTGGTCGAAAGAGGCTAATAAAGCTTTTGAGCAGCTCAAGTTGTTTCTAACAAAGCCACCTATCATAACAACGCCTCAGCTAGATGAAACTCTATTGATCTACATCGCCACCACTTCTCGCGTCGTAAGCATAGCTATCGTCATTGAGCGTGAGGCAGTTGGACACGCCTATAAGGTACAATGTCCGGTCTACTTCATCAGCGAGGTTCTTAATGAGTCCAAAACTCGTTACCCTTAGGTTTAGAAGCTATTATACGCCATTCTGATCACGTCGCGCAAGCTCTACCATTACTTTGAGTACTACAACATCGCTATGGTCACTAAGTTCCCTCTAGGGGACATCCTCCGTAACAAAGAGGCCAATGGCCGCATCATCAAGTGTGTTGTCGAGCTCAGCACTTCATCGAATTCAGAAGCAGGCCAACCATCAAGTCACAGGCACTCGCTGACTTCGTCGCTGAGTGGACCGAGATCCAAGAGCCCATCCCCGCTGCTTGCCCTGAGCACTGGGTGATATACTTCGATGGTGCTCTCAACATTAGTGGTGCCGGTGCTAGCATTCTATTCATTATGCTGACCAAGGACAAGCTCTGATACGTTCTCCAAATTCATTTTCTAGCCTCCAACAACGCCGCGGAGTATGAAGCATGTCTCCTTGGCATCAAATGCCTCATGGTATACGGAGACTCTGCGTTAGTCATCAATTAGCTCAACAAAGATTGGTCATGTTCCAGTGAGAAGATGGACGCATATTGCGCCGAAATCAGGAAACTCAAGGGGAAGTTCTACGGTATCGAGTACCACCATGTGGTACGAGATCAAAATCAGCTCGCCGACCACCTATCTAAGATAGGCTCTTCTCGCGCTGTGATTCCGCCTAGGGTCTTCATTCAAGACCTCTTTATGCCGTCTATTAAGGAAGAGAAGGAAGTTCAAGAAATCCCCCCCGCCGAGCAGCTGGTACATACAGTACCTTCATCGGTCACTGATTGGAGGGAACAGTTCATCAAGTACCACACCAGTGCCGACGTACCTGTCGACAAGACCGAAACTAAACGCCTAATCCGTCACAGCAAGCATTACGCGCTGGTAGACGGGAACTTGATGAGGAAAAGTGCTACGGAAAGGGATACTGCAGAAATGCATCACCCAAAAAGATGGAGTAAAACTACTTCTTGAAATTCACTCTGGTTCCTGTGGCAATCACACGGCCTCGAGAAACCTGGTCGGCAAAGCTTTCTGAGCTGGTTTTTATTGGCCCACGGCCATCGCCGACGCAGAAGACCTCGTCCAACGTTGTGAAGGATGCCAATTTTTCGCCAAACAAATACATGTGCCAGCGCAGGAATTACATACCATCCCAGCTTCTTGGCCTTTTGCATGCTGGGGAATGGACATGATTGGGCCTTTCAAGCCTACGCCAGGCAGTTTTCGGTACGTATATGTCGCCATTGACAAGTTCTCCAAGTGGATCGAATACAAGCCGCTTGTTTCGGCCATTGCAATGAAAGCAGTCGAGCTCTTCGAAGATATCATCTACAGATTCGGTCTCCCGAATAGTATTATCACCGACCTTGGAACTACATTCACTGGTCATCATTTTTGGGACATCTACGAAGACTGATGCATCTCCATCAAATACGTCTCTGTTGCCCATCCCAGAGCCAACGGCCAGGTCAAATGGGTGAACAGCATGATCCTCGATGCCCTCAAAAAGAGACTGTATCAGAAAGATGAAAAGCATCCGGACAGATGGCTCAAAGAGCTCCCAGCTATGGTCTAGGGACTGCGCACTCAAACTAGTCGCAGTACCGATGTGTCTCCATACTTTTTGGTCTATGGCTCAGAAGTCATACTTCCAGCGGACATTGCCTTCCAAGCACCTTGGGTGGAACATTATAATGAAGAGCAGGCCACAGATGTTTGGACAGAGGACGTCAATAGGGCCGAAGAAGAGCGCCTGATCACTTGCATTCACAGAGCCAAATACCTAGAAGGCTTGTGAAGATACTACAATCACAACATCAAAGGTCGTTCATTTACTGTCGGTGACCTCGTTCTCTGCAGAAAACAGAAAACAGAAGGGATGCACAAGCTCTCCTCCCCCTGGGAAGGGCCTTATATGGTCAAAGAAGTTACCCGACCAGGGTCTTACTGGCTATGCGACTTGGACGGAATCGATATCCCAAATTCGTGGCACATCGAGCACCTTATACGTTTCTATCATTGAAACGCTCCAGATATGTACTCTCCACTCCATAATGAATGAAGTTTTTATCGTCGTAATTTGTCTCCATTATTTCTCCACTCCGGTTTAATCTCCATTTGCGGTCGCCAGCTCTAAGCTACTCATTAACAAACTCCGATAGTTATACATGATCTCCATAAATGCTCTACCACGTTTCTCCACACTAAAATGTCTCTAAGATATTTTGCCAACAATCGAGCAGCACACGTTCCGCTCTGTGTTCTTTGGAGAAAACCCAGTCTCCGATCTCTCCCTACACGTGCTACGGGCTCCACGCTCTATGTTATGGGGGGTTGGCTATGGTTCCTTGGTCATGTCTGTTCCTCCTACACGTGCACGGGCTCTGCGCTCGACGTTATGGAATATGGGCTAGCCAAGGCCAAGAGCCCAGTAACAAGCTAATTGCTCGAACACTACTTATACCAAGTATAATTGTGTTAGGGTTAACAATACATCTATTTTTCACCAAAAGTGTTAGCAAGACGCATAAACATGCATACAATGTCTACTTACAACATTTATATGAATACATAAATGTTCAATTATGCCCTCACGTATCTAACTCTCCTCTCTAGATGTTCCATACAGGTGCTTCTCTGCACAGGTCATTGCGCTTGGCCCTCACCGTCCACCTCGCTAACAGATCGACATCGCCGGCCAGCCTCTTCGCCGCATCCTCCATCTCATCTTCCAGCTGCTGCTGCTGCTTCATCGCACCCATCCCTCAAGCGAATCTGGCCCCTACCGCTAGGGCGTGTGTCACAGCAGAGACAGTGGTGTCTCGGTTGAAGCTCTTGAAGTTCTCCCACGCCGCCTTGCATCTGTCGATGATGGTGTCTGGACGTGGTGGCCTGTCGTCGGGCTGAGGAGCTACCTCCATGTCGACGCAGTCGAGCACAGGCTTGACCCTAGCAATCACGGCGTCAAGTTTCCCCCTCTGGGTTCTGGCCTCCAGCTCCAGCACGTCGTACTATGGCTTGGTCCTTTGACGGTATTCTATAGGCACCAAAAGGATCCATCAAATAAAGAAATCACTTCAACAACAACTCCGACCATGAACTACTCACCCTTCAGCTCCCCGGCTAGTTTCTCTGCTCGCCTCAACGCCTTCTCCTTCTCCTCCTAGAGTTGACCGATGACCTAGCGCAACTGGCCAAGCTCCGCATATTGTTCTACAAGCATAACGGTCAATAGCAACATCAAGACTGTTCGACAATGATTAGCAAATTCACCGATCCACAGTACCTTTCTTCTGCTCGAAGACGCTTCTCAGCTGCTCAGAGTTGTGCTCCAGCTGCTCAGAGTTGCGCCTCAGCTGCTCGGCGACAGTCATCAGCTGCTCGGATGAGGCCATTTTTGGTATTCCAGGTCCCTCACGTTTGATTCGGTAAGATCTCGTTCGCGCTGGGCCCTCTGGACGTTCTTCTCCATCAGCTTCACTGCCTCCTTCAGCTTTGCGTTCTCCTCGATGAGGGGCTCCATCTGCTTGATCAGCTGCTGCTATTGTGCGGCAGTTTGCGCTATGCCCTGCAAAGCTCCAAGATTATAAAGGGCCCTAGTTTCCAACGCTAAAGACGAACATTGCCGATGTAATACTAACCTCAATTTGCTTCATAACTGTGGAAACGGAGGACTGCAGCCTCTTCACCTCCTTGGTGGTGTCCTCCTCTTCCACGACCACCACTTCATCCCCCCACTTGTGGAGGATCCGGATGGCTTGAGGTCGTGACTCTTCACGCTCAATCTCCTCAACCTCGTCCTCTTTCTCCGCAGCGGGTGGCGCTCCCTGGGGGCTCGGTGGCCACACAGAGCGACCGACCACGCCCTGTGAAGTCTCAGGGCACGTCGCTTGCTCCTCCGATGCTACTGGCCTCTGTGCCCCAGACTCCGACACGATGTCGGTAGCTCTAGCTCCTGCCTCCAAAGATTATGCGGCTCCTGCCATCGCTCCTAGCGTCTCTGTCGCATCGGCCACCGTCGTCGTCAACCGTTCTTCGCCGCCAACTCCATCAGCAGCGGCGGTCCACTCCTCCGCAGACCATCGAGCGCACGGGGACTCCGGGACGAGGTCTATCGGCATTGCCTCCGCACCGGGACCAACCCCCGCCTGCTCGCCAGTATGGCCTAAAGGATTGAGATCCTCCACGCGCCTCGTTCTGCATCAGATCAGTTCATCAATCAACGTAACTATAAAGATCGGACAGCAAATGATTTCAAGGCAAAGACACTTACACGTCGGCTTCCCGGTAGACGGTTCTGAACCGGCGCTGCCTCCCCAAGCACCCAGGCATGGCTCTGGGGTCCACCCGTATGCCCTGGGCTGGAGGTCATGCGGCCCCCGCTGTTGGCCTCTCTTTCGCCTATTGTTCGGGGACTCCCTCCCCTCCCTTCGACTGCACCTCCGCGCGCGTGTTGCACGGTGGTGCCTCAGTGCTCGGAAGAGGAGCTACTGGAGCCCCATCGTCGTCCGACCACTCGGACATCGCCGCACTCTGCATCCGAGTGGTCTGATCGACGCCAAGCGAGATGCCGCCCGGCTTACGGGGAGCTACACCCGCCGTTTTCCTCTTCTTTCGGGCCGGCTCATTTTGCGCAGCCCTTTTCCCCCGGACCTTCTCTGACATCGGAGGATTCTCGTTCGACCAGCACCTGCGCCTCTAGATTCGGATGAGGTGCTGACGGCACCTTCCTCTGGCTGAGTGGTTGGCCTAGCATCTACCGCTTTCGGCCAATCGCTCCTCGGCACGCCAGAGAAGTACACCGCCCTTTCCTGCAAATGGATCTTTCCACAAGCGAATCAGTTTACTGCTCGGCACGACACAGGATAAAAAAAACACCAGGACCAAACAGTCGAGATTTTTACCTGAGGAGGTGGGTTCATGCAGTTGAAGGCTCTCGGCTGCCCTAGCACGCTGAACGGCGCATTTGGAGCGAATAGCTCTACGGACCAGTGTAGCACGGCCTCCTTCGTTAGTCTCTGCATCCTCTCCCAGGTGCCATCAGTATCTCCCTTGAAGTCAAAGCCCGGATGGGCCCTCTCCTTGCAGGGCTAGATGCGGCGCACTATGAAGCTCACCGCCACAGCGACTCCGTTCATCTTAATACCCCTCATCAGTTCGAGGAGCTCCTTCACTTGATCCATATCAACACTGGTCGGCTTCTCCGACCAACTTCTCTGGTTCTTCGAAACCCGGTCGATGTCGCACCGGATGGCAGGATGGCTCTGCTACATGAGAACCACCTGGCATTCCACCCCTTCAGCGAGGTGTTCAGCGGCACAATGATGCACTTGCCATCCATCCTGTTGTGGAGCTGTAGGTACACACCACCGACCACCTTGGAACCGCCCTCGCCCTTCTTCAGCCAGAACAGGTGTCGGAAGAGGTTGAAGTGTGGAAGAATGTCGAGATACGCCTCGTAGAAATGGATAAAAATAGAGATATGCAAGATGGTGTTCGGATGCAGATTGCACAAACTCACTCCCCAGAACTCCAATAGATCCCGCAAGAAAGGATGAACAGGAAGTCCTAATCCGTGCCAGAAATAATCTTCAAAAACTACAATTTCGTTGGTGTGCGGCATCGGAAAGGGCTCACCGTCGGCTGGACACCATCCGGTGGTGATACGATCAGGAAGAACGCCCGCCTCCACCATCTCGTTGAGCTCCGCCTCCCCCATGAGTGACGGCACCCATTACTTGTCACGGCTTGCTCCGGCGGCCGCCTTCTTCGGGTTACCACCTCCCCTCTTCGGCGCCATCTCATAGATCTGGGTTGGGACTGGCGGCGAAAGCGCGTGTGAATGTGAATCGAGAAGCGCGAGGGCTGAGGAGTAAGATAAAGTGGCGAAGTGGCAAAGGTGGGAGCGCGGAGTGCGGCGGCGCAGTTATAAAGCACCCTCCCCACTTTTCGTATTCAAGGGTTTTTGGGAAACTGCACCACGATTTGCGTCTTTCTGAATTCCCCGAAGCGGGGTGGTGGGCCGTTATCTGGGATAACGCACAACTGCAGCACATATCGCCCATTTTTTGCCGCAACTTGGAACTACACACCGAATATTCGCTGACTTCTTCGCAATTTCATCAAGGCTCAGTAATTTCTACTGTACAGCCGTTACTCCAATTTTTTCTCCACGATTTGATTTCTCCGATATTTCCACTTGTGGCTCGGGGACTACGTCATCACTACAACTTGGTTCCTCACCACACTGGGGATTTTCTACTGGTTACTGTTATTTCTGACCCTGGCACCACGTGATGACATCACCTACTATCAGGCTCAGGGACTAAGTGGACACACTTCACCTTGCAGTGAATGTGCGTTTCTCATTTTAGGGCTCCGCCCGGGGACTGGCTGCCCGCTCAGCTGGTCTTCTGCTTTTCTTCTACTTTGGACCCTAGCATCATGTGACTGCGTCACCTACTGTCAGGCTCGGGAACTAAGTGGGCACACTTCACCTTGCGGTGAGTGTGTTTGCTTTAATCTGGAAGACTCCGCGTCTCCTGAAGTTGAAGAAGACTATCTCCCTTTCTTGTGGTCGGACTCTAAGTGGGCATACTTGGTCCACTACGAGAAAATTTTTTATTTTGATCTTGAACTCCTTATATCCTTCTGACAAGCCTTACTTGGGATACTCTGCTCGGCGACGGTTCACAACTGCTCGGTGACTCATTATGGTGGTCGGACTATGAGTCTGACTGCTCGTCTCTGTTCACACCTGCTCGGACAAGCTCAAGACGACGTTGCACAGTGGATACAAGACGCTCGGGGACTAGCTGTGAGGGGTACGACCCCGGATATCCACGGCAAACTACATGGGCTGTGCTCCCAGGGGTGGTCTAGCCCACAAGACGAAGACCTACGGTGCACAGCACTGCTCGACATGCACCGCAAGACATCAAGGGCGATATCCTGAAGATAATACGAGATCTGTTAGGATAAGTTCGATCCCATGATTCATGTAATCTGTTATTCTTTCCGGTTATCTCCTAAATCTAACCGACTTGTAACCCTACCCCTCAGACAATATAAGGCGGGCAGGGACCCCTCAAAACACACGCAATATCATACGAAGCCAATACAATCCAACAGACCACAAGAGTAGGGTATTACGTCGCCCTGATGGCCCGAACCTGTCTAACTCTTGTGTCTCTGTTGTCTTCTTGTTCTTATTACGCGCACCTCTACCGATCAATCTATCTTCGTAGGAATACCCCTCAAGGACTGCCGACGATATTCTGTTGACATCAACATAATCTGTATTTATACTTAATTCCATCATCAAACATAGATATAGGAGTTTAAACTAATAAATTTCATAAGTTTTTTAATCTATGTTTTCAACAGGTTTTATCTAAAAAACGTCGAGGGAGACTTATTTGTCAAAGAAAATTACAAAATTCCGCTATATAATCGACATGGAAATACTCTAGAAGACTTCAAAAGACAAATCACCGAAGCGGCGCCCGTATCTCTAACATGTGGGGCCGACCAGACCCACCTAGAGGCCACCCGACCTATGGGCCCCCCATGTCAGCCTCACGTTTAGAGAGCACAGGCACAGCCATAAAATCAATCTCTGGCAAGTAAAGGCCTGCTGCTGCCCGCTACGGGAGAAACTATATACCCGAGATCACGAACAATGGCAACAATCATGCTTTAAGAGTGCTAGCCCACGAACCATGGCAAGAATCATGCTTTAAGAAGAGTGCTACCTCGAAAAGGCAAGTAACCAAACACAGGCCACAGGGATACAACCTAATGCAGCCAACAACCATAGTTATCCCTCACAATGGTGCCAGTGGTGGCTACCTAGAGTGCAGTAATAACCAACCTAAACTCTGGAATATGGTCATGAAGAGAAGGTAGGAAAATCATTTTGAGATAGTGAAAACAGGCAATTGCTGGAGGAAAAGGGAACAGAAATCAACAGCTACACAGAGTATTTCCCAGGCTAAAATGCAGTACCACAATACATCTAATGCATGCCCAAACTCTGTTGTCTTCAATGTTCAACCCGCTTGAACCACAAGCAGGTACTGTCAAATCTTCATACTGTACTTGTATCATTTCTCACAGTTCATGTCTTTATGTGCACCACAAACGAACCTGTCATCAAGAACACAATTTAGATAGCTTTCATGAGTTCATATAAGGCAAAATTCATGCAATAGGCACTGAAAATATGAAACGGAGCGGCAACTTTCTGTCAGTATAAAGTGAATGAAGAGATGTGCAGTGCTCTTCCGAGCTGCATGGAATAGATTAGGAGATGCCAACAGGATCTCAAAATGGTTAAAGTAGAAGAAAATAAGGACCCAACAAGATTTCCTTTGGAATGGCAGGGAATTCCTGCCACTTAATTCACCAGAGCCTAAATTACATCACAACAATGTGTTCTTCAGAGGCTTGGAGGCCCCTGTTTTGATGTTTCAGTATAAAGAATGAAATTTTCCTTCTAACTCAATCCAGATTGTTTATAAACATTAAAAACATTTTCACAGCTCAAACTGAATGGAAATTGAAGGATCATAACAGAAAAACGTTTGCATAAACACTAGAAATAATCAAGGAATAGCATGAAAGCAGAACGTATTGTACTTCCACAAAACCAAAAGAATGTGCTAAGATGAGTACTGGGTAGTACAGATCTATAGTACCCAAAAATAATTGTCCATGCCTCCATGGGCACCAATACAGGAGATGCACTCTTAGGCAATGAGTCAATGATGGTAACAGGCATGGAACAGACCAAATCTGAAGGTCACACAACCATATCATAGGCAACAATTTATCTAGTTGATTATGAGTATAAAAGGTAAATTAATAAACCACAATTTATCTACTCCCTCCATTCCAAATTATAATACATAGCTTTTGCTATGCACTTCGATATACACTGTCTAGATACATACTAAAAGTATCTAAAAAAGCCAAAATGTCTTATAATTTGGAATGGATGGAGTAGATTTTAATGTCTGAATCCAACCTTCTAACATTTCACTTTGCACAGCCCTCGCTGCTAGATTACACATTGCAATAGTATCTTAAAATCGAACTTTCTACATCATGACAACCTCTGAACAATAAGCACCATACTTGGGTACTTGTTTGACTCCAGTGGTTGATATAAGATGAGCAACAGATCATCAAATGATGAAAATTAACCACATGTCAAAAGGTCATAGGAAAAAGCATAGCTCAACTTACATGCTGGAAGGTTTGACATGTCAGCAGAGACAGAACACGGAATTCCTAAGTTGGTCAAGGCACCTCTTATCAATCCGCATGGGAAATACAGAAGCATGGTAGTTGTTTGGGCTGCAGTATCACCCAATGCTGCAGAATCATTTTCAGTTGAATCTGTGTTCTCTGTATATGGATCTAGAGAAACACAAGTAAGCCACCGAAAACGGTTATCTTGAAGGACAAAGGTACCCTGCATGTACAGTAGTCAAGAGATGTCAGTGTTTAACAAGAAGGAAAAACAGGTAGGAGGTATTTCTGCATCACCCTATGATTTGTTTTCAGATTGTCAATCTGTTTCTTGAACAGCTCTGACCAAAAGTCTTTGCAGATAAATTTGATTGCTTCAAGATGATCACTAAATCGAGGGCGCTCCATGGTATATCTGAATATGAACAAAATTTTGGTTGAGTCTGCAGAAGTACATGCATTGGAGCGTTGCACTGACTAAAAAATTAATCACGCAGAAAACTGAAACAGATTTGCAGAGCATAAAATATTGTGCCTGAGACGTTACAGGCAGAGAGGCCTTGTGCTCTAAAAAAGTAAAGAAGCACAGCACAACAGTAAACATGTATGCAAAATTATTATATATATATATATATATATATATATAAATATATATATATATATATATAATCATCCACCAAATAAGATGAAGATCACCTATAGAAAAAGAATAGAATGTATTATGAGAAAAAAATAATAAGAAACCCATATATAACATTAGAATAAAGAACATCTAAAAGTCAGAGAGATAAATTTCTGAACTTTAAAATTGATGCAATAATTTGTTTGGTACTCTCCTCGGCCCATAAAGAGTTTATTTTTACTATTCAAAATTTTCCCCACAAAAAGTATATATGGAGATGTTGCCCTATTAGATAAATAGCCAGCATGCTGTTTGCAAGCGGAAAATTAGGGTAATGATCTGCCTCTAACCAAAAGACATCATGCATGAGAACCACATCTAATAACAGCATTAATTAGGGCACCTGACCTAAGTCATTTCTCCATGCTACTAATATGTCTGAGAATTGCTACAGATAAACTCTTTGTCGAACGGAGAAAATAGTAGGAAAAAAAATCTCAAGCATATCAAAAGCAGTTAGCATATTATAGTTAGGAGAAAAAAAAAGATAAAATCATATCAAGTGCTAAAGAGACATGTGGTGAAGGCAACGTTCCATTTATTAACTTGACCTAAAATTGTTCATTGAATAGTATAAGAACATAAGAAATGCAGTTCATCAATCCAGTGTATGATATTCCAGTAAGGACTAATTATGCAGTTTGCACAAAAGTATTAACTATGGCCGTCAATGGTTTCAGAGGAAACATGTCATATTATCAATCATGGGCTCATGGCATTATCAGATGCGCGATAAGAGAATGTGGCTATGAAATACGGATGGTTCTAAACTCCCATAGTCAGTTCGCTCCATGATGAATTCCAAAAAAACTGAAGCGTCATTCAAATTTCCCTCAACAATTGCAACCACATGTCAAAAGATTTATACAAAAATATACAACTAGTTTTTACAACCAGAAAGGTGGGTACTTAGTTTGCTCGCTAGTTCCGTAAAGCTAGACCTCATGGAGTTTATAAATTTGCTTCAAGGGATAAGCTATACAAAATGCTCAAATTGCCTTCTCAACTAAAAAAATGTTAGGCACCCGGTAAAGTTCATTAGACTTATTCGAAGGTGGTGACAATAATAGATAGAGCATACATGCTGGGTATGAACCCTTCAAATTAGCTTCAAAGTACAACTAGCTCAATTTTTTAAATAGGCAAATGCGGCACAGCCCAACGATCAAACATGTCAAACAGCAAACTTTAGGAACCTCAACAGTACTAGCATCCACAGAATGACAGGAATAGAATCTTTTAACTTGATTTGGTAAATGGTTCAGTAACTTAACTATATGAGAAGATTTTTACCAGCCACGTCCCTGATTAGACATGTGCTCGATTGATATAATTACTATAGCATTTATAGATAACTAGACCCTTGTGGAACAATACTTGTGCCTGTTTACAAGAAAGGGTGATACTTTTGGTTAACACCTTAACTTACTGAAAATGTGCCACTTGGATGGCGATCATTAATCAAGTAGTTCTTGCCAGTCAGTTCTTGCTTGCCCTGATGCAGATTAAAACAATGGTGATTTGGACAGGCAAGCGAAAATTTCATTCATGTAAGGTTCCCAAAAGGCACCGGAACCATGAGGTTTAGGCTGGATCGTAATACCAAATCTAAGAGCCTGCGCCAACTAGACCACAACTAAGAGAAACATTTCGAGATTTACCCATATCAGTAACCGGAACCACACAAGGGTGACAGATCATCGGTTAAGGTTTGGACTTGGAACCTGAGTGCAGAAATAGGCAGATGAAGAACAGAATGGGAGAAAAAAGTATTTTTTTTCTGGTCGTACCTCTCAGAGAGCTGGTGCCCGACCTGGAAGCCGATGGCCTCGATGCGGCGGGCGGCGAGCTCTGGCTTGGCGGCGTAGAGGCCACCACAGTAGACCGCCACCATCTCCATGACCACCGCGTCAACACAGCTCTCCGCGATAGCCATCAGGTTTATCAAGGATGTCTAAATTTGTAAATGAAGAAATAACATTAGGGACTTTGTAAGTCTAAATTTTCTAGCAAATAAACAAGAGACTTTAACACAACTTTTGTTGCATAAACAAAAAGAAGCAAAAATTAAAAAGGCAAGTTTGAAAAAAAATCAACAATCAGATCTCTGATAACATAATCAAAGATTAGATGAATCGAACTATTGCAAATTTACAACAAAAGAAATCCCTGGGATTGACATGCATGGACAGCATTACATATGAATGCTACCCTGATGAACATGATCCAGATAAAAAGTAACCAACTCATGTTAACTAGCAGAACATCAAGGTCAAACATTTGATGCCATCATCTAAGTGAGGCTCAACTACCTAATTAGAGACGATATATCCTTCAGTGAACCGGCAAACAGTAATTATTGTTTGGGCTGCTAGAAATGTCATACAAAGATGCATGTTTATTGTGCAAATAAGATTTCAGGTGAAAAAAAATCATCTTCTGCCATCTGAACACTCGAGTTACTGAATGAGGCGGCAAAATGCTCTAGAATAGTAAAATTTTTGGTATGAATATATCTGACCGTCCCATCCCCGAAAGTGTTTATAACTTTAAACTTCTAGTCTTTTTCTTCTCATTCAAACAGTATGAAGAAAATTCACCGAATCAAAAGTTTTCATTGGCTGTTGTTTCCAAAATCTGATATAACCACAATACTCATCTCCACAGTAGCATGTTCGAAGCTTCTGAAAGAATAGTGAATTTTAATAGAACAAGATGGGTAACTGATGCACATAATGAGCTAGACAACAGACCCACACGGCAATCTAACTTCGACACACCACGAGCAAACTACCAGGTAATCAAAACTACACCGCCTCAGACCCACACGGCAACCAAATCCACACCCACAATCGACACCTAGTTCTGAGCTCTCCCAACCCTCGAGAACTCAAACTCGGGCGTAGCAGGAAGTCCCAGAATCACTCCAAATTCCAAAACCAGCGCAATGGAATTAAAACAAATCGGATCTGGCAGGGGAACCACCTGAAACCGTGTGAAGCAGGATCAAGCCCCCAACCGTGGCACCAGCGACGGGATCGAGGGCCAAGCGCGGCGATCGAGAGGCGGTGCCAGGACCGGTCGAACAGGGTGCGCAGTCGGCCCTGTCTGGATCTGCTTAAGCTGGCTTTTTCAGAGCTGGCCAAAGAAGCCACTTCCTAAAAAAAGCTCCATACAAAAAAGCATGTGTTTGGTGTCCAGCTTATTGTTTGGGCTTCTTTTTAGGTAGACAGACCCACATGTAAGTGAGTTGGAGCCCACACCTGCACGAGAAGGGTGAATCGGCGACGCTCCTCAGCAGGCACAAGCGGCGGTCCGCGCGGCCCCTCTCGGCTGCGGCTTCTGTGTCTCCTCCACGTGTCTCCATGTGTGTCGACTGGGCCATGGGTCCTCAGTTTTTTTACAACCACACAGTCATCTATCCGTCAGCTGATCGCTAGGCAGGGGCTGGCTGGGCTGGCTGGCCAGCCCCCTCACGTGCTTCTTATTCACGCAAATCAGGCAGTAGTATTTTTCTCTTACATAAACAAACCAGCAACGATATGAACCAGTCAATCGAATAAGTTGTGTATCTGTCACGGCGTTGGTTTATGTCCGTTCGGCTATCCCACATATTTTTAATCACCATTGTGGGGAGTGTGGAGACATAGAGACACATGGAGTAGAGACATGGTGTGTTTAGTTTCCGGGCTAACTTCTCGTCTGGTTAAAATCCTAGCCTGGGCAGACTTAGGGCCTCTTTGGCACGGCTTATGCCGGCTTCGGCTTCATCTATTTTGCGCAAATCGAGGCACTATAGCGTGAAGCCGTTTTGTAAGCCGGGGTTAAAATAAACTAGAAGCCGGGAAAAGCCAGTTTTTCTGGCTTCACTGGTTTTGGCTTCACCGGTGAAGCCGTTTTGGATGAGCCGTGCCAAAGGGGCTTTAGTCTGTTCCCACCAAGCCAACTCCGGGTTGTTTGATTGTCTGTACTATGTTAGCCTGGCTAGTCCGAGAGTGTGTTTGGTTGCCTAGTTTATTTTGATATAGTTATCTCTTCTCTAAATCGGTAAGTTTACCCCTTTTGAGAAATTTGGTCGAACACCTGGTCGGCACCTCTTGAATGGGTGCACGGTGAGCATCCAACGAGCACAACTAGCACCCTAACAAGCACAACCAGCAGCCCGGCGATGAATTGGGAAGAGGGAGGCGGAGGAGGGTTCGGGTGGGGAGGCGATGGGAGGAGGAGGCGAACCATGAGTAGCGTAGGAAGGGTCTACCGCCACTTGGGAGTTGTGGGTGCGCGCCGCCGCCGGACGTCTCGTTGCCCAGGAGCATGAGGTTGGTGAGGACGAGGGTGGCTAGTCCGGTGATCTCGACGGTGCCTAATTCGGTGACGATGACGGAGCGTGTCCATGTCAGGATGGCCACGCGGGGGCTGGGGGTTGCACTGAGGGGGGAGGGGCACCGGGGCTCCACCGAGGGGGAGGCAACGCCGGGGCGCCGCTGCGCCGAGGGGACGGGGAGGCGAGCCGAGCAAGCGCGCAAGGGGCCTCCATGGCCACGAGCACCAAGGGCGAGAGGAGCGAGCAAGGGGCCTCCATGGCAAGCATCGAGGGGGACCGGGCGGAAGAGCGGAGGAGCCCGAGCGGACCGGGCGGGCGTGGGGGTGACGAGACGCCGCTGCGGGGCTTAGCCAAGTCTGGCCACGGAAAAATGGAATTCCATCTCGTTTTTCTAGAGCGTGGCTAAGGCCTCTAAAGTGGCTTAGCTAGGCCTAGCTACGGGCTGTTTACATGCTACCAAACAACTGCAAGTTGGCTTCCTGGAGAGTGGTTGGGAGTTAGCCACCCTAAAAGTTCCTAATGGCTAGAGGGGGTGAATAGCCTATTAAGAAATTTCTACAACAACACTTAACAAATTGGTTAGACAATTATGAAGCGAAGCAAGTGTTGTGCTCGCCTACTAAAATTGCAAGCCGCCTACCAATCCTAGTTTATATAGTTTCTATCCACACAATAGCTATGTCACTACACTAAGTTAGTGTGCTCTCAAATGCTAACTAAAAAGCCACACTAACCAAACTAACAAGCTCTCACAACTAGCTATATTAAAGAGCTTGACAACTAGTTTGCGGTATTATAAAGAGAGAGAGCAAGATAGTTATACTGCCGTGTCGAGGAGTGAATCAATCAATCACAAGAATGACTATCAATGAAGACCAATCACCTCGGAATCAAATGATGACACAATAATTTTTACCGAGGTTCACTTGCTTGCGGGCAAGCTAGTTCTTGTTGTGGCGATTCACTCACTTAGAGGTTCACGCGCTAATTGGCATCACACGCTAAACCCTCAATAGGGTACCGCACAACCAACACAAGATGAGGATCACACAAGCCACGAGCAATTCACTAGAGTTCCTTTTAGCTCTCCACTAGAGAAAAGTCAAGAACCCCTCACAATCACCATGATCAGAGCCGGAGACAATCATCAACCTTCGCTCGATGATCCTCGCTGCTCCAAGCCGTCTAGGTGACGGCAACCACCAAGAGTAACAAGCGAATCTAGCAGCGAAACACGAACACCAAGTGCCTCTAGATGCAAACTGTCGGTGTTTCGAACCGGGGGGTCCTCAACCAACCAGTGAATTTGAACTACGTGCCCCAAATCCCGGATGGTGATGCAAAGAGACACAAGGTTTATACTGGTTCAGGCAATCGATGCCCTACGTCTAGTCTAAGAGATCGATCTTGTATTCCTTGCACCGAGGTGCTTGTAGTAGGGGGTTACAAGCTGGGCGAGAGAGGGAGCTGGTCCCAGGTCTCGGCGTGGTGCGGTGCGGGCTGCTTGAGGCGTTGTTCTCAGGTAGCGGGGGGAGCGTGTGTTACAGAGTGTCGCTTGCACGTGTGTGAGAGTGTGGTTCTTTCGTATGTTTTCTTGCCTCTCCTAGAGCTATCCCTAGCTGCTTCCTTTTATAGCCGCAAGGAGGGAGCCATGAGTACATGAGTGAGCTACACGTGGAGCCTACTGTAGTTCAGTCCTGTAGCAGCATGGTGTTGGGAATAGTGATCGGTACTTGACTGGCGCGCCGTGCTGGCGAGGCCCGAGGTTGTTGAGGTCGTGGGAGTCCTTGTTGACGTCTAGTCAGTATGGCCTCCACTGTAGGAGACATGTCATGCCTTGTGGATTCTTGACTTGGCGGAGTGCCGAGGCCTGGCGGGTGCTATAGCTGATCGTGCCGAGGCCTGCTTTGCCGAGGCCTCGGAGGTGACCCGTGTATGATGCCGGGGTCTTGGTGGTCAGCGTCGTACCCAGTTTAGGTGAAAAAGTGCGGAGCGTGTGTCCACAGGGCACGGTAACCCCTGCACCGTCAGTAGGGGATGGTAAAAAAGAGATTTGACCGCTGTCCCATCGCCCCTGTTGCTGTACCCTGCCAGTCGTGGCTGACGTAGTAGGTGTGACCAGGCACACTTAAGCGGATGAGACGGCTCGCCAGAGGGACGGATGAGGCGGAGGCGACGAGGATGCGGGACGAGCCCGGCCTCGGTCGAGGCGGAGAAGGAATAGTATGTCCAAGAGGCCTGCCGGGGGGTCTCGGATGAGCCGGAGGATGAGCAGTTGGTCTTTTATGTAGATTCCGAGACTACAGGGACCCGGACTTGACCCTCCACGCCGCTTTGTCCTTGGCGCAGGAGTTAGGTAGCCTGAGGCGACGGGTGTCGTTAGGGGCTGATGATGAGCACGATGGCGGGTAACCCTGCTGCGCCGGCCCCCCTATCCCATCGGTCACTCTGCTGTCATCTTGCGCCAATGTCTGGTGACCGACGCTATGGGAGTAGTTAGGCGATTAATCGGACGTGACTTGTTGTCAGAGGAGTCGGTCGGGACGGAGGTGATGAGGTTGATGCCGAGCCCAGCCTCGGGCGAATCAGAGAATTGGTAACCCATCCGAGGCCTTGCAGGGTGGGGCCTCGGCGAGAGGGCCTCGGCGGGGCAGAGAGTTTTGGCCTTTCGTCTGAGGCCTCGGCGCAAGCCTCGGGCGAATCGGAGAATCTGCCAAGACCTCGTGGTTGTCCTTTGGCTTTGATTTTTGCAAGGCTTAAGCAATATTTTCGGTTCTTGCTTAGGGTACCCCTTCTTGTGGTATCCGACAGTAGCCCCCGAGCCTCGAGGGGAGTGCAGACACTCTCCCTGTGGTTTTGATGAGACTTGGCTTGCAGTAGCTCCTGTCGAGATTGTGTTTTGTACTTGGTGGTTTTGGTGGGTGCGCGCGAGCGCACCCGCCGGGTGTAGCCCCCGAGGCCCTGGAGGAGTGGGTTTACTCCTCCAGGGGCTTTTTTCTCTGTTGAGCAAGGAGTTTTATCATGTTTGCCGGGACCATGAATGTGAGTTCGGGTCACTGGGACTTGGCCTAGTTGCAGGAAGAGCCCCCGAGCCTCTGCACGGAGTGAGAGGGCGATCAGTGGTTTCCCTGTCTTTTTCGGTGGCCCTCGCGCATCCTTTTCGCTCGAAAGGAGGGGTTCGTTTGCCGAGCCCCCTCGAGTGCGAGCCTAAGTCGCTGGGTCTCGGTAAGGCTGTAGGAAGAGCCCTCGAGCCTCTTGCACGGAGCGAGAGGGTGATCGGGAGTTCCCCTGGCTTTTTATGCGACCCTCGCGCATCCTTTTCGATCGGAAGGAGGGGTTCGTTTGCCAAGCCCCCTCGAGTGCGAGCCTGGGTCGCTGGATCTCGGCAAGGCTGCAGGAAGAGCCCCCGAACCTCTTGCACGGAGCAAGAGGGCGAGCAGGAGTTCCCCTGGTTTTTTATGCGACCCTCGCGCATCCTTTTCGATCGGAAGGAGGGGTGTAATATGTCAGGCTACCCTCGGTGGGCGCGAGCGATGACACCTCCAGTGAGCTATTATCGGGTAAGTCCGAGTGGAGGCCCGTGCCCCATTCGATAGGGTCGGCTAGCAGTCCAGAGACACACTCCAAAAGTACCAGAGGGCTTCTCTAGTGGGTCCCAGGGCCGTTCGATTGGCCCTGGGGGCTCGATGCCTCTCTACGGTGGGATCCCATTCGGAGACTTCCTTGCCGGTCTCGGACACGACTTAGGGCATCCCGAGCAATCGTCTGCTTGGGCCTCGGCCATGTACGGGCTCGCCCATAGTTGTCCCAGACTCTGTTGTCCTGAGGCGGCTGTCGAAACCCTCAGGGGCCCAGCCTTCGAACCCTTGGACCATAACGGGCTCGGTGCCTAGTTCCTTAGTCTGGAAGGGATCGGCTGGGGGAATATTCCCCTCCCATCGGCTGACAACGGCAGGCGTGCCTTTTGAGGTGGTTTCTCGGGGCTTGCTGTTGCTGCGGTTGGATGCGACGCGGTGTCAGCGGACATGACATAACTGTGCGCGTGATTAATGAGGAAAAGGTGGGCTCGTGGGCGGTGAAATCGGATCTGGATTAACTGTGCCTGGACTTGAGGGAAACTTCCCCGATTTCGTCGCCCGTCCGTTTCGTCAACTTCCTGCATAAATACGTGACGAGCCTCGCCCTTCCCCACCTTACCTTGCCTGCACTTGTCTTTTCTACCTCCGAGCCGTTGCTAAGAACAGAGAATGCCGGGGAGAAGAAGGGAGAATAGCGAGAGAGAGAGAGAAAGAGAGAGGGAGAGAGGGAGAGAGACTTACCGCCGTAGCAGCATTCTGCCCCCGCGCAATGGCCGACGGCCCTGTCATCCTCCCGGCGGATCCTTGGGAGCTGTCCGACGTGTCTGTGGAGGTGCTGCTGTCGCTCGTCGACGATGGCCTTCTCCGTTCGATCACCGACCCCGATAGGTCGGACTGGATTGCTCCGTTGGGCGAGCCGAAGCCGAGGCCACCTGCGGGGTACGTCGTGAGCTTCGTGTCCTTCCACGAGCGTGGTCTCAGCTTACCGGCGGACCGATTCATGCGAGCACTCCCGCATTACTATGGCGTGGAGCTGCATAACTTCAACCCCAACTCCATCGCGCAGGCGGCCATCTTTGTCGCCGTCTGCGAGGGGTACTTAGGCATTGCCCCCCATTGGGAGCTGTGGCTCCATCTCTTCCGGGCGGGGCATAACACCAAGCCGACAGGCACGGCAGGTACGAGGAAGACGACGAGGGCCGACGGCTGCACTCTCTAGGTGCGCCAAAGCCGGCAGCACCTTTACATCTCGGCCCAGCTCGCGTCATCCAATCACCGCTGGTACACCAGCTGGTTCTACCTCCACAACGATGACAACGGACTTCCCACCTATACTGGGCGGATCGTGGAGGACTGTCCGGAGAAGTGGGGGTATGGCGTCCCAAAGGAGGATTAGCCCAAGCTGCAGCGGCTCTTAGAGGGGCTAGAGAGGCTACGGGGCCGCTGCCTTACGGTGGCTGTGGTCGTGGTGGCCTTCCATCGCTGGAGGGTGCTACCGCTGATGGCTCAGCGGCGGCGCCTGTTCGACATGAGACCGAATGAGCCGATCGAGGGTATCCGGATGTTTGCCGCCGCCCTCTCCGACGAGGAAATTCTACGTCGGGTGAGGGAGATGGTGGATGGGAAGCAGAAGAGCGGTGGTCTGACCCCCATCATCATGCGCCCATCGTAGGGGTATCTCTCCCTAGTAAGTCATGCGCCGCTGCAGCCCCCGAGACCTCCTCGTTCCTCACCGTTTTCCCATTCGCTTACTTGTGCTCGCCGCTCCCGTAGGGGATGAGAGACGTGTGAGCCTCCCCGCCGCCTGTTCCCGAGGACGCGAGGAGACGGGCGGCGAACCGGGCGTACGTCGAGGCGCAGAAGAAGAAGGACGCCAAGGCGGCAAAACGCACAAGGAAGATCCTTGAGTGCGAATAGTTGGACAAGCGCCGCCGGCAGCAGAGGCAGGACAGTCTCCTAGAGGAGCCGTCTCCGTCGCCGTCGCTGTCGGTGGACTCTTCGGGTGAGGATGACGATCTCCCTGACGTTAGGGGAACGGCCCCCGGGGTGTCGCCGAGCAGCCCGGCGCCTCTAGGAGGAGGAGGAGAGGATGCCTTGGGGCCGGCGATCGCCGGCCCCGAGGCCAACATGCCTGAGACGCGGGCTTTAGGGAAACACGCCATCAGGCTAGTGGGCTCGACGGTAGTGGTGGAGTAGGCGGCAGTGGGGGCGATGCAACTGCCCCCACAGAGGGTCGAGGGGGCGCCGGAGTCCGACGAGGGTCGGCTGGCACCAGTGGATACCAGGGCCATGCCTCCGCCACCACCACCGCCGTTGCAGAGGAGAGTCGTGGTGTCGAAGCGGTTGTGACCCCGCTCGAGGTGAGTGTTTTTTCCGCGATGTTCATATCGTCTCATGCTCGCTTCATGGTCATATGCTGACCAAGTGGGTGTTTTTCCTTCAGTCGGAAGCGTCAGGTGGAGGTGCCAGCCTTGGCGCCGCGCAAGGCACTCAAGGTGAGTGCTAGCTCCACTGCTCAATAGGTGATGGAGGCGCAAGCCGCCGTGCAGCGTGGTGCGGCATCGGCCGGGGCCGACCTGGAGGGGCCGGTCGCTCAGGAAGAGGCTCCCGGGGCAGCCACAGAGCAGACGGAGGAGGAAGGACCTACGCCGCACATTGTCAAGGCCCATGATTCTGATGGGGCCGGGGTGCCCCCAGTCACCGAGGCCGGGAGCGAAGCCGAGGCCCCTGGGACTTCTGAGGCCAAGGTGGTGGAGGCGAGCGCGGCGGGCCCGGTGGCCCGGGATACGGAGATGGAGGTGGGGCAACCTTTGGTGCCGCCCCTGGCCCAAGGCATGTCGCCGTCGCTGGAGAGCGCCTGGGAAGTGGAGGTTTAGGCGACCCCTTCTGAGGATACTTCCTGGGGGAAGGAGGCGGCAGATGTCGAGGCGGCCAGCACCGTCGAGCAGCCAGTTCCGGCTTCTGGCGAGGGAAACTCGGCCCTCGTGCGGGTATGACCCGAGCCCCATGGGTGGAATCACCCGCGTGTATCGTGGCTGAGCCGGGATGACCCGGAGGGGGAGCCTCTATTCGCCCTCAAGGATGCGGTCGAGGGGGGGGCGCTGGAGCTCCTTCGAGCAATATCGCCGGCTGGCGGTGCAGTCGCTACGAACGGCGTTGTCCGTCATGGACGACGATCTACCCGGTGTTGCCCAGGTATGCGTCTTCTTTTCTCATGCGGTGTCGTCTTGTTCTGAGTCTTCTCGCAATGCATGACCCCTGTTCTGCCTATACAGGAGCTCGAGGCCCGGTCCCTCAGGAAGTCGTTGTTCCTCCGTCAGGAGAGGGACGTCTAGGACTAGCTCGGGCAGCAGAAGGACCTGCTCGCCAACGCCAACAAGCTTCTGTCGGCATAGAGTGTGGAGGTGGAGGACCTCCGCCTTCGCTATGCAGATATGAAGGCCGAGGTGGCCACGGCTTAGGAGCAGGCCACCCCTTTGGTGGCGTGGATCAAGGAGCTCGAGGAGAAGCTAACCCGGGTTACCGGTGAATGGGACACCTTTAGGTCCCATAATGAAGAGGCGACGGTCTCTGCCATAGCCGTCGCTAGGGCAGTTAGGGGCGGAGCAGGGCGCGCATGTGCTGACAAAGGGTGCCCTGGACAAGGCCCTCAAGGTGGTTGAGGCCTCCCGGGTCGATGCCTTGGCTTGGAAGACGAAGTGCGAGGGTGAGTCCCATTCCCTTTGTCTTATTTGTTTTTCTTGCATTCGCCCCTAATCGCCTGGATGTGGTATGAAATGGAGAAGGAAGCTTCCAGGGCAGCCGAGGCCTCTCGGGTCGAGGTCCAGCACTGGAAAGAGAGGGTCGAGGCCTCTCAGGTTGAGGTCCAGCACTGGAAAGAGAGGGCCGAGGCCTCTCAGGTCGAAGTCCAGCGCTAGAAAGAGAAAGCCGAGGGTGAGTCCTGTTGGGGTTTGCCCCTGCCTGGCTTATTTTTCTTTTGCACTTGACCCCATCC